>ML780962.1:655173-692662 GCA_009831015.1 Picea engelmannii
TGCTTTCCCTACCTTACTTAGGTAGCAATAGAACTTAATTGTACTTGGGATAATGGTGTAAATCCCCTTACGTGTATCCTTAGTTAGGATGATGGTGTAAAATTCATCTAGGTTTACAAATGAGGGTTTATGTTGTTTTATTTCAGCACATTGAATACTTTACTTAGGTAGTAATAGAACTTAGTTGTACTTAAGATAATGGTGTAAATCTCGTGGGTGTATCCTTAGTTATGATAATGGTGTAAAATCCATTTAGGTGTACAAATGAGGGGATCAATTGTTGGATATTGTAACATTCATTTTGCCTCTATAACATTCTATATTTTGTTTTTTAAAACAACTAAACTATTCTATGAACTATATTGTTATTCCTTTGCCCATATTCTATTGGAATTAGCTAAACTGATAGAAATATGTTATGATGCCACGTGGATCCACCTATATGCAAAGATTAATGTGTAGGTTTTCATTGTTTATGTAATTAATAATGTGGTAGTCAGATTTTTTAAGCATGCAAAAGTTAAAAGGAAAGTTTAGTACATGGATACCAGTTTGGTTTATATTGTGAATGGATTGTTGTACGAAGTACATCATAAATAAACACACTTTTTTTACTTTAAATGCCAATATGAAACATTGTTAATAGGCGTATTCTAACTGTTCTACGAAATAGCTTATGTCGTCAAAATCCGACGACATAAATTTGCTCGAAATCACTATTTTTTGTTGTTTAAAATCCATTTATGAATGTAGAAATGGATTCAACATGCTGAAAACCCCATGGGGCACTCAGATTATATTGAAATAATCACTCAAATCTACAGATCTAACAATTTCTTGCGTGATTTTGGGTAAATGTCCCCAGAAAAAATTGTCGGAGAAGAGTCATTTCATAGAACGTTTAGACTATGACATTGTTAATATCATGAAAATGGTTATACAATTATGCATGATAATGTATTTTGGTAAGCTAACCTACATGTTAATGGGCTAAGAGATAGCTAGATAATTGTCGCAATGAATTATCATTGATGTCATGGACATCGAAAGAGTAATGGTATGCTAGGAAGCATTATTTTGTAATGTAATTATTGGTTGAAAATATTGTTATGATATGTGGGAAACTGCAGGTTTTACAGGAAGCATTGTCATCGAAACTGGTTATTGGATGACAAAACTCTAAGAAAACAAAAACATCACAGTATGGTCAATGATACATTGTTGACTCTAGTCTTATCATGAGGGGTGGGGGTATTGCTCATCATTTATCCTCTAAAACCTGGAGTTGTAGGAAGGTTATGTTAAGTGACACTCCCCTAGACATGTGATGGTGACTACCAATTGCTTGCTAGGGAAGTTAGGTCAATGTAGTAAATGCTTCCACTCATGGGTTGTATTTGGAGTTAGGTTGATCTAGTCGACACTCCAATATATACTTGCAACAGAGGAAAGGATATGATGTGGAACGTGGAAGTAGGTTAGGGAGGAAGGATGATTTGAAATTAGATGAGGATGTTGCTTGGAGATCTGATGTACCACTCTATTTTCTTACTTAGTTCCTACCCTGCTTATAATTTTTTTTATTCATTTTCGATAATTTAAATGTGATGATCAATGATTGATGGCTTTTTGTAATTCTATTAGTAAGATCACTAAATGATACATCACTAGATTTATTGTACCGCATGCTTGGTTGTGAACATATAGGAATTATGCATTAGAGGTAGTGATTGTTTATCATTAGTGCATGCATAAGTTATGCCTATGATAGCTATGCATACATATGTTGCACATGTACATTAGTACAACTACTTGATGTATTAATTACTAACATAATTTATTAACTACTTAATTAATGGTTGAATGATTTTGGAAATTATATTGCATATGTAAATATCTAGTAGCATTAAATGTCCTCCTTGACTTGATTCATTGGTTGGTATGGTGTATTAAATGGGTATGGTGGGTTGTATGAATTTTGGGGGAAATATTTAAGTTTTGTTTATAAGCTTGCATGAGAAAGAGGGCCTAACAACTATATTTTAATTATCTGAGTTATCCCCATTAAATTCACAAATTGTTTGTTTTAATTAGTTTATGTAATTCATTTATTTTTTTATTTTAAATAATTCTTCCCAAATATCTAGAAGGGGTTGATGACCATTAATGAGGGTGGTTGAGGATACCTTAGGAAGGGGGATGAAAATGGGATAAGGTAGTGAATCTATCGGGAGATTTGGGCATAACTATTTGGAAGGAGGATTGTTTTTGGAGGGGGAAGAACTATTGGAACTGTCAAAATTGTTGGAATCTATCAGAGTTGTTGAATACTAGTTGGGGGTTGGTTGTTTTTCTTAGAAATTTGAGCATGAAGGGCTAGGAAACCCAAGGTTTCCTAGATTAGGGAGTTAGATAGGTTGTTCCTAACTAGTTGGGAGGATTAAAATCTAGTTTGGGCTAGCCAAATCTATAGAACAACTACATGGACAAAATCAAAGAAAATAAGAGGTATTTCTCGTGATCACTACATAAATCCTATCGATCATTGAATAAATTGTTGTAAATAAACTTACAAGTAAATACTTGAGTTTAATATTCTAGTTACATGTTAATTGTTGTATCAATTAATCATTGAATGTTATTCTTGACAACGAACTTAAAATGTTTATTTTTTGTTCTTAAATCACATTTTTACAGTAGCAGATCATAAAAATTTGTACGTTGTTAGATGCTAAGTAGATATGAAAACATATCATAAAAGAAACCCTTAATCTCAACAAGAATAAACCAAACCATTCACCAAATATTCAACATAAGAATGCAGTCAACGCCCTTGAGGTAGGGTAACACCATACATTATTCATTGTGGAAGGAATGCACTCTTCAAGGAGTGTTTGATACATTTACAATACACTTCTCTATGCCCATTACATTTCTCATCCCTTCCTTATATAATACTACCTAAGGACATTCTAGAGAAAGAACCTTCTACTAAGTCTTCTCACATTTATTATATTCACACTACTACAATATATCTAACTACCATAGTGGAATTTATTTAATAATATAGTGAAACTTGTCCATATTACATTGAATGGCCTCCATTATTATCGCTATGGTCCCTTCGTCCCCCATTTACCTTCCTAGCTACACTATATTCCATCCCCCTTCGCATGTTTCATCCTCGAAACATGGGAATAAACCATACAATATGACCGGTTAGGTAATGTAGCCAACTAGTACCAAGTACGTGAATCCATCCATCCTAATGGAAGATGAACATGATGTCCAACCACTACCTTTCCAAACTAATATTGATCCTTATCATGCCTTTGGTGCCATAGGATTGTTGTTATATCTTGATATCATCCTGTAGTGGTGGTATTCTTCCATGCACCTCTTCATTGGTTTCCTTTTTGGTGCCATGCTGGCCCATAATAAGTGTGTTCATGCTCATGCCCATGCCTTTATGAGTTTTTTTTCTCTATGTGGTGTGGATGGAGATATACAACAACTATAGCAAATGTTTCTTCTTTCTTCAACTCTCCAGCATGGTGTTCCATTGAGTCATTGATATTTGTCGCTTCTTTATTGTGTCCTTCCTAAGGATTTGCTTCATTTCCTTCTATAGACTATGCCTGGTATTCAACTTCACACTCTACAATAACTTCTTTGCTTGCTCCCATGGGCCCTTCTTTTTCACTAAGAGATACATCCTGCAGTTTAATTTAGTTTTCCTTGTACCAAATTTTCACAAACTTCTTTTCTACATCAATATTAATTGTACCAATTATGGCCATCGAAGGATATCCAAGAATAACATCTAAATCATTCATATCAATGTCACAAAAATCAAAATGCAATAAATAATTGCCCATGGTGAGCTTCAAATATTTAAAAACTTGAATATTGTTACCCTCAACCTATGTGCTTTGCATATTCTTTTTCAAAACTTCTAATCTATTAACCAACTTAGCATTGATAAAATTTTGTTGGCAAGTAGGATTAATAGAAACAATGAACTTCTCTTGTTGAATGTATCCATGGGCTTATAGTATGGAGTTACCACATGAAAATAAACCCTAGGTGCTTTATGTTGAATTTATGCTTATACTGAGATGGGGGGAGGGGGTGAATCAGTATAAGATATTTTTTACTTTAAATTAGCATTCATCAATCATTCATTAACTTTAAAACAATAAATGTAATTCTTCCTCTATCTGCAAATTTCCTTGTGTATGCAATTATTCCTCTGTTTGCAACTTCTCCCCCTTTGACATCAATGGAAAAAGGATGCTCCCCATGAGGTTATGCTTTCATTTAATGATGATATGATCCAGGTGGATATCGGTGGTCAACCACCTTTTCCAACTAGCTCAAAACAGTTTTCTGGCAATTTTTGGCAATTTACTATTTTTAGCAGTTTTAACTTCCGGGGCCATTTTGAGGGCCTAAATGAAGGTTTTTTGGGATCGAGCTTCTCAATAATAGTCGAAGGAATGATTGAGCCCCAAAAATGAATCTCCTCGATGATACCTTTCCAAAGGGCTATCATACGCCTAAAACAGAGATTGTATGCAAAATTTATGACCTCGGGAAGTTGATGTACTAACTTACCCAGACGGGGCCCACATGACTTTTGGTGTTTCATCTCCTAGGGTTAGGTTTTTGGAATTCCTATTTATTGTAAAAAGGCCTTCAAAGCCTCATTGTAATCATCTTCTTGCGAATGAGCGCAACCATCACATCTCTTCTCAGAGATAAGCCACCACCATTCCAACAAGCTTGTTTTCGCTGCATTTTATAGTTTCATCTTATTTCCTTATTGAATAGAAAACCAGTTTTACTGTATCTCTGTTATTTTGTGTTAAGCACCTGTTAATAATCTGTAGTCATTTCATTCTGCTCATAAAATCTAGATCAGTGGTATCAGAGAAGTCTGCTCCTTGTCATCTTAATGCATGTCCCCAACGAGGTCGAAGTACAAAGAGTTGGGTCTCGAGCTTGTTTCTCTTGAGAAAAAAATATCTCGCACACCCAAGAGACCTCTCATGGCAGGAGAAAATAAAGATGACGGGACAAGAGATCCTTTCAAATTGTTTATTGAGGAAGTCCTCATGCAACAAAGGAACGAGATGATGGATAGTTTCGCGCAAATCCTTCGATGGCTACCAACAGGCGACGCATCTTCTTCAAGTAGAGGCGCCGCCCCCTTCAAGGTACAAATAAAATTCAATATTTCTATATTTGAAGGTCAGATAGACGCAGATGTTGAAGACAAGTGGTTGAATATACTAGAAGGGTATTTTTCTGTCCATAACTTTTCGAATAGAGAAAAGATTACTTTTGTGCTCCTCAAAGACGTTCCCCATGTCAAAGATTGGTGGGAAAATTTCTATGAGCAAAAGGAAACAAAGGAACCCTCATTATTTACAGTCATGACCACCTGCGAATCCTTCAGGGATGCTATTAAGGAACAATACTACCCTGTCGGAAGTTATGATGACTTGTATACCAAATGGACCACACTACGGCAAGAAATAGACCAAGTAGTGCCATATTTCACAAATATATTTCATACCTTGTGCACCAAGATGGGTATCAAAGATTCATAGCAAAATATGGTGCTCAATTATCGCGGCTCTCTACATAGATACATCCATACTGAAATGGAATTTTTGGACATCTCATCCTTGGGCGCGACCTACCGATATGCCGTCAAAATTGAGCAGAAGATCAAACAAAAGACATGGCAATTTGGTCCTGGGAACCCCTCACAAAAAAATCCAGGAAAGGGAGGTCCCAACCCACATAACAAAGGATAGAGAAAAGATGGACAACATCAGGACAACCAGTCCAAGCCGCAAGGAAAGGACACCGGAAAGACAAAGAAAGATACCGGGAAGTGGTGCGACTTCCATAAGAGCCCTTGGCATAACACTGCCGACTGCCGCTCAAAGAAGTCATTGGTGGCCAAAGTGAAAGCCTCTGAATCGGATGCGGGTTCAGATTCTGAGCCAGAACCAGAAAGGGGAAGACGGATCATTGACGCAGAACCCAGTGCCACCGTTGCTACCACCAAGCTCCAACCTGGTGAACTAGACGAGACAGAAGAAGGAGAATGCCTCTTCCATTCACAGATGTGGGTAAAAGGCACCCCGTTGCACTTCATTGTTGATAACAGTAGCCAGAAGAACCTCATCTCAGCAGAGGTCATCAAGTAGTTATCCTTGGCGACAACGCCGCACCCACAACCCTACACCATTGGATGACTCTGCCAAGGAAGCGATCTCCGCATCAACCAACAATGTTGATTGTCGTACGACATCAAGCCCTTCAAAGACGAGGTATTGTGTGATGTTCTTTTGGGCCAACCTTATTTATGGAAATGTCATGTTGTATATGAGTCTAGGCCTCATAGTGTTATTATTACTTTGAACATGAAATTGTACAGGATACCCGAGGAAGTGCCACCTAGTGCTATTTCCTTGATCTCTGCTAAGAAATGAAGGAAGGTCATCTCTCAGAAGGGGAAGTTTGTCTTCTTCGTGATTTTCTCTCAGAATAAGAGAAAGATCACAACCACATCCAGGGTCTCTGCAACTGACCTCTCCACACAGTAGAAGCAAGTAGATAAGGTTGTGGAAGAATACTCAGATATATTCTCCTCACCTACTGGGGTACCTATGTACTACCAGGTCAAGCACCCCATCGATCTGACCCCCGACACACTACTGCTCAATGGGCCAGTCTATTGTTGCTTTCTATTAGAGAATGAGGATATCAAGCAACAGATCCAACAACTGATCCACAAGGGGCACATCTATCCCAACTCATTGCCTTGCGGGAGCCCAATCGTGTTGGTACAAAAGAAAGATGGAACCTGACGACTCTGCATTGATTACTGGACTCTGAATAAAATCACAGTCTGAAACCAGTACCTGATTCCCTGAATCGATGACCTCCTTGATCAACTCATGGGGGCCAAATACTTCAGTAAGATTGATCTGAAATCTGGTTACCACCAGGTCTCAATAGAACATACAGACGTATGGAAAACTGCCTTCAAGTCAAAGGAAGGCCTTTTTGAATGGTTGGTCATGCCCTTTTGTTTGACAAATTCTCCAGCCACTTTCATGAGGATGATGGATGATATCATGCGACCATTCACCAATAATTTTGTAGTAGTGTATCTGGATGACATTCTCATTTACAACAAGACTTGGGTCGAACACTTGCAACATATTCAGCAGGTTTTGCACACCCTGCGGCAGCACAAGCTATATGCCAACTTGGAAAAATTCTCCTTCGGCATGGACATGGTCCATTACCTGGGCTACATAATTGAACAACATGGTGTACATGTGGATCCAACCAAGATCCAAGTCATCCGTGACTGGCCAGCCCCAACCACACTCACTGAGCTTCAGAGCTTCTTGGGCCTTGCCAATTTCTATCGCAGGTTCGTGTTGGGATTCTCCCATATTGCATGGGCCCTCAGCCAAATAACCAGGGGTGGTGGTAAGGAGAAATTTGTGTGGGGCCGATCCCAACAATAAGCGTTCGATGATTTGAAGAACCGCTTGTGCTCAGCCCTAGTACTTTCACTACCAGACCTACAACAACCCTTTGAGATCGAGACAGATGCTTCAGACTATGCGGTGGGCACCATTCTCACTCAGCACGACCACCCCGTGGCTTATCATAGTGAGACACTATCATATGTTGTCTATAAGTACCCTACTTACGACAAAGAAATGTACTCCATTGTGCAAGCCTGCTGCCAGTGGAGACATTACATTCTTGGAAGGAGATAGTCATCCACACTGATCATAAGACACTGCAGTTCATGCAGACACAAGGAAAATTGTAGAATGATCGCCATAAAAATTGGTCCACATACTTGCAACAATTCCACCTCAACATCAAGTATAAAATAGGAAGCACCAATCGCGTTGTTGATTGACTCAGCAGACCACCAGTCATGACACACACCACGATGCTAGACTCCTGCGACCATGAGACCTCTGGATGGCCCCAACTCTATGAGACAGACCCGAACTTCGCCACCACCTACCAAATGTTGGGTGAAAACGCAGTTGTCGATAATTTCCATCTTTAGGATGGGTTGTTGTGTCATCTGGACCATATATGTGTTGCATCAAGCAAGTGAGCGAAGCAGATCTGGGAAGCCCACTACAGTCGAGTGACAGGACACTTTAGCGTCGAAAAGACAATGGCGATGCTACAAAAACATTTCTACTGGCCAAAACTTTGAAAGGAGGTCAACAAGTATATCATGTCATGTAGTGCATGCACTATTGCCAAACCGACCACTAAGAAACAAGGCATGTACACCCCTCTTCCTACTCCTGATAGGCCATGGGAATCCATCTCAATGGACTACATGTCGAGTCTCCTGTCCACCAAGTGGGGAAATGACTGTGTTTTTGTGGTTGTTGATCGCTTTTCTAATATGGTGATTTTGGTTCCCTGCAAGAAGAACATCACAACAGAGGCCACTACCAAGTTCTTCTTTGAACGAGTCTGGGTACATTTTGGAATCAGACAAACCATTGTCTCAGATTGAGACATTCAATTTCTCATCACATTTTGGTCGAGCCTCTGGTCACTGCTAGACACCAAGCTCACCAAATCCACGGCCTTCCACCCCCAGACAGATGGCCAAATCGAGGTCGTAAATTGAATGATTGTGCATATCCTTCGCATGTATAATTCAAATCACCCTCACACGTGGGATGTGAGCCTTCCCTATGTCCAACATAGCTATAATCGAGCCCTGCATAGCTCAAGCGGCCACAACCCCTTTCAGGTGGGGTTGGGATTCCAACCATTGGGTCCCATAGATATTGTACTTCCCCTTGCGGTCACCTCAACTGACTCATATCCTGCTCCAACTGAAGATGACAAAGCCACCCAGTTCATTGAGTGGATCTAGCACATCCGCCAACAGGTTCAGGATATCCTATAGAAGTCCAATGACAAGTACAAGCAACGCCATGATCAACATCGGGTGCCACATAAGTTTCAAGTGGGCGACAAAGTTTGGTTGCACTTGCAGAAAGAATGCCTTACAGGACCCCATCGGAAGCTTCGCCCATTCTGTTATGGCACGTACACCATCACCAAGGCCATGGGGGATAATTATTTTGAGCTCAACATTCCTCCTTTCCTTGGTATGCACCCCGTGTTCAATGTGGATCTCCTTTGCCCTTATTTCCCACCATTATTGGACACCTCAGACGTAGCAGAACAACTAACACCAACAGAGCTCAACCCCGAGTGCATACAATAGGAATCCAATGATCATATTGTGGACACACAGATCAAGGGCACTTGACAACAAATGATCCATCTTTATCGAGTCGTCAAAGTAGGGCAGCTCCTACACTAAGGCAAGTGGCTCACCCGGGGCAAAATTCAGCAGAAATTTCCTCATCTGATGGGGGAACTCAACAAAATGGAGACCATTTCTTCATAAGGAGGGAGGATTGATCCAAGTGGATATCGGTGGTCACCCACCTTTTCCAATTGGCTCAAAACAATTTTCTAGCAATTTTGGCAATTTACTATTTTTAGCAGTTTTAACTTCCGGGACCATTTTGAGGGCCAAAATGAAGGTTTTTAGGAATTAAGATTATAAATGATAGTTGAAGGCATTATTGAGCCCCAAAAATGAATATCCTCGATGATACCTTTCCAACGGGCTATTATACACCTAAAATGGAGATCGTATGCAAAAGTTAGGACCCCGGGAAGTTGAAGTACTAACTTACCCAGACGGGGCCCACATGACTTTTGGCACTTCATCTCCTAGGGTTATGTTTTTGGATGTCTAGGGTTTTTGGCATTCCTTTTTATTGTAAAAATGTCTTCAGAGCCTCATTGTAATCATCTTCTTGAGAATGAGCACAACCATCACATCTCTTCTCAGAGATAAGTCGCCACCATTCCAGCAAGCTTGTTTCCACTACATTTTACAGTTTCAACTTATTTCCTTATTGAATAGAAAACCGATTTTACTGTATCTTTGTTGTTTTTTGTTAATCACCTGTTAATAATCTGTAGTCATTTCGTTCTACTCATAAAATCTGGATCATGAGATGAAAGGGATATCACTCCCATACAATATTTTTCTCTTTTGACTTCATCGAAAATGTATACATTGCTTAGGGTTCTGTTTTCATTTGCCACTAATATTCTTGAACCTTATTTTCTTATCTCACGTCCTTTACAATGAAATGTGAGGTTGTAACCTTGATCACACATTTGAATGAAACTTAGAAGATTTTTTTTTAACCCTTCAACATACAAGACATTATGTATTTTAAAGTCTTTCCATTATCAATACTAACGATACCCTTTCTAACTATCCTTGCAGAAGCATTATCCCCAAAGGTAAAATTGCCTCGTTTTTCTTTGTTTAGGGTGATAAATTTGTTTTGATCTCCCATCATGTGTTTTGAACATCCACTATCAATGTACCATTGGATTCCTTCGTCTTGAGCATACATTGCAAGTCCACATTCTTCTTTCTTTGGTTCTTCTTGATTTATTTTCCACACCTTTGTGTATTCTTATTTATTCTTCATAAGAACATATTATTCCTTGTTTTTCTTAGGAGGATTTATTATGTTGCTTCTACAATCATGTGTTATGTTCCCATAGTTATTTCACTTATTACATTCAGTATTGTAATCAAGTGGGGGAGAAAATGAATTGTAGTTTCTATCAACAAACCCATGAGAAATTCTAGTTTTGTATCTCACAGAATCATTCTTTGAGGTTTTATAAGAACCTTTATTTATATCTCTCACATGATCACTTCTTACATAAGTTATATAAGCTATTACTTTGTGACCAAAATTATTGCAAGGAAAACAATAACCAAGAAAGAGATTTTGGTATCGGGTTGTGAAAGGTCTTATTTGTGGAATGAGTCTTCTTAAGTCATTCTTGTGAGAAGAATCAAATTTTTGTTGGTCATAATTTCCTTTCATGTGGTCTCTTTCATTTTTGATCGAGCCTTTGAGAATATTGGCATATATTTTAGGATTTTCTTCATTTTCCTTTTATGATGGCTTGGTGACCTTAGTGTTGTTGGGCTTCCCAGTGGTCTAGGTTTCTCATCATTCAATTATCAATCTAGGAAAGTAACCTTGTGATACACAGGCACAATATGCAAAGTTGAATTTGAATCTTTTCCTATTGAACTTGACAGACTCACAAACAAATGGTGAAAATTCTTCAATCGACTAGTTTAGATTTAACTGTTAGATGGTAAAGGTTCAGATTGCAGGTCAATCACTACTCTTACAAGTGTTCTTTTTGCAGAACTTACTTCGTTTAGTTAACTGAAATGATGATTAAATAAATTATCATGATTTATGAGTTGAAAATAACTAAGTCAAATTTAAATGACTGAAAACTTAATCAAATTTAAACAACTGCAAAATTACAGATTTAACTACTTTAGGGAATGTTTCATGGAATTGTTTGTATGGAACTGAAGACAAAAGTTTATTCAATTGAGGTTAAACACTTTCAATGTATAAATATAGAACAAGTCATACAATAAAACCAAAGAGATTAAGGTCTGTACCAATACTATAGAAAAGGAAATTCACACATGATGATAAAAAACAAAGCTATGAATCTACAGGAATTCAAATATACTCGCAGGAATTTAATAGTCACTGTGCAATTACAAGAAAACACAATAAACATGTTCTTTATGAAAAGAAACAAGAACACATCGAAAAAATAACTATCAATAAAAGGGAATAAATACTAAAAGAAACACAACACATGCGAAGGGGCCCTTCTCGGGGCAAAGATGTCTACACATAAATTCTTAGATCTTCATTAATTACTCTTTAAGCACAATTTTCATAAATTAAAATATGTTCCAAGTGATGATAAAAACATTCTCTCTCTCTCTCTCTCTCTCTCTCTCCAATCCCTAATTCAGATCCCCTGACTTTACTTTATACAATGCTTTTGAAAATCGAATGTCTCCCTACATCTAACTAATTTCAGAAATTGTGGATCAGATCTGTTACATTGTGTTGTCATTGATTTCAAAGGATTGATGTCAAATGGTTAATGTATTTTAATATTAACATAATTGATGTATTGATTGTTGGACTATGTTGTCATGGATGTAATTGATGTCTGAGGGATAATTTCATGAGGTGTCATGAGGTGTCACAGTGATGTATTGTCATGGATTGATGTATAGACAGGATGATGTAGAGGTTGGTCATTGTTGTCTTGTCATGGATGATAAGAAGTACCAAATGAATGAACTCCAAAGTGGTCCCCTCATGGTGAAATCTCTCATGGGAAGATGCTTGGTGAAGTCCAAATGGTTAAGCAATTGAGTCATCATAAATGTGTGGTTAAAGAACCCAAGGATTGATTGTGGAATATTGTAATGAAGATCCATGAATTTGTAAGTGCGACTATTCTATATGGATAGTGCTCGTCGTGCCATTTTTGATGATATGTGGAATGTCACACAACTCCTCACGGTTAGAGAGTTATGGCCTTGTGAAATTGGAGAACCTTCATGTGTTGTCTATAAGCCCCTAGAAGGTCAAAGAAGACAAATTATTCTAGAAGCTCCTAGAATAAAGTTGACTAGTCAAAGTGGTTAGTCATGGGTTAAGTGGTTGCAACAAGAAAAAAATTAAAAATAAATTAGTTGCAACTAGATGTGGAGAAGTTACTATTTGTGGAGAAAGTAGTTATAAGTGGACAAGTGGTCAGAAGTGGGTTAGCCCCTAAAAGAAGGAAGTTGGTTAGAGTTGGTTAGATGAGGAAGCTACTTGGAGAAGTATAAATAAGAGAGCAAGGGTCTCTTATGAGAGTGACTTTTCTTGATAATATTGAAGATATATTCTGGTGGAAGATTCATTGTAGGTACTCATGGACGCATCAAAGGTTCCATAAGTCTGAGGTTTTGATGACGAAAGTTTCGGGGGTTCAGAAAAACCTAGTTTTCTGAAGTAGTACACGGGCTGCAATGAGCCAGGGTGCATACGTACATAGTCTACAATGAGCCAGGGTGTGTACACATTCAGGTTCAAGGAGATCAGGGCGCATACAAATGGAGAGAGTTATGGAAGATTGAGTGGGATATGGTGCCAGGTTCCTGAAGTCTGAAGCAAGTTCCATATCAACATTCAATAGGCTCAGATCTGCCATAGAGTTTCTAATATCAGTACATATGTTATTGATGTTTAAAATTACTCATGGTATGGTGAATGTTTGAGGTATTCTTTGTATGGTTGTATTGATGTCTAAATATAGTAGTTGATTGGTTGAGTAGTTTAGATCTGTTATGATTAAGGAATATCCATAATCTGTGATGGTGTATGGTTGAGTAACATGCATAGGTTGTTAGATGGAATAGATATGTTTGTGATTGGTTATGGTACATATTGGGAAGTGAAAGGAAGAGTGCAGTGACAAGATCAGAAGTGGATGTGACAGAGGAATAAAGGGTTTGAAAGGCCCAAAGGTTGAAGTTTCAGAAACCCTAATTTATGAAAGTGTACGCAGGCTGATAGTGGGCCAGGGCGCGTACATACGTATGTTGTAGTATAGGCAAGCCGCGTACATATGCGGGTTATAGTATAAATAGGTCACATACTTTTTGATAGATTGGTATCTATTAAGGATTGATTCCTCTCCTCAGTTGGCGATGATATTTGAAGGCTAAGTATTGCATTGAGAGTTGGTGGTCTTGTAGAGTTGTTGCTCTATTTAGTTGATGATGATAAAACCCAAAGATTGTAGTCTGTAATACAAAATAAACTTATACATATATCTTGTGTGCCTTGTTTTGTTTATGGTGATTCTTTATTGATGATTTTTGTTGCTGAGATATGATTACATTATAAATAATGAATATTGAGTAAGTGGTGATTGCTAACAAAGGTGTTTTGTAAAGAAGTTGTGAAAATACCCCTACACTGATTCACCCCCCCTCTCAATGTGGTCGGTGTGTCCAACAATTGGTATCAAAGTCGACCTTCATCATAAGCCTTACAAGCTTGAATGAGATCCATGTACACACAAATGGATGAACATGCAGATGAAATTCCCCTCTCTGATGAGACAAATTACTCAGCATGGAGAATAGAAATGAAAGGGTTTTTGAAGGAAAAAGGAAAAGGTAATTGGAATGTAGCTATTGGTGGATCAATTCCCTTGAATAATAAGTCAAAGTGTGCAGCACAAAAGGAAGCAAAAAAAAACAATGCATCAGCTCTCAAGTCCATTTTTAATGGACTTTCAATTTTTTTCAAAGAAAGCATGGGAGAATGTACTTCTGCCAAGGATCTATGGTTGAAAATAGAGAAGGTATTGATTACAATACTCCTAGTGAAGTTAAATGTTCTCTTACAAATGAAGAAGAAAATATAGTAGAAGTTTGTGTAGATGAAGAAGAAGATTTGTTGAAGTTTAAATATTTTTTTTTATTTGAGTTAGGTGATGTTAGCATGGAAATATGACATTATTCAATTGCTTCTGAGTATCTTGAAAAATGCATCAATGAAGTCCTATAAAAATACCCAAAGAATATCATGGAAGTAAAGTAATTGTTCAAATAACAAGAAGAAACCAAAAAGACTCAATTAGAAGAAAAAAAAAAAAAGAGATCAAAAGACTAAAGAATGAAATAATTAGTCAAGCATAAGAAAAGAAGAAGGTAGATGATGAGCTTAGAAAAAGTCTTGAAGTTAATGTCAATTTTAAGATCAAAATTGAAGAATCCAAAAGAATAGAGGAACTATTGAAAAATCAAGTAAATGAAAAGGAAGAGTCATGCCATAAGTTGGAAGTTGAAGTTGTTGATCTTAGAAAGAAAGTAGAGAAGTCAAACACTCACATCAAGTTCATGAAAAAATCAACAATCTTGTATGAGATCCTAGATAGACAAAGATCTCCAAATGATAAATCAAGTCTTGGATGCAACAAGGAAGCTATACATCTTGAAGCTAGCACTTCCAAGAAGTATGAGGTAATTCCTTCACTCTCAAAGGGTGGAAGCAATGATGCAAGTCAACCATCTACAGAAAGCAAGGAAACTTTCAAAATAAAAAATCAAGGAAGACATCAAGAAGCCATATTATACCTCAAAGAAAATTCAGAAGAGAGACACCTTCAAGGTGGACACCAAAGAAAAGGTATGAAAATTATTTTCATGGTCACTGCTACTCATGTAATGAATATGGTCACAAATATTTGGATTGCAAACATTATGAAAGGAAATATAATAGAAGGTTTCATAACACCCTAAGGTATTGGAGATGTAATCAAGTGGGACACATTGCTACTCATTGTCACACCATGAGATGCTTCAACTGTAGTGGGTTTGGCCACAAATCCCAGGATTGCTAGAACACAAGAAGACAGTCCATGAAGAGTGCTTCATACAACATGACAAGAAGAACGCATGAAGATAGGAAGGGAGAAAATGTTGAAAATATGGAATCTCAGAGCTCAAGTTCTGAGAAGATGACACACCTTCAGAAGTGGGTGAAGAATACTGAACAACCAGAACAAAAAGGAAACCATGAGGCAAGCTCAAGATTGACATTTTCATAAGCATACACATGCTCTTGTGGAATACGTCACATACATACGTGAGTTGACCTATAGATAGATCACACACATACGTGATTTTTCTGTGTAACATGCCACGTATATATGGTAAAATCCTGGAAAATAGGGCTATACAAATGAGGTGCAACATGATTTGATGATATAACTCTGTTTTGCAGAGAATGACATGGTTTGTTGCAGGTTTTCATAATTATATGGTTGCATGTATGTTTAATGTATGTATGGTGATGACATATGGTTGAATGTTGAAGCATATGCTTGATTCCTATCTTGGATGCATGATACTAACTCTAGAGTATGGATTGAGGATTTTCTGTTGAGGAACAATGTTGGTTATGGCAGTGAAGTTATGGAACTTTGGTTATGAGATATATCATGATGATGTGATGATAGCTAGAGATATCATTGATCTATTGAGGCACACTTTTGGTACATGTTTAGAGATACTATTGGATTCTTAGTATTTGTTGTAGTGAATGGTGTTTGAGGTCTGTTATGGTACATATGTGATACCCATTGATATATCTTATGATGTATTGCTAGAGGCATATTTGTTGAATGTTTTTGGTCCATGAATTTGGCATGTGGTTGAGATACATATTGGGACATGTAGTTGATGAGGTGATTATGTTGTACATCATTGATGAGTCATAGATTGATCTATAGTTGATGCACAATTGGTACATACTTGGTACATTGGTTAAGGAACTTGTTAGTAGTATGATTGACACATAGTTTATGGTTGATATGACATACATATATGGGAGCACATCTTGATTGTGGTTCATATTGTTGAATTTCGGTGCATGGTTGATACACTTGTTATGATGCAGGTAGTAATACATGTTTGGTGCATGGTTTATGCACTTGTAGAGGGTAGATGATTGTGGGTGATGTACAACATTGGTATTACTTGATTAACATATACTTTGATACATGATGTATGGGATAGTTGAGACACTTGTTGTGGTGCTTGGTCGGTACAATATTTGATGCTTGATGCTTGAGATACATATCTTGACACGTGGTTTGTGGGACTTGGTTTATGATAGAGGCATATCTTATGTTATCTGACACTTTTTTGAGGCACATGGTTGGCATGTTGACGATGTTATTGGTACATTGATAGAGGCACTTGTTGATGATCCTGATATATGCTTGGTACATGTTTTGGCATATATTCTTGGTGTTATGTACCAAATACCTGAATAAAAAATACTACAATAGTACCAAAGATATCTGAATATAATCACCACACAAGATATATGGAACAATATAGAAAACCACCACTTTAGTATATCAAAACCCTTGGGGTAGGTCAACACCATACAATGGATCCTATTATGGAAGGGATCCTCTCTTGTTCACTTGCCTCTTCGAGGGGGCTTCCTCCTAATGAGTTTCAACTCCAAATACAATAATTCTCTTCATATCCCATTACATTGTTTTAACCCCTTTATATTGTGCTACCATCACCTAATAACATTCTAGAGGAGGAATTTTCTAGAAGCATAACCTTCTAAGAATTTCTCTTACATTTATTATATCTAACTACCCATTTATTTTATCTAACTATCACAGTGGGCCTTATTTAATAATATAGTGGACCTAGTGCACCTTACATTCAATGACCTCCACTACCTCTCTAGATACCTAACATTTTGTCCCCGTTATGAAAGTGTTGTCCTCAACGAATTTTATGAGGGTGGAAAACCATATACCAGGGCCCCATGAATAATTGTGGACCATAATGCTGAAGAAGAGTGGAGAACCAAGGTCCCATGTAGAAAAGAAAACCACCATGCTGAAGTAGTCCAACTGCCATTGTAAACCCAGGTCCCATGTCCAAGTGATCATGTGAACTCCCTCCGGAATATTTCGGAACCCAATAACCAAATCAAAATGATTCTCCAAATACTGACACCTGTCATGTGGATCCAACTAAGAAGATCCATCCACATAGTGGAAAAAGGGTCGTAGTAGAATCTGGAAGGAATAATACTACTGTATAATATGCTGGATGGACACTAGTAATAATCATTGGCTCTCGATTTGTCACTTTGATTTTTTCTATAGAAGGTGGATTAGAGTCATCAAATAAAATATGAAAGTGGTTGTCATCCCATAAATGACAACTATCCATATACCAATCATCACAATCTGCCTCAAAATCATACCAAGCATATATTTCTTGATAGTATTCATCCATGATGTCCACCATAAGAAATATCTCTTACATTCTATCCAATGAATATTTAATACTACAAAAAATATCCTTGAGGCTGTTTTCAAGGTCATGCAATCTGAGTCCATCTACAAGGTCATGCAATGTGCCATTCAATTAGGCTTTGAATGCTTCAATCATCAGTAGAATTTCTTTGAGGGTTTGAGGGGAAATAACCATTGGAAACACCACATAAAATATAACAAAAGAAATTTATTAAAATAATTTATCCAATGGTATTGATCTGGTAGCAATATGAGAACCCTAGGAAAAGTTATGAACTCTGTAGTCCTGTCATCGTCACGAAAACCCCCCCAAAATAGTTGATTTTAAATCAGCGATATCTTCACTTCCAGAGCTCCGATTTGGATGATTTGTTTTTTGAAATTGGGTGAAAATGTGATGGGAACTCAGATATGCAAATTGTTTTGAAAAATTCAGCCCCATATGCTACAGAAATAAGAAAAATCACGTGACCGTCCGCGGGGAAAAACCCCCCCGAAAATTGCAGATTTTAAAATGCAAATAACTTGATTTCCCGGTCTCCATTTCATACGTTTTTTTTTTTAAATTGGGTGTTTTTCTGAGAGGAACTCATATATACAACCATTTTTTGAAAATTTTACACCAAACCCTATATAAATCATCTGTAATGTCACGACCCTTTTTTTCTGAAAAATAAATATGCAAAAAATAAAAATATTTGTCCACACTTCCTACCAAGGAAAGTTCTCTGATACCACTTGTTATGTACCAAATACATGAATAAAAAATAATACAATAGTATGAAAGATATTTGAATACAATCACCACACAAGATATATGGAACAATATAGAAAACCACCACTTTATTATATCAAAACCCTTGGGGTAGGGCAACACCATACAATGGATCCTATTATGGAAGATATCCTCTCCTGTTCACTTGTCTCTTCAAGGGGGATTCCTCCTAATGAGAGTCAAATCCAAATACAATACTTCTCTTCATATCCCATTGCATTGTTTTAACCCCTTTATATAGTGCTACCATCACCTAAGAACATTCTAGAGGAGGAATCTTCTAGAAGCATAACCTTCTAAGAAGTCCTCTTACATTTATTATATCTAACTACCCATTTATTATATCTAACTACCATAATGGGCCTTATTTAATAATATAGTGGACCTAGTCAAAATTACATTCAATGACCTCCACTACCTCTCTAGCTACCTAACACTTGACATATATACTTCAGTGATGAGATTTTATTGTATGGTGCTGATGTGCATGGTTGGCACATGGTATGGCATAGGATGTACATGGTTGATGTTTTTTTGATGATTTTCTATTCACTGTTGACATATTTTATTTTTTTCATAAAGTATGGTATGGCATGCGTTTGATGCATGGACAGGTCCAAGGATTGCCACAGGAAGAGCAGATCATTCTTGAGCAGTTGATCTATGTTTCAGTTCAGAAATAACATTTGAAACAGAAGCAGATTGCAGTAGCAACATATTGTTCATCTTGCAGAGAATATAGGGGGAGACATAACTGCAGAGGGATTTATTCTTCTTCCCATGATTTAAGGAGGAGAGATTCATCATATGAAGGATAGAGATTTAGATTCTTGGAGAGGCATGTTTCTAGGGGGAGAAATGGTCACAGGGGGAGCATGAATGATATGTCTTCAACATTGCATCATAGTGATATTGATTGTTCAAAAGGCGAGAGATTATTCAGAGGAATATCAAAGGCATTTAGGCAGGGGGAGCAGCCCCAAGGAGAGAACTACCCTTTTTGATTGATGTCAAAGGGGGGAAAATATTCACATTGATGTGATTAAGATGAATATTGATGAATAACATTGCCATGTCTACACGTTTCCATAAATTAATGGTGTTGACATTTGTTAGCACTAGAAGTCACCTCTTGATTGTAGGGGAGGTAAGCCCAGTACCCATCAGTTTATATGTCACAATGAATAAATTTAAAGGGGGTTGAATGGGTGCAGACTCAAGATAATATCGTTCTAACTTAGAAAACTGGACCAACATGCACAAGCAAGTGAGGTCTTGAAGAAATTCAGTCAGTAAGTTATATTAAGGGTGAGTAGGTGGAAGAAATGGTGAGGAGAATGTAGAGGTCTGATATGGACATCAGGTCTTCCAACAGCCTAAGGAGGAAAAGATTCAAATGCAAGATCCACTTGGATTCAAAACTTCATACACTAAAATATGTCTAAACGACATAGTTACAACAACACGATGATAAAACTTTCATCACGATGTTTTTGTAACAGCTCGAATGGATCCTCCATGCCCAAGTTAATTAGTGTAAGAGGGAAAAATATAGCATAGGAAATTGATTAAAACTGGTCAAGATACTGTTGTGATCAAACCTACATCACAACAAGCTAACTACCCTCAACTAGATCATCCATGCCCGAGTGTTCTAACACAGCTATTACAGAGAAATGAAAAGGAAACTGACTTTCATTAAACAAGAAGTCTTAAATATAGATACATAACCATAAGAACCATAGCTTCATCAAAACTTTACAATACGAGAGCCTAGCTCAACCATCGACCATAACAAAATATCAAAACTGCCTATATATACTAAAAATGTTGCAACCACCATGAGTGTGATCGGACCATCGCATTAACATTTTCAGTCAGTGCCTGCTCTGTCAGATTGTGCAGTCCTCCTCATGTTAGATGCGATCCAGGCACAGTTATGTGCTTTAAAGGAAAATTTGTCCATAAGGAAGCTTCAGAATGACAGTCTTCCTTTACGACTGCTCTTTTCATGTTTTCCATTTATGGGGTGAGATGAAGTCTCGACTGCTGCCTCACATTCATTAACTGTCTGCATCGGGATTAGGATGGGACCGAGTTGAATTGGCACCTGGAAAACACAGCGGCCTCTTTCTGTGGCCAACACCAGTGTTTCAGCCCCTAGCATAGCTCACATGAACTCTGCACCTTTACCCGCATACGATCCTGGGTCATGACCCAACGTTTATCTCCATAGGCGCTCCAGGATTTCTCCCTTCGAGAATTCTCATATCACTTGACAACAAAATCCCTGACTCCCGATTTGATGAAATCACCCTACTCAGATCAATGGTCAAGATTTCTTTCCATCCGACGGTCGAGGCTCCTCACGATGGGTGCCAACCTTTCCACATGACCTCGGGCTGCGACCTTGGGCCCACTCTTGAGTGCTTCATGACTTTGGGCTTCGGGTGCACTGATGTGAGCTACTCTCGACTCTCCTGATCCCCGAACTCCCGAACTGGAGCTTAGCGAGCGCTAGCTCCCCTACGATATGTATGCGCCTTAGCACAACACACCCCGACTTTGGATGACACACATTTGTGGGTTTTTAAGCCCCCTTCTTTCGCATTTTATCACGCAAGGGACAAATCCAAAGGAAAAAAATCCCCCTGCAAGGATATGTGATAACATTAGGCTCCATGGGGAATAGAGTCCTCTCTGTGAGGCTCTAAGAACTCCTTTTTCAGTTCCAGTTGCCTTCTGCATTGGGCTATGGAGTCAAGCTCAAAACACTCTACTGAGGAATACATGTCAATAAGTAAAAATGAAAAATAAACACACATGCTCCAAGGAGCTTATTTATGTACATTACTAAACTAATTTAATTTTTACATAGTGTTAGGTGAAAGAAAACTTCCACCATAGCCATTCAAGAAACTTCTTAGTTGCAAATTTGTTTATTCTGTCAATGATTGATAACAAATAATGCAACTGTGACAGCAGAACAGTTACATTCTTCAACTTTCCTCCTAATTCTGAGGTCAGGATAAAGCTGGGAAGCTTCAAAACATGAAGGAAATACAATGCCATGCATTCCTCCACAGGCTCATAGGACAAGCGACAAACTCTAGAAAATTTGCAACAGGTAGCCTGATTTGTCTTGCATCTATTCACACCAGGTTGAATGTCTCTAGAAAGCGTAGGTGGGTGAAATTCCTGTGCAGGCTAACTGATCTCAGGTGATGGCCTCTCACTAGTAAGCTCTGAATAGGAGATAGACTGCCCAATAAGCTCCTCCTTTACATGTTTCTCTATGTTTTCTGCAAGTCTAGGGTAGTTGATTTGCACCCAATGTTTTTCCTTAATTAATAAAGGAAACGGCTCTATAGTTTGGTCTTGGAAATCTTTCATAACACCATACTCTCCTGTGAGTATTGGTGAATTAATGCAATTTGAAAATTTCAGAAAATTTGAAATGTATGACTCCATGTATATGGCCACAAGATCATGAATAATGTGGCAGAATCCTGGTTGCTTTAGAATACCAAGTTGCTCCTCTGTAAAATTCTCTCTGCTTGCAAATAAATTCCCTCCTTGTTCTTTTGATACCAACTCTTGATCATCAATAATTGTCATCTCTTCTTCATAAGAATGGTCACGAGATAAAGGTGCAGCGGGATTTATAACATCATAACTATGATCAACCAAGAACATACAATTATCTATGCAATCAGCCACTGCTACATGCTCAAAATGTTTTGGAAACTGATCATAGGATTGATATGCGTTCCTGCCCATAGAAAAATATTTGAATTTTGAAGAACTTGATTCCAACTGTGAATCATACCTACTTTCTTGTTGTTGTTCCAGATCTGATTCATATTCACTATCTTCTTGCTCAGAATCTGAAATAGATTGACAGTCTTCTTGCTCATGTACATGCAAATTTTCGAGATATGTCTGCCTATGAACCCACTTGCTAACCCTGATGTTCAATTCAACCTCTACAACATATTCAAATAGATGTCTTAACAATGAAGTTTTCCTTTCTCTCAGGAGAAGGACAAGCTCTAGATGCTGAGCCATGACAATAGTCTTTGTGGGCCTGATCTCCACATACATACTATGATAAAACACTGTAAAAAATCCTGTTGAAGAAAACCAAGGCTTCCTCTTCCCCTCTCATCAAGGAATTAAACTCAAACTAGTATTGATCAAGGGATTTTTTCTCACCCAAAAACTTTAAAAAAGCATGGCATAGCTCGGTCCAGGAACCAATAGAACCGACCTCCAAACATCTAAACCACACAACAACATCTCCAGATAAGGAATTTGAGAACAACCTCATGGTAACATCATCATGAATGATCTCAAACTGATCAATAAATTTCTCAAAAGCCCCCAAGTGCCTCTCAGCTGTAACATGATCCTCCCCAAAAAACTGAGGAAGATACTCAAAGGAATAAGGAGGATAGGGGTGCATGTGATGTGGCAGCCTTAGAGGCTTAAACATCCTGTCTCTAATATTAGCTTGAAAACTTGTGGGATGAATATGGGATTCAACAAGAGGATGGGGAGGTTCAACAGAAACAACATGAGGTAATGAGATCTGAGAAGGATGTGAATCATTTTCAACCTCCTCAAGGCTACAAGGGTGATCAATTTCGAGAGGAGATGCAATACAAATATCACTTTTATGAATAGGTTGAGGTGAAGACACATGATCAACATCTACAACACAAGAAGAGGGCATGTCTTCTTCTTCCAAGGATGGATGAATGAAGGAAGGCATATTGTCATCTGAATATACAAAGCATAGGATAATCCTCTTTATATGCGAAGGGAAAGAGAGAAATCAGCTGATAAAGAAGAACATGATTTCATGAAGAAAACTCATAGACTGATACCTGGTCTTTCCCTTCGGTATGGTCGTTTTTCTATCAACAGGATCCTCCCCAGTGGAGTCTCCAGGTGCAAGTTGCAATCTTCAATGGTTCTGATGTCTGATGCACATTCAGAATCAAAAGCTCTTTTTCATTCTCCCAGGGAATATATATTCACTTTCGTCCCCGAAAACGACATCAGAAATGTTAGCACTACAAGTCACCTCCTGATTGTAGGGGAGGTAAGCCCAGTACCCATCGATTTATATGTCACAATGAATAAATTTAAATGGGTTCGAATGGCTGCAGACTCAAGATAATAACGTTCTAACTTAGAAAAATGGACCAACATGCACAAGAAGGTGAGGTCTTGATTAACTTCAGTCATTAATTTGTAGTAAGGGTGAGTAGGTGGAAGAAATGGTGAGGAGAATGTAGAGGTCTGCTATGGACATCAGGTATTCCAGCAGCCTAAGGAGGAAAATCTTAAAATGCAAGATCCTCTTGGATTCAAAACTTCAGACACTAAAATATGTCTAAACGACACAGTTACAACAACACGATGATCAAAATTTCATCACGTTGTTGCTGTAATAGCTCAACTAGATCCTCCATGCCTGAGCTACTCAGTGTAAGAGGGAAAAATATAACATGGGAAACTCATTAAAACTAGTCAAGATAGTTCTGTGATCAAACCTACATCACAACAACCTAACTACCCTCGATTAGATCATCCATTCCCGAGTGTTCTAACATAACTATTACAGAGAAATGAAAAGGAAACCAACTTTCATTAAACAAGAAGTCTCAAATAAAGATATATAACCAGAAGAACCCTAGCTTCATCAAAACTTTACAATACGGGAGCCTAGCTCAACCATCGACCATAACAAAATATCAAAACTGCCTATATATACTAAAAATGTTGCAACCACCAGGAGTGTGATCGGACCACCGCATTAACGTTTTTAGTCGGCGCCTTATCTGTCAGATTGTGCAGGCCTCCTCATGTCAGATGCGAGCCAAGCAAAGTTATATTCTTTACAAGAAAATCTATCCATAAGGAAGCTTCAGAATGACAGTCTTCCTTTACAGTCGCTCTCTGCATGTTTTCCATTTATGGGGAGAGACGAAGTCTCGACTGTCGCCTCACTTTCATTAACTGTCTACATCGGGATCAGGACAGGGCCAAGTGGTGCAAACCCCCAAACCCTTAGGTCCAAGGTCCGCGCAGGATTGTTCTAATCTACCCTTTGAGTCTGATTGACTCATTGGTTTCCCCTCGGGAAATACCCTTCACACACAACAGTGTATCCACAGGTCCTTATGGGTTGAGCCCGCTTGAACAAACACTAGGCACCAACTCAAATATTTTGATCAAACAATATGATCACACCTTTCGCGATTTTGGAACTTCAGATTTTGCGACTTCTCCTTCCGAGTTTCTCGACCCTTCAACTGCCGAAACCCAAAATGTCGATTCGCCAAAATTCTTATCGTGTTTCGCAATTTCGGGAATCTCGGGACAAAATACCTCGATCCCTTGTCCTTGAAAATGATGAAATACTGACTCCTGACACGTTCCGCAAAGGCTGGCCCCACAATGGACTTCTCACTTCATTGGGATTTTGGACTTCGTGATTTTGCGAATCCAGATGCAAAGCTCCCAACTCTCTAACCTCCGAACCTCAAAATAGTCAACAAGGATTGAATCTGCCTTTTTGACGAGGACACGCCACCTGTCCACTCAACCACTTCATGTCTCTGATGTAGACTCCTGCCACTTGTCACTCTTTCAGGTTTTCGGGAATTTCACTCCCAAAGTGTTGTCTCCTCCGTCTTCCGACACCCGAAATGCCGAAATCCCAAAACTCTAATCCAATTCTTGTCGCAACTCGCGACTTCGGGACTTTCATTTCACTATGCTCAAATCCTTGGCATTAGGATCCCCGAAATGCCAAAATGATCTGACGACTGGTGCAAATCATGATCAATGTTCCACATTGATTCTGGATCCTAGAGTGGAAAGCTTGCTCGCCTTTAACCACCCTGCAACTTCTCTAGATCCTACAGTCCTCGTTGTTTCAGGGATTCTCCACAGAGAATTCCGACCGCTTGTTTCTCCTTGATAACTCCTATGAAATAAACCAAGGTTCCTTCGCCTGGACTTGATTCTTGCAAAGTGACTTTGCTTTGTACCCCCTTTGATTATCTCAAAGGCACTAACCCTCCTGATATTTTCTTGCAAACTCGAGTCTTCAAGAAGACTCCTGGGCGCACTCCTTGCGGAAACCTTCAAATACTTCCAGGTATTTGATTCTCTCAACTTTGTGCACTTTTCTGCAACAACAGTCCTTCAACTCTCCCCTTGGTTGATAAGTTCTCAGCTTTCAACTGGCCTGAACACACCTTGCACGGCTCCTGTGTCTCACCTGCACTTCTGCGGGAATGAGAGAAACGATATCTCTCCTGAGCTTTCAAAGATAAACTCTGAACCTCCGTCAACGCACTCCTTGTGGACGATTTCACTGCACTCCTTCCAGGAACTTCTCACTCAGGTTGAGAAACAATTGAAACTCATTCTCTCTCTCTCTCAGACTTCAAACATTCAACATGAAATCATACATTCACACAATATTAAAGAAAATGCATAACAAAGAGAATAAACAACCATAAGCATACCATTCAACATGTATACAAAGAAAGCATCATAACACCATGAATTTGAAACAAAGCTTCATATATTAATTCAGAACTTCTGTACATGGGTTCTTCTCCCTAGCTCTCTGCTACAACTCTCTTCTTCTCTATGCTCAATGATCTCTAATGTTACAATGATACAAAGGTGAGGGTGTCTATAGTCAGTTTTCCCTCCTATGCTCCTAAACTGTCTAATATGGAATTTAAAACTACCTACTTTCATTAACTATGCATAAATGCCTTAATGTTTTACAGATGAGAGCAATTGCTCAAGATCTGCTTACATCCTCCAAAATATAAATGCAAGGTACGCCTTCTAGCTATTACATTAATATCTGTTCATTTATTTCAAAACAATCCAAAACACTTTTGCAACGTGCTGAAATGTGTTGGCACTCACCCCAGTTGTCTTCCGCCTCCGCGCTCGCTTGCTGCTGGTGATGCTCCTGCATCATACTCCTTCACTTGAAAATTTTCATGGAATCCTATTCATGAGCTCTTGCATGGTCTGTCCATGCTTATGAATTTCTGTTTCATTTTCCCAGTTGGCATATTCAACTGGATGTCCCTTCCATTTGACCAACTATTCAAAATACTCTTTCCTCCTGGTCTTCTTGTTGACTCTCTTGTCAAGTATACTTTCCATCTCTGGCTTTTCAGCTACAGGCATTTTTTTAGTCCACTGAACCTCTGTCTGTTCATTCTCGGTTTCTGCTTCCCCAGCTCTGTAAGGGTAAAAATCTAAGATGTTGAATATCGGTGAAATTCCGATCCCATCGGGTAATTCAATCTCATATGCGTTTGCCCCAAATTTCTTCAAGACCTTGCATGGTCTGATCTTCTTCATTTTCAGTTTGTTATATGTTCCCCTTGGGAACCTTTCTTTCCTTAGATGTGAAAGAATCATATCACTAACTTCAAACTGAAGTTCTCGCCTGTGTTGATTTGCTCTGCATTTATACTCTTGACTCGAATTTTGCAAACGTTCCCTCACTTGGATGTGAAGTTCCTTCATTGCTTTTGCAAAATCCTCTGCACTAGCACTTATGAACTCAGTCTGTTATGAATCTTTCAATTCAGACACTCCCTTGGGTTGCATTCCATAAACAATCTGAAATGGACTCTGCCCTGTGCTTCTGTTGATTGAATCATTGTAAGCGAATTCCGCCTATGGGAGAATGTGATCCCACTGACTGTGGTGTTCAGTCACGAGGCTTCTTAGTAAATCTCCCAAGCTTCTATTGACAAATTCTATTTTCACATCCGTCTGAGGATGATACGCTGAGCTAAATGAAAAATTTGTCCCTAGCTTCTTCCATAAAGTCCTCCAGAAATTTCCTACGAACTTGGTGTCTTGATCAGAAACAATACTCCTTGGCAAGATGTGAAGTCTGACGACTTCTTTGAAAAACAGGTTCACAATATGAGTTGCGTCGCTGGTTTTCTAACATGGTGTAAAATGTGCCATCTTTGAAAATCTTTCTACCACCACAAAGATTGAATCACATCCTCTTTGTGTTCTTGGCAGTCCCAATATAAAATCCATGGTCACTGCATCCCATGGCCTCTTAGGTATGGGTAATGGCTGGTATAACCCTGTGTTCTTCCTTTTCCCCTTTGTGTGCTGACAAATTCTACATCTGTCCATAAATATTTTTACATCTGTCCTCATCCCTGGCCAAAAATATGAGCCATTTAGTTTCGAGAACATTTTTTCATGATGGAAATGTCCGACCAATCCTCCACTATGTTTTTCTTTCAAAAAATTCTCCCTCATGGAGCATTTTGGAATACATAACTGATTTCCCCTAAATAATAATCCATCTTGGATCATATATTCGGTCCATTGGCTTCTGTCCCTAAGAATTGGATTCTCGGATGCCTCATACACCTCTTTGAAATCTGGATCATCTATGTACATTTCTTTGAGGTTATCAAAACCCAAAGTTTTGACTCTGAATTCCTGCATCAGCAAACATTTCCTACTCAAAGATCAACAACTTTGTTAGTAGTTCCAGAAATATGTTTAATTACAAAAGTAAAATTCTGCATGTATTCAACCCATTTTGCATGCTTTTGGTTCAACTTGTCCTGTCAAGTCACGAATTGCAAAGCATGATTGTCGTTGTACAAAAAAAACTCTTTAGGAACCAAATAATGTCTCCATTTCTTCAGCGCTTGTATGACTACATAAAATTCTTTGTCATATGTGGAGTACTTAAACTTTGCTTCATTCAGTTTTTCACTAAAGTATGCGACCGACCTGTCATCTTGGCTCAAGACCGCTCCAATTGCAAATCCACTAGTGTCACACTTGACCTGAAATGTCTTACTGAAATATGGAAGTACCAAAATTGTTTGTTCAGTAATACTCCTCTTCAGTAGGTTGAAACTTTTCTTTGCTTCTTCTGTCCAGTGAAAAGACTTATGTCTTTTCTTCACCGTGTCCATCATCGGTGCGCTAATTTCGCTGAAATTTCTGATAAATTTCCTGTAGAAACTAGCCAATCCATGGAAGCTTCAAACCTCAAATACACTTTTCGGTGATGGCCAATTCTTAATCGCCTCTACCTTATCCGGATCCATTTTCAACTCATTCGCAGAGATAACAAAACCCAAATAAATGAGTTCTGTCCTCATAAATGTCCATTTATTCATATTTATCAGCAATTTCTCTTGTTGTAATCTCCTCGTCACTGTAGCCAAATGCTTTAAATGCTCTTCTTCTGTCTTGCTGAAAATTAATATATTGTCAAGATGTACAATGACGAATTTTCCTATGAAATCCTTTAGGACTTTGTTCATCAATCTCATGAAAGTATTGGGCACATTTGTTAAGACAAATGACATAACAAGCCATTCATATAGCCCCTCATTTGTCTTGAATGTTGTTTTCCATTCATCACCTTCTCTCATATGAATTTGATGATATCCGCTTTTCAAATCAATCTTTGAAAAGAATCTTGCTCCACTCAAGCAATCCATCAAGTCATCCATCCTTAGCAATGGAAATCTATATCTGATGGTAATCTTGTTGATTTCCCTTGAGTCTGTACACATCCTCCAGCCTCCATCTTTCTTTGGGCTGAGCACTGTTGGAACAACGCATGGGCTCAAGCTCTCTCGAACCAATCCTTTGTCCATTAAGTCCTGGACTTGTCTCTTGACCTCTTCATTCTCTTGTGGCGTCAATCTATACGTTGCTTTGTTTGGTAAAATAGCTCCAGGTATAAGATCAATGTGATGACTTATACTTCTGATCGGTGGCAATGAACGAGGTAGTTCATCCACTACTATATCAGCAAACCCTTTCAACAACTCCTGGATTTCCTCTGGTAAATCATCCACTCTTGTACTGGTCAACACAATTCTATGCTTCCTGACCACAATGAATTGTGTATCTTCCTTCTTCTTAACCTCCTTAAGAAGTTCCTTCCCACTCATGAGAAGTACAGTGTTTCTTACTTCTGGTTTCACTTCTTTATCCTTAATCGACAATAACATGTGAGTTCTCCCATTCTTTTCCAGGGTGTATGTGTTCTTTCTCCCATCATGAATCACATTCTTGTCATATTGCCACGGTCTACCTAGAAATAGATGACAAAAATCCATGGGAATGACAACACATAATATTTCATCCTTATATCCTCCTATTTTAAATTCAACTAAACATTGTTTAGTGACATTTACCTCGTGTCCTTGTTGTAGCCATGAAACTCTGTATGGGCTTGGATGTTCAATAGTCTCCAGCTCCAGCTTTTCTACCATCTCTGTAGAAATGAGATTGTCCGTGCTACCACTATCTACAATGACTTTACATACCCTATCTTTGGTCTTGCAAGCAGTCCAAAAAAGTCTGTTCCTTTGGATTGGGTTCTCTGCCTCCTTCTTTGGCTTCAAGAGAAATTTTCTCATCATCAGTGATCTTCCTTCCTCAACATCTTTTGCCTCAACATTTCATCTTTGTGCTTCGACAATGTGAGTTTCACCACCTTCTTTCTTTCTTTCTGGACATTCATAGGATTTGTGTCCATTTTTTCCACAAGTAAAACATTTTACTTCACCACCTATGCCCCTTCCTCTTCCTCTAGCTCAAGGAAAAGTGTTTCTATCAACATATTGTCCTCTCTGTGAGCTTCCTCCTCTCTCATGCTGAGTTTGAGGTTTCTTCCACTCTTCTTTAGGTCTCTGATTCCTGTCTTGGGCAATTGTTTTGCCTCGGGCTCTCTGACCTTGCTTTCGGCTCAGCTTCTCCTTAACTTTCAGATCCATATGATAAACATCCTCTACAGTATAAATGATCATCATGCTCATATCATCTTGGATGTCATATCTCAGACCATTCATGCATCTGGAAACCTTTTCATCCTCACTTTCCCGATGACCTGCCCTGATGTTCAGTTTGTAGAATTCTTCAGTGTACTCCTTCACTGTCATCAACTTCTGTCTCAAGTTCTGCATTCTCCGAAACAGAGTAATTTGATAATCCTTGGGTATGAATTTTTCCTTCATCTTCGCAACCATTCTATCCCAACTCTTGATTTTCTGCTTGCCTTTGCAACATCTGTCAGCTTGAAGTTCATCCCACCATAATGCTGCATGCCCTTTAAGTCTTGTGATAGCATGTTTGACCTTCCAGTCTTCCTCGACATCCTCATAGTTGAAGTATTTATCCAAATCTCTAATCTAGTCTAGAAGCTCTTCAACATCTAGGTTTCCCTCATACATGGGAATCTCCATTTTTGCCCTGGTACCTATCCTCACAATAGCCCTAAATAGGCGTTCGTCTACAACATCTTCGACTGTGACTTCTTCTCCATGTCTAGCTTCATTTTCACTGTCAACCTCACTGATATCCCCAACGTCGACTGTGTGCCTCTATGTTGTTTCCATGGCATCAAGCCTAGCACGTAGTTCGTGCATTTCCCTGTCCACTACTAGATCAAGCATTAGTCTGTCTCTTCTTCTTGGCGGCATGGTTGAGAAATATTCTTGCTTTTCATTTTTCTTTCTCTGCTACAGAAATAAAAGACTCTTTCTGTGCTCTGATACCAAATGTGGTGCAGACCCCCAAACCCTTAGGTCCAAGGTCCGTGCAGGATCATTCTAATCTGCCCTTTGAGCTTGATTGACCCATTGGTTTCCCCTCAGGAAATACCCTTCACACACAACAGTGTATCCACGGGTCCTTATGGGTTGAGCCCGCTTGAGAAAACACTAGGCACAAACTCAAATCTTCCGATCAAACAATATGATCACACCTTTCGCGATTTTTGAACTTCGGATTTCGCGACTTCTCCTTCTGAGTTTCTCGACCCTTTAACTGTCGAAACCCGAAATGTCAATTCATCGAAATTCTTATCACGTTTCGCAATTTCGGGAATCTCGGGACAAAAGACCCCGATCCCTTGTCCTTGAAAATGCCAAAATACCGACTCCCGACACGTTCCACAAAGGCTGGCCCCACAACGGACTTCTCACTTCATCGGGATTTTGGACTTCGCGATTTCGCGAATCCAGATGAAAAGCTCCCAACTCTCTAACTTTCGAACCCTGAAATAGTCAACAAGGATTGACTCCACCTTTTTGACGAGGACACGCCACCTGTCCACTCAACCACTTCCTGTCTCTGACGTAGACTCCTGCCACTTGTCACTCTTTCGTGTTTTCGAGACTTTTGCTCCCAAAGTGTTGTCTCCTCCGTCTCCCGACACCCGAAATGCCGAAATCCTGAAACTCTAATCCAATTCTTGTCGCAACTTGCAACTTCGGGACTTTCGTTTCACTGTGCTCAACTCCTTGGCATTAGGATCCCCGAAATGCCGAAATGATAACCTTTAACCACCCTACAACTTCTCTCTATCCTACAGTCCTCGCTATTTCAGGGATTCTCCACAGAGAATTTCGACCGCTTGTTGCTCCTTGATAACTCCTACGAAATAAACCAAGGTTCCTTCGCTTGGACTTGATTCCTGCAAAGCGACTTCGCTTTGTCTCCCCTTTGATTATCTCAAAGGAACTAACCCTCCTGAGCTTTTCTTTCAAACTCAAGTCTTCAAGAAGACTCCTGCGTGCACTCCTTGCGGAAACCTTCAAATACTTCCAGGTATTTGATTGTCTCGACTCTGTGCACTTTTCTGCAACAACAGTCCTTCAACTCTCCCCTTGGTTGATAAGTTCTCAGCTTTCAACCGGCCTGTGCACACCTTGCACGACTCCTGTGTCTCACTTGCACTTCTACGAGAATGAGAACAACGATATCTCTCCTCAGCTTTCAAATATAAACTCTGAACCTCCGTCAACGCACTCCTTGCGGACGATTTCACTGCACTCCTTGTAGGAAATTCTCACTTAGGTTGAGAAACAATTAAAACTCATTCTCTCTCTCTCTCAGACTTCAAACATTCAACATGAAATCATACATTCACACAATATTAAAGAAAAATCATAATAGAGAGAATAAACAACCATAAGCATACCATTCAGCATGTATACACATAAAGCATCATAACACCATGAATCTGAATCAAAGCTTCATATATTAATTCAGAACTTCTGTACATGGGTTCTTCTCCCTAGCTCTCTACTACAACTCTCTTCTTCTCTATGCTCAATGATCTCTAATGTTACAATGATACAAAGGTGAGGGTGTCTATAGTCGGTTTTCCCTCCTATGCTCCTAAACTGTCTAATCTGGAATTTAAAACTACCTACTTTCATTAACTATGCATAAATGCCTTAATGTTTTACAGATGAGAGAAATTTCTCAAGATCTTCTTACATCCTCCAAAATATAAATGCAAGGTACACCTTGTAGCTATTACATTAATATCTGTGCATTTATTTCAAAACATTCCAAAACACTTTTACAACGTGTTGAAATGTGTTGACGCTCACCCCGGCTATCTTTCACCTTCGCGCTCGCTTGTTGCTAGCGATGCTCCTGCATCTCCAACTCAACTTGGCACCTGGAAAATGTGGCAGCCTCTTTCTGTGGCCAACACCGGTGTTTCGGCCCCTGGCGTAGCTCACGTGAACTTTTCAACTTTACCCACTTGCAACCTTGGGTCATGACCCATCGTTTATCTCCATACGCACTCTGGGATTTCTCCCTTCAAGAATCCTCATATCACTTGAAAACATAATCCCTGACTCTCGATTTGATGATATCGCCCTACTCGTATCAACGATCATTATTTCTTTCCATCCAACGGATGAGGCTCCTCGGGATGGGCGCCAAACTGTCCACGTGACCTCGGGCTGTGACCTTGGGCCCACTCTCTAGTGCTTCATGACTTCAGGCTTCAGGTGCACTGATGTGAGCCACTCTCGACTCTCTTGATCCTTGAACTCCCAAACTTGAGCTTAGACATCGCTATCTCCCCTTCGATATGTGTGCACCTTAGCACAACGTGCCTTGACTTTGGATGACACACATTTGTGGGTTTTTAAGCCCCCTTCTTTCATATTTTGTCACCCAAGGGCCAAATCCAAAGGAAAAACATCCCCCTGCAAGGATATGTGATAACAACATCAATGTTGGTACTACCATCAATGCCAAAGGGGGAGATTGTTACATTATGTTTTCATTGATGTCAAAGGGTTAATGTAATTTCATAGTAACATCATTGATGTATTGATTGTTGTAATATGTTTTAATGGATGCAATTGATGTCTGAGGTATAATGTCATGAGGTTTCATAAGGTGTCAGAGTGATGTATTGTCATGGATTGATGTATAGACCAGATTATGTAAAGGTTGGTCATTGTTTTCCTGTCATGGCTAATAGGAAGTACCAAATGTATGAACTCCTTAGTGGTTCCCTTATGGTGAAATCCCTCACAGGAAGATGCTTTTTGACGTCTAAATGGTTAAGTGGTTGATTCATCCTTAATGTGTGGTTAATGAACCCAAGGATTGATCGTGGAATATTGTAATGAATATCCATGAATTTGTAAGTGAGACTATTCTATATGGATAGTTCTCGTCATGCCATTTCTGGTGATATGTGGAACATCACATAACTCCTCACGGTTAGAGAGTTATGGCCTTGTGAAGTTGGAGAACCCTCATGTGTTGTTTAGAAGCCCCTAGAAGGTCAAAGAAGTCAAATTATTCTAGAAGATACTAGAATAAAGTTGGCTACTCAACATGGTTAGTCATGAGTTAAGTGGTTGCAACAAGAAAATAATTAAAAATAAATTAGTTGCAACTACATGTGGATAAGTTACTATTTATGGAGAAAGTAGTTATAAGTGGAAAAGTGGTAAGAAGTGGGTTAGCCCCTAAAAGAAGGAAGTTGGTTAGAGTTGGTTAGATGAGGAAGCTACTTGGAGAAGTATAAATAAGAGAGAAAGGGTCTTTTATGAGGGTGAATTTTCTTGAGCATATTGAATATCTATTTTGGTGGAAGATTCATTGCATGTGCTCATAGACGCATCAAAAGTTCTGTAAATCTGAGGTTTTGATGACGAAAGTTTCAGGGGTTCAACAAACCCTAGTTTTCTGAAGTAGTATGCGGGATGCAGTGAGCCAAGGTACATATGTATGTCGAATGCAGTGATCCAGGGTGCATACACACGTGGGATTAAGGAGATCAGGGTGCTTATAGATGGAGAGAGTCATGGAAGCTTGAGTAAGATATGGTGCTAGGTTCCTGAAGTCTGAAGAAAGTTCTAGATCAACATTCGATAGGATTAGATATGCCGTAGATTTTCTGGTATGGGTACATATTGTCTTTATGTTTAGACTTACTCATGGTATGGTGAATTCTTGAGGCATTCTTTGTATGGTTGTATTTATTTCTAAATATGGTAGTCGATTGGTTGAGTAGTTCATATCTGTTCTGATTAAGGAATATCCATAATCTATGATGGTGTATGGTTGAGGAGCATGCATAGGTTATTAGATGACATATATATGTTTGTGACTGGTTATGGTACAAATTGGACAGTGAAAGAAAGAGTGCAGTGACAAGATCATAAGTGGATGTGATAGAGCCAGAAAGGGTCTGAAGGGACATAAGGTTGAAGTTTCAGAAATCGTAATTTATGAAAGCGTACATAGGTTGACAGTGGGCCAAGAAACGTACATACACGTGCTTTAGTATAGGTAGGCCACATACATACCCAGTTTGTAGTATAAACAGGTTACGTACCTGTTGACAGATTGGTATATTTTGAGGATTGTTTCCTCTTCTCAGTCGGTGCTGAGATTTGCAGGCTAAGTATTGCATTCACAGTTGGTGCTCTGTTGACACTTGAATCCATTAGGACCAAAACGAAAACCTCATGAGGATGTAAATCCCCCTATATTTTTATAGAGGTGGTACTCCTCTTTACTTTAATATTTTCATGGTACTCTAGGTATTAATAATAAGAGACTTTGCAGAAGTCCATCGTGGTAATCAAAGAAATATAAATATTGCAATAAAGATAAAAGGATTTTTTTTTTCTTTTTAAAGAAAGTTCCCGAGGAAGGACAAGGAATTGGACATTTCATACATTTAAAATAGATAAGAAAATTTTCCTCACATCCATCATAGTTAAACTAAATATTTATTATCACATAAAAATAAAAAGAAGATGATATGCATGCATAAGAGAACTTTAACAGAGTGGACACATGGACAAATCAAATAAAGATAATGATTGGTCAATCTCAAATACTTTATACTCAAAACTCAAAGTTACAAAGCACAGTAAAAACTGATCCTAAAACAACTCTCTTGAAATTTCTAAAAAATATATATTTTGTTACATATTCTTTGGAATCTAAAATGCGTTTGTCCTAAGGATTGGCATTGGGGCTCCCACGAACCATAAAGAAAATATACACAAGAATTAATCTTGTATAAGGAGGATGATGGGAGGTAAAAGAATAGCAAGAACTAGAAAGAAGAAAAGAGTGTAGATTTTAACCTCGTACAATATTTACAACAAATATATTTTCAGTAAAAGAACATAAAAGAAACAATGGAAAATACAAACATTACACATAGATTTTTCCCCTGGAAACCCAAATCGGGAAAACCAACATATTCTATATTCATTCCTTAGTTATACATTGTTTACAATAAAATATATATATAGGAGCCAATGACATCCAAAAACCTAACCCAATGACCTGGATTAGTCAACAACCCTAATTCCTTAACCAGAAATAGAAAACCATAGGCAAAAAACCATGTGCCGAAAAACTGCCCAACAATGGACACGAAAATCAAGGAAACATGAAAAATGAGGCAAAAATGTGACACGTTTCCTGGGGAAAAGAATATAATACATACCCAACAAAGAGAACTTATCAAACTTTGGTTAAAACTTTCTAGTCAAAGAAGCGGAGTAACTGGATGAAGGAACTGATAAAAAAAGAAAGATGTGATCAACATAAACTTACTATGATGGTATCTCATGTCTTCAATTGCTCGATAGTGTTCTTTTATTGTCTTCATTAGTGATTATAGGAACCGTCTCAACTATTTCTTGTTCCTCGTTGGTCAATTTGTTGATTGTTTTCTTGAGCCATTTTTCAATATAACTTTTCATTGGTGCCACATTTATCTCATGCCAGATTTTGATGTTGAATAGATCGCCCTCCCAGTCTCTCAAATCAATGAAAACACCAATTAATCCTTCCTCAATGTCCGAATTTGTTAAGAACCAAATATCAATATAGCATAGAAAAACCTCAGAAAAAGTACTCAATGCCTTGAAAAGGAGATAATTTTAGATAATAAGCCTCTTCGAGGGGGCAACCTCCTTTTACCCCACTTAAATGTTCAAGTACAAGATGATTCCAAATGAAAATGTCTCCTTGGTATATATAGGAGACTAGGAGGTATAATTACAACTAATGGAATAAAGCCGACATAAATAAAATAACATTACTAATCTAATATGCCCCAATTAAGGGGTAATGAGCCAATATTAGGGCTTAACATGCCCCTCCCCTTGAGAAAAGTGTTGTCCCCAACGCTTGAGTAACTCTGGATTCTTCTGTATAAAAGACTCATCTTCCCAAGTGGAATCTTCAGTCGATAGTTTCCTCCATTTAATGAGATACTCTGAAATGGATCTATTCATCAGCTGGCAAATTCTTGTGTCAGTGATGGCTTTATGCTCCAATATGATTTTTCCTTCCTCGTCAAGTTCTGGCAATATAGTTTGAACTGGGATCTTGTCGCCTATAACCTTCTTTAAGCACGAAACATGGAAAATTGGGTGTACTCGTGAAGATGCAGGCAACTCCAATTTGTATGCC
>ML780962.1:705890-768307 GCA_009831015.1 Picea engelmannii
CCTACGCATTTCTTCACCTTCATCAAGAGTCAAAGTAGGATTTTCTGGAGGCTTATTTGGTGTAGAAGTTCCCTTTTTGGGTGGCATGTTGGCCAAGTATCACTTTTGAACCTTGATTTTGAGGTGGTTCTGCTAGACAATATGTATTCTGTTGTATCTCCCAATTTTCGGCCCTTCTGGGTATGAAAATTTATTTTATGTAGTTCTACGATATTTCTTCTCTGCAATGCCATGGGTCTGATCAAAATTGGATGTGCCAAGTGGAATTTATGGTAACTTCCCCACAACTTGTCGATTTGTGTCCTTTCCAGGAGATCTCACTTGTATAGCGTGCCCCACACAAAATAATTGATATAAAATTCTGAAACGCGCACCAGAAATACTAAAGACTGTCCAAGATCCAATGAAATCAATCCCACTCAATTTGGATACTCTAGGAAGAAGTTATGATTGTTTTACTTGGAACACCTTCTTGAGACTAGTCAATAGGACTAGTCAGATACCCTATCTTACACAAGGTGTATCTACAAATTTAAGATGACCCAACTGCTGAAATTTTTACCACATTTACCTTATTAATTTCTATAAATAACCTTCGGAGTTCAGTGTATGAAATGTTACAAAAAAGTGTTTATAGTGAAAATTCCACAATCACTCATTTCAGGATGATTCCAAAACCCTATCTTGTACATGCTATATCTCTGAAATTGTAACGCCTCAAGAGATGAATTTTGAACCCAATGTACCTTGATCCATATTCTAAATCTCCTCCAAGCCGTTCCTTTTGAAACATTGTAGAAAACAAGTTATAGCAAAAATGCCAAGGTGTCTCAGATGTAGCTGTGAAACCCCAAGACCTTGAGCTCTGATACCATATGTTAAGAACCAAATATCAATGTAGCATAGAAAAACCTCCAAAAAAGTACTCAACGGCTTGAAAAAGAGATAATTTCAGATAATAATCCTCTTCGGGGGGCAACCTCCTTTTACCCCACTTAAATGTTCACGTACAAGATGATTCAAAATGAAAATGTCTCCTCGGTATATATAGGAGACTAGGAGGTATAATTACAACTAATGGCCTAAAGCCGACATAAATAAAATAAAATTACTAATATAATATGCCCCAATTAAGGGGTAATGAGCCAATATTAGGGCTTAACAAGTTCAGTGTATCTTTTTTATTTGAGTACCTAACATGGCCTCGTAGCTGGGACCCATTCTTTATTTTCACCATAGTGATGTTCAGGGGGGGTGTTAGAGTTTCTTCATACACACCTAGGATTTATTTTTCCTAAGGTTATTCCTTGTTTATTAGTCATAATTAGTCATTATCTAGTCTCCTATATTTTAGGGGAGAATATTCCACCTGGAGAATATTCTCTTTTAGTTGACACTTCAGTTTGACTAGTTGAGTTGAGTTTAGATGTTGCATTGGTTTTGTCACCATGAAACATTGGGATCATCACCAAATCACTACTCTTTGTTCAATCAATTAACTAAAGACTAGTTGACTAGTTAACTCAGCTAGGTGAAAGTTCACTCCCGTAACTGCCTGAGAGACTAGACTTGGTGGAAGTTTACTCTTGTAACTGCTAGTGTGTGTCCAGATCAATCTAAACCACTACTATGGCTCATTAGTTACTCATTTCTCCTATATATATTGTAAATTATTCACTCTTTGAGTGTGGAATACGGTTAATGAGAATTCTTCCTTTCTTTATATCTTGCTTCTTCTTTTTCAATTTCTCTCTGCAAATGTGTGTAGTATTTTCTAGCTAGATCTATTATGTGCAGGTTCAACACATTTACAGTATTGAATATTGATTTCAACCCTTATTGATTGATTTCAACCCTTGGAGAAAGTTTGGTAGCGAATTTCGGTAGCACAAAGGTTTGGGTAATGGACCCAAGTTTGTTTGATGTATAATGGTATGAGTTTTAATACATTTAAACTTAAGACTATTATAGATGGGTATTAATTGTCATTCTATTTCCAGTGGTATGTGGAATGTCAAATAACTCTTCACGATTAGAGCATTATGGCAATGTGAAGTTGGAGAACCCAGGTTTGGTTAATGGACCCAAGTTTGTTTGATGGATAATGGTATGAGTTTTGATATATTTGTAGGAAAGACTATTCTAGATAGATAGTACATGTCATTTCATTTCCAGTGGTATGTGGAACGTCACATAAATCCTCACGGTTAGAGAGTTATAGCCATGTGAAGTTGGAGAACCCTCATGAGTCATCTAGAAGCCCCAAAAGGTCAAAGTAGTCAAAGTGGTTTAAGAGATTTTAGAAGGTAAATAATAAAGTGAAGTGATGAGTGTACTATAATTCAAAGTGAATACAAAATAAATTATTTAAATAATAAATTTAATGGAGAAATTAGAAGTAGGTTAACCCTAAAATAAGGAAAGTGGGTTAAGATGGTTAAAAGGTAACCCCTTGAGGAATCTACATAATAAGAGGCAAGGTGATGCAGGAGCATCGTAAGAAGCTAGCCAAGCAAGCATGAAGGAAGAAGACAGCTGGAGGAGCGCAACACACATTTTACACGTTTTGAAATGTTTTTGAAAATTAAAGAGCGGATATTAATGTAATAGCTAGAAGCGTACTTACATTTATGTCAAGATATTGTGAACAGACCTTGAGCATTGCTCTCGTCTGTAGTATGTAGAGGTATTTATGCATAGTTAATGGAAGTAGGTAGATTTGAATTATAGATTAGATAGTTTAGAGAGTAGGAGGGAAAACAGATATAGACACCCTCGCCTTTGTACCATTGTATTGTTGTATCATTAGCATAAGAAGAAGGAGAGAGTTGTAACAGACAACTGGAAAGAAGAACCCATGTACATGAGCTTTGAATTAATATATGAAGCTTTGAATCAGATTCATGGTGTTATGTTGTTCACTGTTTACATATGTTGAATGGTATGCATACAGTTGTTTTATTCTCGTTGTTATGCATTTGTTGTTACTCTGTGTTAAATGTATGATTTCATGTTGAATGTATGAAGTCTGAGAGAGAAGAATGAGTTTCAATTGTTTCTCTTCCTGAGAGAGAGAGTTCCTACAAGGAGTGCAGTGAAACATCCACAAGGAGTGCGTTGACAAGGGTTATGAGTTTTATCTCAGAAAGCTCAGGAGGGATACCATTGTTCTCATTCAAACATAGGTATAGGCGAAGCCCAGAAGTCGTGCAAGGTGTGCACAGGCTAGTAGAGGCCTTAGAACTTATCAACTAAGGTTGAAAGAGGAAGGACTGTTGTTGTAGAAAGTGCACAGAGTCGAGAGGTCAAATACCCAGGAGTATTTGAAAGATTTCCACAAGGAGTGCGTGCAGGAGTCCTTTGGAGACTTGAGTTGTCAGAGAAAGCTCAAGAGGGTTAACGCCTTTGAAGTGTTCAAACGAAGACGAGGAGCTGAACTATCGTGCAGAAGGTTGAGTCCCAACAAAATAACATTAGCTCATTTCACAGAGATTCATGGAGGAGTGAATCGGACGGTTGAAATTCTTTGTGGAGAACTCATGAACTTGGGAGGGTCGTAGGATCCAGAGGAGCTGCAAGGTGGATAAGAGTTGGACGAACCCATCTCGTTGGTTTCAATATTCAACGAGGACCATTGATCATGACCAATTGGGTCATCAAGATCATTTCGGTTTTTCGGGGTTTGGAAGGTGGAAGTGCAGGCCAAAACCTTTGGTCTCGCACATTCGCGAATCACGAAATGGATCATTGCATGTGAAGGTGATTAGTGGAATTTTCAGAAATTTGGAAGTCCGAATTTTGGTACTTTAGAGGTCCTGACGACAAGAAGTCGGGGCATAGTGGAGTGAAAATCTTGAAGTCGTGGGTTGCGACTGAACTTGGCATGAATTTTGGGATTTCGGCACTTCGGGTGTCAGAAAACAGAGGAGGTAGCGTTTTGGGATCGAGAGTCTCAAACTCCCGGTACTCGGAAGCCCAAAATAACGAACGACAGTTGAAGGCTTATTCAAGTCCCAAAATTCAAAAATCTTCTGTGACAGGTGGCAAGAGTCCACAATAGGGATAGAGGAAAGTGGAGTGGACAGGTGGCATGTCCTCGTCAGATAGGTGGAGCCCAACCTTGTTGACCATTTCAGGGTTTTGGAGGTTGAATGGTCGGGAGTCTTGCATCTGGATTCGCGAAATTGCGAAGTTCGAAACTCTGAATCAACGAAAAGTCTCGTTGGGGAGCCAACCTTTGCTGAATGCATCGGGGTTCAAAATTTCGGTATTTTCGAAGACAAGAGGTTGGGGTTCTTTGTTCCGGAATTCTTGAAGTTGTGAAATGTGATACAACTGTGGAGGAGGGTGTGGCCAAAGATTTCATCATTTTGGCATTTCAGGTTTCGGTGGGTTGAAGAACCGGAAACTCGACAATAGAAATCACTAAATCGCGAACCCCGAAGTCCCGATTCGGTGAAGGGCGCGATCTTATTGTGGTCAGGAGATCAGGGTGATTCCTTGTGTTTAATCATGTGGGCATACCTATAAGGACCTATGGAAAAAACTATTGTGTGTGTGTGGGATTCCTTGAGGAGGAATCGAAGAGTCAATTTGACTCAGGGGCAGATTTGGAATGATCCTGTGTGGATCTTGGCCTGAGGGTCGGGGGTCTGCGTCACAAGGCTGTCTCATTTTAATCACAATTGAGCATATTGAATATATACAGGTGACTAAGGTAATAAAAGAATATATAAGTCGAATTTCAGAGGGAAGGTGAAGTAAAGAAGGCCGAAATTCAAGGGAGGATAAATTCTTTTGATGATGCTTTCTAAGGTATGTTATTTACAGGTCATCTCACCATTTTTGCAATAAATATTTTTATATAATGACTCAAACCATGAAATTGGGAGGCCATTGAGGAAACATATCCAAGTAGCTGTGGTAAAAGTTTCATCTTATGGGTCATTGTATTTTTGGAGTTACACTCCATGGAAAATAGGGTTTGTGACTAGTCTTGAAACTAGTCTAAAACATGTGTTTCGGGTAAAAACGTCATAACTTATTCATTACAGATCCAAATTCATTAAGACAAAATGGTTTGGTTAGAGTACATTCTTTATTATTCTATGTACAATTTTCATATCCGTACAACAAATATTATGTGTGGGGCACGCTTTACAAGTTCTCTCTCTAGAATAAGCCATAATTCAACAAGGTATACCATTTTTTGCTATAAATCCTTTTATGAAAGGTTCCAAGTAGTGACACCTGAAATAATTGCATAAAATACACTGAACAAAATTGTGTACTATTTTCATATTTTTATTCATTACAGGTATATAGTTATGATTATTTCAAGTTAGGGTTGTTGACTAATCCAAAACTAGTCATGTGAGACTAAAGTAAAGTTTGATGAAAATGTTAGTCTCTTGTTGTTAAAGTTAAGGAAGGTTTGTAGGTATGTGATCATATACACCAGGTCTATTACAGAGTTACAAATTAGATTTGGATGATGAAATTGATGAGGGATTTTGGTTGAGGTACATGTTAGGTACATTGTTGAGACAAGTAGTTGATGAGTTGGCACATACATGAGGTGTATAGTTGATGATGTTGGTACATATTGATGAGTCATAGTTGATGAGTAGTTGATACATGAATGGTAAATACTTGGTACATGGTTGGAGACACTTGTTAGTAGTATTGTTGACACATGGTTTTTGGATGATGTAGCATACTTGTATTGGTACATTATTAGAAGCACATATTGATCTTGGTGATGATTATGAGTTGTTGTGTTATTCTTGGTTGATGCACATCTTTGATAGTTGTCTTGGTGATTGATCTTGATGAGTAGATGTGATTTGGTTGATAAGATTGATGAGAAAGGTTGTTGTGATAGGTTGTTTGGACATTTTGTTGTGAAAGGTTATTCATACAGGTTTGGTGCATGGTTGATGCACTTGTTTATGGTACAGGTTGATTACAGGCTATTTGGTATAGGTTGGTGCATGGTTGATGCACTTGTTTATGGTACAGGTTGATTACAAGTTCTGTACAGGTTGACGTACAGGTTGATGCATGGTTGATGCATGGTTCAGGTTATTGGTACATGTTGTTTGGTGCAGGTTGATTGGTACAGGTTTACAACAATATATCTCACAGTGATAGTGTGATAGTGGTTCCATAATTATACTTATACATCAGGGAGGTTGGACGGGGAAAGGACAAGTGGTTGTAGTCACCTTCCAGTTGTAGACGAAGAACATAGGGGGTTGTAGCCTCCTTCTGGTTGTAGCCAGAGAATTGGGGAGTTGGAGATTCCATCAGGTTGTATCCTGAGAAACTAGGGTTTGGAGCCTCCTTCCAGTTGAAGTTGGAAAACAAAGGAAGTTGGTGATTCCAATGAATGCAAATCTTAAAGAAATATAAGAAAAAGAATTACGTGGTTTTCTTCCACTTTGGGTTTCCATTTAAAACGACGGTGTACTGTGTATGTGTGTGATTGCTCATTTGTTCATTATTTATTTACTCTACAACTATTGGATGATAATGCTACATTGATATAACACTTGCATTTTATGGTGAAAAAGGATTATATTTCTCTATTAATGATTCACCCCCCCTCTCAGTAATCCAACAATTGGTATCAGAGTTGATTCCTTCATGCAACAGTTTAACCACTAGAAGGAGATCATGGATTATTCTGAGAATGGAGTACCATAGTTTAATGGTCAAAATGGTTTAAAGTATGAGTTATGGAGTGGAAGGACGAAAATATTTTTATAGACATGGGGTATTATCTTTGGCTATCAGTCGTTATAGGATATGATAGTTCAAAAAGGGCAAAGACTACAGCCAAGAAGGCATTGAAGAAGAATAAAAAAATAACAATGGATTTCATCTGGGAAGGATTACCTAATCTGGTAAGAGAAAAGGTTGGTAAATTTTCATCAACCAAAGAACTTTGGGATAAGTTACATGACATATATTCTTCACCCATCGTAGATTCAGAAAATTCCAAAGAAGATGCATGTATAGATCAATAAGAAATATGTTCACCATGTCAAACAGATTCAAAAGATGAAGAGTACATAATCAACATAGGTATGTTGTTTTTCTTTAATTGTGAAAAAAGTGGATATCTTGAAATAGAATGCCATGAAGGAAATGAGACAAAAAAACTAATTGAAAAGGAAGACAATTATGAAGCATAATTGATTAGTGCCTTAGATCAACTAAGAGAAGAAAACAAGTCACTCAAGAAAGAATTGATGAAACAAAAGGAAAGTGTTTAAATTTTTTAAGAATCCCAATAGGTCATCAAGAACTTAAGAACTCATCTAGAAGAAGCCAAAAAGATCGAAGAAAATATTGAATATCAAAAGCAGTATTTGGAAACCAACATAGAAGCATAGAAAGAAGAAGAACAAATGAGAGATAAGATATTGACAGATCATCTTAAGGAAATAACTAATGATCTAAACCAGCTTGAGGAAGAGTTTTCTCAAGAAGGGAAAGGACTTGAAGAAGAAATAATCACATTAAAAATTTAGCTTGAAGAAGCGAAAAGAATAGAAGAAGACATGAAGTCTCAGATAATGAAGAAAGAAGAAGAGGTTGTGAAGCTTGAAGAAGAAGTTTTCACATTGAGAAGTAAAATCGTCAAGCTTAACAAGAAAGTTGAAGAGACAGAAACATCCACATCAGTTATAAAGAATGAAGAGAAACACTCAAGGCTGCAAGAAAAAAAGAATTAAGAAAATAAAGAGTTATGCAAAAGTACTCAAAGGAATGAATCATGGTCAACCAAAGTCTAAGAAAACTATTGTTGTGTTTCTTATATGTTTAGTATAATGCACTCATTAATTATCAATCCTGGATTCGTAATCAACAGAGTTACAAGACACCAGTAAGAAAGGTAATTCTAATTTCATGAGTATAGAGATATTCTAAATTATGTATGCTGGAAACAAAACAAAATAGCAAACTAAAATGCACTTGGTTGTATTTCACAGAGAGGCTATCTACTCCATTATGGCACATGCAAGTATGAGATGGAGTTGGTTTGATATATTAACTCTGCTATTGAACCCAAAAAACTAACTATGCAATCCACACTTCTGAAAGGGAAATCACACATCAATCATCAAGACATAGCATGGGTAGTTCAACAGTCAATATACTGAGCATGTTGTGGTTCACAATGTGTTGTTATGAACTTCACTAGTTCTCCTTCAGATATGTCCGACTACTGCTACCAACATTCATGTCTATGAAGAAAAATCAAATTCATAAAAACAGAGCATATGCAAAAGCAGAGCAAGTAAATATCTCTAAGCAATCATATAATGGAAATCTAATTCTAAGTTGTACTGCTATCATCTGAGAGAATTAAAGATTCAACTAATTTAACATTTACACTATTAAAAACAAATGCTAACACTAATCTATGAAGATGATGACCTTTGTTGGGCGGTGGGCCCTTGCCACTTCAATAGGTCAACAAATGGAGTCTATAGTAAGCTTGCCTTCAACCCATACATTACTCTCATTCAAATTTCAAACATAGAATCAAACTTATGCTAAAAACTCAACTCACATTTAATCATAGACAATCAAGACTTGGAGATAAATGACATCTTTCTATTAATCTTCACTCAGAATATGTTCTGCAATATAACACATTTCTTCACATGCTGTAATATTCTAACTCTCTCCACACTTCCACCATCCTTGCCACGACTATTTAACAGTCTTAGTCGTGAAACACAAGGAGGTGAAATGATTTGCAAATCATTCAATTGTTAATTTTAATTATTCGGTTACATCTTTTAGCTTCATCCTCATGACACGAAGTGCATGAGGATGAGGCAATCAAAAAACTATTCTAACATAGCCTTGCTAAAGAAAATAAACATACAACAATTGTCTTGGGAGTGATCTGGACTAAACTTGGTACATTCGGCTCTCTATATTGGTACCAGATCACGACAGTGTGCAAATGGTGGTACCGAATTACAACAGTGTGCAAATGGTGGTACCGGATCACGACAGTCCACGACTGTTGGTACCGGATCGCAACAGGTGAGATTCAATACCAGATGTGCTTGGTACCAGATTCAGACAGTGGCAGTCTTGGTGTGCAAGTACCGGATAACTGAGCTAGTACAAGAAGGCTGGATTTATCTAGAGATCAAAGATTATACATAGAAAATTGAAGCATTATTACATGAAATGTTTAATTTCCTATCTCAATAAACCACAAAATGTATGAATTAATCACACTTTACCTTATGACCTTATCAGTGGCTAATGGTAGCATTCTTGTCATTCTCCCAAGATTAGGTAAGCTAAAAAGGTATAGATGAGGAGTATAATAGGGTAGTGGGGATGTTAATTTTGGGTCTCAACATTCCCCCATGCCAAAATCATTGCATGTCCTCATGCAACTGAAAACAAACCCAAAATTTCTTCAAAACTTGAGACTGCATTCTTTACTTCAGTGGATCAATGATGTTGATGGCTGAGGCCTCCTCTTTTAGCTCCCTTTTTATGACCCTAACGTATTGTAGGAGTCGTAGTACCTTCTTGAGCTTGTTAGAAGTTTCTTCATGGTCATCTTGAAGTTGTTGGTTGGTTGCTTTCAATTGCTCATTTTCCTTTTTGATATACCTGTCCAATAGTTGGTATTCCTTCACTTCTTGTTTGAGTTGTTGATTTTGTTTTTGTAGTTCCCCAATCTTTTTCTTCATTTGATATTTTGTCAAGGTCTTTGTTGACTCCATCATTACTGGTTGGATGCATTCCCTTTCTTTGACTTCCTCCCTCATCCCACATAAGGTAATAGTGGCTTGTTTCTCAGTCAAACTAGGGATGCCATCCTGGAATGATAGGTCTTCAGAAGGAGAGGTAAGATCGATTGGATCTTCCTGTGTATGAGGACTAGAAATTGTTTTGCCCTTCTTTTCCATGCTCCTTGTGGTTCTTTTACAAGGAGGTACTGGATCAGGGGGGCTCACAGGCTTCATTTTCTTCTTTTCTATTTGTGAAATGGTGACAGGGGATTGTTCTATAGACTGTTTACTTTTAGTTTCTGAGCTATGCTTCCCCTTCTTCATAGTTTTTGTCTGATGGACCTTCTCCTCAAGTGCCACTGTTGAAGTCTCCTCTACTAATTTGGTTTTATCTTTTGATTCGAGACTTTTAAAAGTCTTATTGACCGTGGGAGAGGATCCTTCTTGTCTACTAGATTTTTCGTGTTGGCTCACTATCCTGGATGATGATGGAGTTGCCTTATCCTTCTTGCCCTTTTTCTTTTGAGGTTCCTTATTTTTATTTGGAGCATGTTGGGCTTCCTCCATAGGTTTTTTTTCTGTGGGAAGGTCTTGAGTGATAAGGGTTTTCCAACTAATCCTCTGCTTCCTAAGTTCATGTAAAACTAACATTTTAATGAGACCTTGATGGTAAATGCTAGTCTTCTCAGTTTTTAATAGGGATTTGACACCTCTTACCATTTTGTTCAAACTCATCCATAGAAAATATGGGAAATCAATTTCAGGGCCTCCTTCAAAGTGTAATAGAAGCCTAAGATGATATATGAAGGTCACAACATACCTTCCATCACAAGTGATGAACTGTTGAAGACTAGTAATCATTGAATGATATTCTTCCTTGATATAGTTCCTAGGGATCCCCTTTTTTCAATCGAGGTGTTGATGGTCTTCTTTCAAAAATCGCTGGCACATCTCCTTGCTGATTCCTACACCTTTGAAGTATTTGGATCCTCTTTTAGGTAATCCCGTGACCTCCCTTATGGTTCCTTCATTGATTGTCAGCTACAGATTGCCTATATGCGCAACAATCTCTCCATCGTAACCCTGAACAAATTCGTGAGATATCTTCTTGTGCCAGCCTGTGAATTTCTCCAAAAATGGCATCCATCCCGATCTAGCATACTTTTCTCGACATAGTTGGAATTCCTCAGTTTCTCTATAAATTTGGAAGACCAGTTCATGTCTACTTACAACCATCATTATAAGTTGTGAGAAAAGGATCGGGCTGTAGCGCAAAGGTTTAGTCAATTGATGAGGATAAGGGTTTGGTACCGGAGAGGAGTAGGCTCGGAACTGGAGAAAGGTAACGACAGGGGAAATATGGTGATGGTGTCGGTAATGCGAATGGTAAGTTTTAATAAGGATGCCGGAAGGAAAATTTAAGACCAGATGAGGCTTATCTGAATGGCTTCGCCACCCAGATAAGCCATTTCATTTCTACCCGTTAATGTAATGATGAGGACAATATGTTGGGTGTCAAAGCATCATTTTGGAATAGGTGATTGGACTTTCGAGTGGTGAATTTGATGTTGGATCATGGTTCATGACACAGATAAGTTCATGATTTGCTTAAGGACGAAGTACATTCGTGGCCTATCATTACTAGACATACTTCATATTCATGCTTTGATGTGATTTTTTCCCTTAACCATTTTCGAGCACTTATGAGAGGATTGATTAGGTTTAGGCATATGGGCATGCGGGATAGGTGCATGGTTTTAATACTAAGGTCATAAGATCTAGTATATAATTTCATACTTATTGTAGTTTTATGAGCAGAGGAAATTAAATACCATGTTACCTTTGCTTTTACCTTTGTATGATCAATACCCATAGCATGTGAAACTTCTTGTATATTGTGAGAATTCATCCTTTTAGACTGAAGTTTTCTGAAAGCTTGGTACGGGAATTTCCTGTATTTCTTTTATTCTGTGCTTATCTTCTTTTGTATTTGGTTCTGCAGGGTGATCATGCTGGTTTTTGAAGGTGAGATGTGAGTTTGAAAAGGAGTTCTGAAGGAGCTCTTTGACCTTCCCCCATGCCAAGGATGTTGCATATCTGTATGCAAGAAGATTCAACATTCTGTATCATAATGGAGAAAAGATGATAAGAGAAAAAGAAACAAATCAAATTTCAGAAGTACATTTATCACCTAGCATATGATCTCGTGCCTAAAAATTGAAATTGCCTTTCTTTTGATGGCTTATTGACAAAGGTAGAATTCAACAGTGAAAACAGGGGAATTTTTATATGTTTTCCAGAAGAACAGGTCCAACCTAACTTGCTTCAGAGATTTACTATCATTAGATGTTATAGATAAATTTCATAGTATAAGTAGATTAGACTCCCTAGTTAGAGCTCCACTCTTAAGAAGTTTCCTTCTTAGGTAATGTAGGCTTTAGATGCCAGACCGGTAAGTTGACTTAGGGTAATTCTCAAATGGACATTTGCTTGTAGTAATTATGTTGCTTATTAATTTGGAGTTTGTATCTCATAAATGCCAATAGTGACTTGTGATTTCTTTTAGTTGACAAAAGTGAATTTTTCAATTAGACAAGTATAGATGAGACATTTCTCAACTAGAACCCACTGCCAACAAGCCTGTTCAGTACTCCGGTGGGGTAGTTGTGATAATTAGTGAGAGATCCCTTCCCCAGGAAGAATGCCCCATTGCCAACAGGCCTGTTCAATACCCTGATGGGTTTGCCTAGTCATACCACAGATCGATACCTGCTGCCAGCAGACCTGTTCAATATCCCGACGGGTTAGTCTCTTAAACCCTTTTTCCATCAGAGGCTTCTTGTCCATAGTCACCTATTTTGGTTTTTATTAAAGAGTGATTTGCATGGTGACGGGGGAGGCTCATCTGAAAACCTTTTTACAAGCTGGGATGGTATTGGGTTGGAAGGTATATGCTCTTCTTTGAATTTCTTTTAAAGATTTGTCTAAAGGAAAAATACCTTTTTATGCACATTATTTATTTAGAGTGATCTAGATGTATAATTTTGTCTGAGTTTGTCCATAAGAGTATGACCTAAAGTTTCCTTAGGGTACTGGTACATCCTCTTCCATAAAAGTTTTCTTAGTGTGCCCATGGTAGAGAGTGTTCATATACTCATATGTTACTCTTTAGTAAGATAATCCAATGAATACTATTGAAGTCTGGTTAGGGTGAGATAGTTACTTGTAGGCTAATATATTTGTGTCCCTTTAATCATGCTAAAATACTGGATAAAGGCAACTTCTAATCTTTGAAGCGGATTATGGTTCTTTGAGAATTCATAGCTAAAGATTGTGTCCCTCTTTTTTATTTTGTTTTTAAGGAACATAACCAAAAGAAATTAAAATACTTCTTTTTAGATAACAACATAACCAAAAGAAATTAAAATACTTCCCTTTAGTTGTCAACAGAACAAAAAGAAATTATTGCTTCACAAGGGATGCCATTTGATACTGCATTCGTCTTCTTGGTTCCAGCTTAAGTGGTTGTTGCATGGCTTCGTACTTCAGGTTAATAATATTTTGAAATATGCGTAGCATTCTTTGTCAATTAAGTAATGTGTCCTGATAGTACTATAGAAGGACAAACTTCTGGTATCGGACTGGTACCGGATCAGAACAAGATTTATGGTACCAAAGCAGAACAAAATATTGTTGATGCCTACAAACTGATGTTTAGCAAGTTCGTGAAGGATCAAATAAATTATAGAAATTTATTTACAAAAAAATTGCGGAAGTAAAACAAAAAGGAGGTAAGAATCTCTTGTTACCTTCAACTTATTAACAAAACTCGATCCACACCTATGTACAAAAAGATTCAAATAAACCAATCAATCAATGTGGATCAGTAGGAGGGTATCCTTCCTTACTGATCACCTGCATGTCTAAATTATATAGTATACGAGTCAAGAATTCATCTTTTGACAGGGGTTTGTTGTAAATTCGCAACCGGTGATCATTCACAAGTAGTGGCGTCTATTGTTCATAAATTGTCTTTATCCTGATTGAACCATTATCGTAGACAGTGTCATTTTCATAAGGTCCCATCCAACGAGTAGTTAACTTACCTTTGAAGTTCTTGAATCTGTTGTCATACAACAGGGCACAATCTCCTTGTTGAAAATTTTCTTTTTGAGATACTTGTCATGCCATTTTGTTCTATGCTCTTGAATGAGGGTGGTTCTTCGAAGTGCTTCCTGCCTGATTTCGTCCAACTCATTAAGCTGCAAGAGTCTTTGTTGCTGGGATTCATCCAAGTTCATGCCAACTTGTACTACAGTCCTGAAGGTTTTGATCTGGAATTCTATGGGGAGAAGCATTTGCTTCCCATACACCAACTCATAGGGTGTATGTCCTGTTGTATTCCTCTAGGTGATTCTATAAGACCATAAGTCTTCTAATAATCTGTCGGCCCAATCCTTGTGGTGTAGCTGTATTGTTTTGGTAAGAATGGACTCAATAACTTTGTTGGTAGATTATGCTTGTCCATTTGCCTGTAGGGTGTAAATTTCTTGTGTTTGATTTGGTACTATTTTGTAACAGCTTTAACTAGATGAGAGTTAAATTGAGTTCCCTGATTAGTCACAATATCTTGAGGTACACCAAATATAGTAAAGATATCATTAAAAAGGAAGTCGACCATTGATTGTTCACTTGTAGCTGGTAAAGATTTTGCTTCGACCCATTTAGTCACATAGTTGGTGCATACAAGTATATACTTTTTCTTTTTAGATGCAGGGTTAATGGGTCCTACAAAATCTAATGCCCACTTCTCAAAAGGATCAATAACTACTTGGTCTTGAAGTGGCATTTGGTCTCGTGCGGTAGGCTTACCCATTCGTTGGCATTCATCACAATTGGATACATAGGTTTTAACATCTCGGAAAATATGAGGCCAGTAGTAACCAAATTGTAGGACTTTGTAAGCGTTCCTCTTGTCTGCGAAGTGTCCTCCATAAGGACCATCATGGTAGTCTTGCAGAATATCATGAATTTCATCTTCCCTTACACATCTCCTGATCACCAAATCTGGTCCTGTTTTGTAGAGGCAATCATTGTGCCACATGTAATTTTCACTTAGTTGAATTACTTTCTGTTTTTCTCTAGGAGACAATTTCTGAGGCATCTTCCCTGTCACGAGATAGTTAGCTACATTTGCATACCAAGGAGTGAATGTAGAAATAGAAAATAAAATTTCATCAGGAAATTTATCTTCTACTGGTGTGTTATCTCCCAGATGAATCATTCTAAATAAGAAATCAACCACAAGATTATCTTTACCAGGTCTATCAATAATGTTGATATTAAACTCTTGTAATAATAAGAGCCATCGTGTAACTCTAGGATTTGTTACAGGTTTGTTCATTAAAAATTTGATGGATGAATGATCATTGTGTACAAAATCTTGATATCCTGTAATATAGTGTCTAAATTTATTGATAGCATGGACTACAACTAGCAATTCTTTTTCTGTGACTGTATAATTAACTTCAGCTGGAGATAGATTTTTACTGACAAAGTAAATAGCATAGGGCATTTGATTTTCTCTTTGTCCAAGAACTGCCCCAAGGGTTGTGTCTGAGGCATCAGTACAGATATGAAAAGGAAGGGACCAAATTGGTCCTCTTAATACAGGGGTAGTTGACAATTTCTGTTTTAGAATTTCAAAAGATATTTGGCATTCGTCATCCCACTTAAATTTGGCTTCTTTAGATAATAACTTGAATAAAGGGGTAGCTAGGCTTGTAAAATTCAGAATGAATCTTCTATAGTAGCCCGCATGTCCTAAAAGGTTGCTAACTTCCTTTTGTGAGGAAGGTATTCTAATTTGTGTGATAATGTAAATCTTTGTCGGATCAACTCTCATTCCAGAACCAGAAATGTGATGTCCCAAAATAATACCTCTAGTGAGAATCATTTTTGACTTTTCATTACTTAAGGAAAGATTAGTTTCCTTACACCTAATCAAGACTTTTTCTAGACTGGTCAATGCTTCTTGGAAGTCTTGTCCATGGACTGTAAAGTCATCCATGTAGACTTCCACACAATCATTGGTCAAGTCGGAGAAAATGGCTAGGAAAGCCCTTTGAAAAGTGGCTGGGGCATTGCAAAGTCCAAAAGGAAGCACCCTATAAGCATAAGTACCCCAAGGGAAGGTGAAAGTGGTCTTTTTCTAGTCTTTGGGTGCTATTTGTATCTGGTTGTAACCACTAAACCCATCTAGGAACGAAAAATACTTCTTTTCGGACAAGGTATCCAACACCTGATCAATAAATGGTAAGGGAAAATAGTCCCTATGGGTGGCTTTGTTCAACTCCCGGAAGTCTACACATATCCTCCACTTGCCATTTTTCTTGGGAACTATGACAAGTGGAGATACCCATTGACTATCTGAAATGGGGTATATGAGATTGGCTCGAAGGAGTTTTTGCAATTCTTCTTTTACAATATCTCTAAGGGTTGGATTCATCCTTCGTTGAGGCTGTCTAACTAGTCTAATTTGGTCATTAGTGTAGATATGATGTGTGCATGTGTCAGGGTGAATTCCTTTCATGTCTGCATAATCCCATGCAAAGGCATCAAATTGTCTTTGGAGCATTTCAATTACTTGTGTCTTTTGTTTTGGTTCCAAACTAGAGTTGATATACAAAGGTTTTCCTGGACTAATCTCAACAAGTTCAGTAGTTTATTCCTCCTCTGAGGGGGGCTGGTGATAATGTATATAATTGAGTGATATCAGGGTGCCAAGTTTGTTGAAATTCAGAACTAAAAATATGTGACAATTCTGCAAAAGACCTTGGGTATTCAATGCAATTTGTATCAGCCGAAAATAGACTTAAGACTTGTTCATCTGATTGTTCTTGTATTCCTCTTACTTGTTCAAGTGTTAACAGGGGTCTGATGCAATCTTCCTCTCCATAAGGGTTTTCTAACAAAACAGGTATTTCCTGTTCTGGTTGGGCAGGAGAGAAGAGAACAAGTTTTTGGCTATGTGTGCCATTGGATATAGTCATCTCACCAGACTGACAACTGATAAAGGCATATGTTGTGGCTAGCCAAGGGCGGCCAAGAAATACAGGGTGTCCTGGTTTGGAGGATGATTTAGAATAGATGACTAAAAAGTCTACTAGATATTCCCAAGAAGCTAGAGTGACTGTGACATCATCTAGACTTTCTACAGGGCTGATGACTGAGTTATCTGCCAACTCTATCATGGTTTGGGTTGGTCTTAACTAGTTGATTTGGAGTTTTTGCATAGTGTCAAAAGGAATTACATTAATTTATTCACCCAAATCAATGAGTGTGTTTGGTAGAGAAATACCATTAATTTCAACAGTGACTACTAGGTTTCCAGGGTCATTATATTTGTATGGCATTTCAAAAATAAATTCAGATAATTGTCCCACCACCTGAACAAGGGGAGGTTCCTTCTTCTTCCTTCCTGGTTTCTTAATGAAAATATCTCTTATGATTTTGGCATATATAGGGATATCCTTAATGGCTTGTAGCAGAGGTATTTTTATACATACATTTCGTAATTCATCTTCTATATCTTTGTGCAAGGGTGGGTCAGGTTTCTTTACTAATAGTCTTTCGGGGTAGGGTGGGAGATTAACTTGTTGGGGTACTCATATAGACTGAGAAGTGATTGGAATAGGAGGGGAGGTCTCTTCTTCTACAGGGGTGGTTTGAGTGTTTTATTCCTCAGAATGATTATCATTTTCTTCCTGAATTATTACTGCAGGATCTTACTGGTTTACAACTTTCCCCGATCGTAATTGAATTTCATAGGTGGTAAAGGTTTGAACTTCTGTATTTTGTACCGGGTGGATGGTTTGATTATTGGGGTTAGGGATTGGCTAGGCAGGGATTGTTGTAGGTTTCGGAGGGTTGTGGGCAGCTTGGTTTTGTTGTTGATTGGCATTTATAGGTGGTTGTTGCTGCTGGTTAGGGTTCAAGGGGGTTGTAATTTGTTGTTGTATAGGAGGTGGGAGTAAAGCTTGCATTTATGGTGGGTTGAATCGAAGTAGTAATTGGGACATGTTTGCAGGGTATTGTGGATATGTAGGGTAAGAGGGATTTCCATACATAGGTCCCCTCCAACCTTGTTGCCAAGGTTGAGTTTGTTGAGGTGTCCATTGTGGATAGGTCACTAGGGAAGGACCCCATTGTTGTTTTTGATATTGTGCATTGGGGTCATAAAATGTATTGGGGTTTTGGGCTCTCCAAGGTCTTTTAGAAGGGTATGGTTGTTCTTGTGAGACTCCTCCTCCCCTATACATTTCTTGTAGATCAAGAAAAGTTGGACACTCAGATGTGGGGTGTTCTAGTGTACACAGACCACATTTTTCTATGACATTTAATGGGCATTCTTTCTCACTATGCTTCTTTCGGCATCTATGACAGAATATTGCTAAAGCAACCTCTTCTTCTTATTTCTTTTTCAGTTTTAGAGTATCTAACTAGTTACTGATTGTGCTCAAGATGTATGTTTTAAAGTTTTCCAATAAGTTTCCTAACTCAGTTCTGGTGACAATCCCTGAGCTTTGTTTTGTATTTCTGCTAAAAGGATCTCTTGGTTATTTGCTTACTTTAGCTTGTCCTCTTGAGTATCTCCTACAGTAATCTGCGATTTTTGAAAAAGGCTTTTGGTGTACATCTCCTAAACTCAACAAGTTTAAAACTTCTATTATGTCATCTCTAAGACCTTTCAAGAATATAGTTCTTACTACAACTGGTTCTGTGGTGAATAGTTTTGACTTCTGATAGTTGTATAGGAATCTTTCTAGGTATTCTTCAAGGCTTTCATCTTCTATTTGCTGCATTTTAAAAATGTCATTTTTAGCATTATCCATACAATAGTCTTGGTATTTCCGTAAAAATGTGTCTTTCATATGATCCCAAGAGAGGATTGTATTTTCTCCTAAGCTCATGAACCAGCTTAGGGATGAATATTTTATTGTAGTAGGAAAGAGATTAATTTTTTGGGCATCGTCTGAGTAGTTATAGCTTCTACATAATATGTCAAATTCGAATAAAAATAAATCTGGATCTTCAGTTGACATACCTCTGAAAGTGGGTAACGATGATAGTGGGATATTCTTCATGATGATGTTTCTGGAAATATCCAAGATTGGAAACCCAAAAGTCTCTGTCTCTATGGCCGCATTTCCTTCTTCTTCTGCCATTCTACTGATGAATGGTTTAGAAACTGGATTTTCTGTGTCTCCTAAATGTTCAACAGACTCACGTTCTGCCTGCCCAAGTGTCGATTATTCCATTTTAGGTTCTCCTTCTGGAGCCTCACTGGCTCCCCTTAAATTTTCTCTTGGTGGAATTTTTCCTGCACCAGTGTTAGTTGGATTAGTGTGGGGGGGTGTTTTTGAATCTTTAGAGCTTACAAATCTACCCTTGTTATCTCTATATCTATGCATAAAATGGAAATTTGATTCTCAACTGAATTGAAATCCTAATTCTATCTAGAAGGTAAGAAGGCAACCTGGCTTCGGAGAACCCCACTCTAGTGGTCGTGTGGCTCTTCACTCATGTCTTAAATGTTTTATCCTCCTCCCTCAAGCAGCCTTTTAAAAATTTATGCAAACAATCTAAGCTAAAAATCACTTCCTACCGTGTGCAACTCCCCGACAACGGTGCCAAAATGATGTGCTTCTTATATGTTTAGTATAATGCACTCATTAATTATAAAACCGAGATTCGTAATCAACAGAGTTACAAGACACCGGTAAGAAAGGTAATTCTAATTTCATGAGTATAGAGCTATTCTAAATTATGTATGCTGGAAACAAAAAAAAATAGCAAACTGAAATGCACTTGGTTGTCTTTCACAAAGAGGCTAACTACTCCATTATGGCACATGCAAGTATGAGATGAAGTTGGTTTGATAGATAAACTCTTCTATCTAACCCAAAAGACTAAATATGCAATCCACACTTCTAAAAGGGAAATCACACATAAATCATCAAGACATAGCATGGGTAGTTCAACAGTCAATATACTGAGTATGTTGTGGTTCACAATGTGCTGTTGTGAACTTCACTAGTTCTCCTTCAGATATGTCTGACTATTGCTGCCAACATTCATGTCTATGAAGCAAAATCAAATTCATAAAAACAGAGCATATGCAAAAACATAGCAAGTAAATATCTATAAGCAATCATATAATGGAAATCATGTTCTAAGTTGTACTGCTATCATCTGAGAAAATTAAAGCTTCAGCTAATTTAACATTTACACTATTAAAAAAAAATGCTAACACTAATCTATGAAGATGCTGACCTTTGTTGGGCGGTGGGCCCTTGTCGCTTCAATAGGTCAGCAACTGGAGTCTACAGTAAGCTTGCCATCAACCCACACATTACTCTCATTCAAATTTCAAACATACAATCAAACTTATGCTAACAACTCAACTCACATTTAATCATAGACAATCAAGACATGGAGATAAATGACGTCTTTATATTAATCTTCACTCAGAATATGTTCTGCAATATAACACGTTGCTTCACATGTTGTAATATTCTAACTCTCTCAACACTTCCACCATCCTTGCCACGACTATTTAACAGTCTTAGTCGTGAAACACAAGGAGGTGAAATGATTTGCAAATCGGTCAATTGTTAATTTTAATTATTCGGTTACATCTTTTAGCTTCATCCTCATGACACGAAGTGCATGAGGATGAGGCAATCAACAAACTATTCTAACATAGCCTTGCTAAAGAAAATAAACATCCAACAATTGTCTTGGGTGTGATATGGACTAAACTTGGTACATTCGGCTCTCTATATTGGTACTGGATCATGACAGGTAGATGGTACCGGATCATGACAGTGCGCAAATTGTGGTACAAGATTATGAGAGTGTGCAAATGGTGGTACCAGATCACGATAGTCCACGGCCGTTGGTACCATTTTGCAACAAGTGAGATTCAGTACCGGATGTGCTTGGTACCAGATTCAGACAGTGGCAGTCTTGGTGCACAAGTACCGGAGAGATGAGCTGGTACAGGAAGGCTGGATTTATCTAGAGGTCAAAGATTATACATGGCAAATTGAAGCATTAGTACATGAAATGTTTATTTTCCTAGCTCAATAAACCACAAAATGCATGAATTAATCACACTTTACTTTATGACCTTATCAATGGCTAATGGTAGTGTTCTTGTCATTCTCCCAAGATTAGGTAAGCCAAAAAGGTATAGATGAGGAGTATAATAGGGTAGTGGGTATGTTAATTTCAGATCTCAACAATTATTGAAGATACATCTTCAAGAAGACCATTCATGTTCAAGCCAAAAAGAAGCTTCAATCATGATCATGATCAGTCAAGGAAGAAATTCATAAGGACTACACCACAAAGAATATCATTCACTCCTAGGTATGAAAATTTATTTTATGGTCATTGTTTTTATTGTACTAATTTGGGACATAGGGTTGCAGATTGCAGGGATTATAAAAGAAATGTTCAAGAAAGAAGTGCATATGTGGCCCCATATAACATTGAATGTTACAAATTCATAACTATGGACACATAACTAGTGATTGTAGAAGCATGATCGATACTTCAATGAAAGAGAACATTGATATCAGATGTAAGAAAATATGGATAAGAAAACACGAATAACAAGTGAACAAATACCAGCTCCTAGACATCGCAAGATTGGCAATAAAATGAGATGAAGAAAATTCTACAGAGAAAAAGAAAGATGTCAGATACATAAAGGTTTGGAAAATATCTGAAAGAAAAGGACATGTAAATAAAGAATAGGTTCAAGAGATTGTACTTTCAGGAATTGTAGTGAAATATGAATCCACAGACAGAAAGAAAGAAGTCACAACTCAGAGAGATGATGAATCTACCAATGAGTATGATGATGAATCGACCAATGAAGATGATGATGAATCTACCAATGAAGATGATGATGAATACACATCAGAGCATGAATTGTTCCGAGCCAACCGGCTTAGAGAATCCCAGGTAATATGAATATTATAAAAGGGGAGTCTATCCGATAGGTGTGACAGACCAAAGAACCATCCTTCGAGCATATTGCAGAGTTTGAGAAGACAGATCTAGAGTAGTCAGTTAGCAGAAGTATAGTTTGATAGATTAATCAAGACTTCATGATGCTATAGTGATAAATGGGTCAACATTATGGACAGTTTCACAAGTAGAGTCTTGGACAATATGGACATAGATGGATTCATAAGAATACTTAGCAGGTTTGGACATATATATGATAGTGGATGAGAGAATGGATTCATATATTGGTTTAGAGAGTGATTCAGAGACAAAGGAACATTATCATAATGGATGATAATTACATAGGAAATGGATCGAACAATGCTAATGGATTCCAAATTGACAGATATTTTTTGGACACATGCAGTGCATACATTAGTTCAAATTCAAAATAGAGTAATGCTCAGAAACAACAATAAAAAAAATCCCTATGAACTATGGAAAGGAAGCGCACCCAACAACCTCTACATCAAGGTAACTCAAGGAAGTATTTTATTAATTGAAATTTATGTTGATGATATTGTTTTTGGAAGTACTAATGAAAGGTTAAGACAAAAATTTGCAAGGGATATGCAGAATGAATTTCAAATTCCATTAATTGGAGAACTATCCTTCTTTCTGGGTCTTTAGATATGTCAAAGAAACCAAGGAATTTTTATTTCTCAAACTAAGTATATCAAAGAAATGCTAAAGAGGTTCAGAATGGAATATTGAAAACTAGTTACCACTCCTATGCAAACCAGTTGCAAGTTGAGCAAAGATAATGATTCAAAGTCTACAAACCAGAGGAAATACAAGTAAATGATTGGTAGCTTACTATATGTGATAAAATCCAAACCATATGTAATGGAGGTAGTTGGACAGGTGGCACGATTTCAAGAATCACCAAAGGAATCACATGTATTAGCATTGAAATGGATTTTCAGATATCTCAAAGGAACACAAGAGTTTGGATTATGGTATCCAAAAGGAAAGGATCTATCACTTATTGCCTACACAGATGAAGATTGGGCAGGTTGCATTGATGACCGACGAAGCACCAGTGGAGCAACGTTCTACTTGGGTGAGTTTTTAGTATCGTGGTTAAGCAAGAAACCATCATCAATATCCTTATCAACAGCCGAGGTAGAGTATATTGTAGCAATAACATGTTGTACACAGGTTATATGGATGAAACAAACTCTGACAGTTATACAGGTTGAGTATGATGATCCCATTCCAATCTATTGTGTTAATACAAGCGCCATCAGTATCTCAAAGAACTCGGTGATGCACTCCAAAATGAAGCACATTCCAATCAAGTATCACATTCTACAAGAACAGGTTGCAGAGAAGAACATCTGAGTTGAATATGTGGGCACAAAAGAACAAGTGGCAACCATCTTTACAAAGCTGCTTCCATGGGAAGCCTTCGAGTATCTTTGCCAGAGACGCAGAGTAATTTCTACTCCAAAATGAATGCTTTTGGATGCTTATCTTATATCTCTTATATTTACATGAGGAAACACCATAAAGAGGATAGTTTAGGTTGGGAGATTAGTTTTAGGAAGATTTTATTCAGGGGGAGTATCCCCAAGGAAAGTTCAGTTAGGGGGATTAGCCCCAGATGGAAAGATACCCTTGCCATTGATGACAAAGGGGGAGAGATTTATCAGATGCAGGATAGAAATGCTTGGAGAGAGAGAACATAGGCATGTAGACAGGGGGAGAATCCCCAAGGAGAGTTCAGTCAGGGGGAGCAACCCAAAATGGATATACCCTTTTCCATTGATGTCAAAGTGGGAGAGATAGAAACATTGATGAGGAGTATAAGCATGAATGTTATCATGACTAAGTGTTGCCATCAATGTTGGTGTTGCCATCAATGCCTAAGGGGGAGATTGTCAGACAGTTGGCTTAGGTTGATGGACAATTGGTATGGATTGTTAGTTTTCATTGATTTCAACCATTGGAGAGTGATATTTTATATTGATTTCAACCCTTAGTGATTGATGTCAACCCTTGAAGAAAGTCTGGTAGCGAATTCTGGTAGCACAAAGGTTTGGGTAATGGACCCAAGTTTGTTTTATCTATAATGTTATGAGTTTTAATATATTTGAAGTTAAGAATATTCTATATGGGTAGTACATGCCATACCATTTCAGGTGGTATGTGGAACGTCACATAACTCCTCACGGTTAGAGAGTTATGGCCATGTGAAGTTGGAGAACCCAGGTTTAGGTAATGGACCCAAGTTTGTTTGATGAATAATGGTATGAGTTTTGATATATTTGCAGGAAATAATATTCTATATGGATAGTACATGTCATTCCATTTCCAGTGGTATGTGTAACGCCACATAAATCCTCACGGTTAGAGAGTTACGGCCATACGAAGTTGGAGAACCCTCATGAGTCATCTAGAAGCCCCAAAAGGTCAAAGTAGTCAAAGTGGTTTAAGAGATTTTAAAAGGTAAATAATAAAGTGAAGTGATGAGTGTAATATAATTCAAATTGAATACAAAATAAATTATTTAAATAATAAAGTTAATGGAAAAATTAGAAGTGGGTTAACACTAAAATAAGGAAAGTGGGTTAAGATGGTTAAAAGGTAACCCCTTGAGGAAGCTACATGAAAATATAAATAAGATGAAAGACTATCTCATTTTAATCACACTTGAGCATATTGAATATCTACAGGTGACTGAGGTAACTAAAGGATATATAAGCCGAATTTAATAAGGAAGGTAAAGTAAAGAAGGACGAAATTCAAGGGAGGATAAATTCTTTTGATGATGCTTTCTAAGGTATGTTATTTACAGGTCATCTCTCCATTTTCAGAATAAATATTTTTATATAATTATTTAGACCGTGAAATTGGGAGGCCATTGAGGAAACATATCCAAGTAGTTGCGTTAAAAATTTCATCATGTGGGTCGTTGTAGTTTTGGAGTTACACTCCGTGGAAAATAAGGTTTGTAGCTAGTCCTGAAACTAGTCTAAAACATGTGTTTCGGTTAAAAACACCATATATTATTCATAACAGATCCAAATTAAGTAAGACAAAATGTGTTGGTTATAATACAATATTTATTATTATGTGTACAATGTTCAGATCCATACAACAAATATTCCATGCGGGGCACGCTCTACAAGTTTTCTCTCTAGAATAAGCCAGAATTCAACAAGGTATGCCATTTTTGCTATAACTCCTTTTATGAGAGGTTCCAAGTAGTGACACCTGGAGGAATTGCATAAAACAAAATGAAGAAAATTGTGTACTATTTTAAGATCTTTATTCATTACAGGTACATAGTTATGATTATTTCAAGTTAGGGTTGTTGACTAATTCAAAACTAGTCATGTGAGACTAAAGTAAAGTTTGATGAAAATGCTAGTCTCTTATTGTTAAAGTTAAGGAAGTTTTGTAGGTATGTGATCATATACACTAGGTCTATTACAAAGTTACAAATCAGATTTGGATGATGAAATTGATGAGGGCTTTTGGTTGAGGTACATGGTTGAGACAAGTAGTTGATGAGTTGGCACATACATGAGGTGTATAGTTGATGATGTTGGTACATATTGATGAGTCATAGTTGATGAGTAGTTGATACATGATTGGTACATACTTGGTACATGGTTGGAGACACTTGTTACTAGTATTGTTGACACACGGTTTATGGATGATGTAGCATACTTGTATTGGTATATTATTAGAAGAACATATTGATCTTGGTGATGATTATGAGTTATTGTGTTATGCTTAGTTGTTGCACATCTTTGAAATTTGTCTTGGTGATTGATCTTGATGAGTAGATCTGATTTGGTTGATAAGATTGATGAGATAGGTTTTTGTGATAGGTTGTTGTGACAGGTTATTCGTACAGGTTTGGTGCATGGTTGATGCACCTGTTGATGGTACAGGTTGGTGCATGGTCGATGCACTTGTTTATGGTACATGTTGATTACAGGTTGTTTGGTACAGGTTGATGCATGGTTGATTCACTTTTTTATGGTATAGGTTGATTACAGGTTGAGGTACAGGTTGATGCATGGTTTAGGTTATTGTTACGGTTTATTTTGTGCAGGTTGATTGGTAAAGTTTTACATCAGTATAAGTCACAATGATAGAGTGGCAGTAGTTCCATCATTCTACTTATACGTCAGGGAGGTTGGATGGGGCAATGACAAGTGGTTGTAGCCACCTTCCGGTTGTAGCTGGAGAGCATAGGGGGTTGTAGCCTCCTTCTGGTTGTAGCTAGAGAATTGGGGAGTTGGATCTTCCATCAGGTTGTAGCCTGAGAAACTAGGGGTTGGAGCCTCCTTCCAGTTGCAGTTGGAAAACAAAGGAAATTGGTGCTTCCAATGAATGTAATTCTTGAATACATATAAGAAAAAATATTATGTGGTTTTCTCCCGCTTTGGGTTTCCACGTAAAACACTGGTGTACTGTGTATGTGTGTGATTTCTCATTTGTTCATTATTTATTTACTCTGCAACTATTGGATGATAATGCTACATTGATATAACACTTGCTTTTTATGGTGAAAAAGGATTAAATTTCTCTATTATTGATTCACCCCCACTCTTAGTAATCCAATAGTAAAATAAAAAATACAAATAATCTTGCGGGAAATAGTGGCGGTACTTTCTTGGAATGTCATCCTAGTAAACAACCAAGGGATTTCCCGAAAGGGGTTTTTAAATGAGTCGACCTAAATCATGGTAATGTCTTATGGGAAAGCCACGAGATTCTGCAAGAACTTAGGTAAGAGGTCTAGGCCATTGTCATGTATTTTCAAGAAATCCACGCAATCCTCTCCTTTGAAGGTAAGTGTTGGATCAGGGAGCTTCAACATCTTACGAAACACTTGTGGTGAAAGAGAGATGGGGGAATGGTATTGCATTTGAATAATCCACTGACTCAGTATGTATTTCTCAACGCACCATGCAACCAATTGTTTTCATTTGAATACCTCAGGGACACACCTCGCGCACACAATTTTGGATGTCCATATCACTTCCTTTTAAGTAGGAGGAGATGAATAGTAAGAATATGCTTTGGGCCACTAAAATTTTTGGTCTTCACGCCCAAAAATATTCAAAGTATCACCACATAACTTTTGTTAAGCTGTTGTTGCCATAGGTTGACGAGAGTGTTATTTTAACTAGATAATACTTGAAATGAATCCTTTGAGAGAGATAACAATAATATAACCTTTGGGAAATTGTGCTTTAATGTAATTTAATGGAAAATATCCTCGAGCCCTTCGCTTATTAATGGCGATATTTCTGGAACCTGCATGATCAATTATTAGCATTAAACCATACTAAATGCATATTGGGAAAAGTACGAAGATGGTGGGGACGAATGAGAGAAATTTAAATTTGGGAACTTTTGTGAACCTGCCAACCTGGGAATCCGTGAACCTGTGGTTGCGAATGATCGAAAATAGGATAAGTGTTGCATTATAGTCAGTTAGAATCAATACAAGAGAAATGAGATACTTAGGAGCTCAGTACCCATGATAAGTCTCAAAGTCATAATGTAGATCAAGGGTCTTTGGGTGAAAAATGGATATCGCAGAACTTGGAATATGAAATCTTGAACTCGTGAACCCGCAGTTGTAAAAATGGTTAAGTACATAATAACACGGTGGTCGGTCAGATTCATGATATGGAAATATGGATGGAGGTGAAGATTTTTGAGTCCTCCAACCTGTGAACCCGTCATTTTTGGAAAATGACTAAGTATGGAAACTAGAAAGGGAAAAGAGAAGGAAGAAAAGAAAATGGGAATGAGGGTAGGTATAGAAGAGGGAAAAGAAATGGAAAAGGGAAGTTGGGAAAATAGAAAGGGGAGGGAAATTTTGGAAGCAGGAATTGATCTCAACAATTGGCTCCAACTGTGGGATGATAACCCCCTGTGGGTTGTCAAGAATATTGAATATTAATGCCAAGGCGCTTCCGTCCATTGGGATATGGAGTCAAAGGTAAGGATATACAAACTGAAAGATAAATTTATGTACAAGGAAAATGAGAAAGTTTTAGGTGAAGAAACTTTTCAAATGTTTCTCGTTGATCGGAAACATTAATCTTTTACCCTTCATGTCTTGGAGCATATAGGAATTAAAAACCATGATTTTTTCGACAATGTACGGTCCAATCCAGAGTGCCTCAAATTTGGTGTGCATCGATGGTTTCTCCTTGTCTTTGTTCCAGAGCAACACCACTTCTCCCTTTTGAAAATTATTTACAGTTTCACTATGGTCAAAATATATTTTGATACTTTGTTGTCTCTGAGAGGTTCTATCCAGGGAATTACTTCATTCTTCCTCTAATTAAACAACTGGTTGATTCTCCTTTGGATAGGTGAACTATATTCTACATCTTCTGTATTAACCATGAAAGTCAAGGCATTGAGTTCGAGGATAATTGGCATTTTTTCTTCTTTCCCATAAACCAATGTATACAGGGACATCCCAGTCTTGTCCTTTGGAGTTGTTTTGCTTTCCCACAATGCATCAAGCAGCTTCAAATGCCAATTCCTTTGGTCCTTTTCAATAGTTTTCTTCAGTATCTGAATGAGTGTCTTAATTTGGATTCTACAAGACCATTCCATTGTGGATAATAGTTTGGTGATTGCCCCATAATAATTTCATATTCTCCACATAATTCTGTAAACTTTGAACCAATGAAAATCGAACCATGATCAATGATAAATTTATCCGGGACATCAAATCTTGACAAAATATTATCTTTGAGGAACTTAATTAACTCTTCAGAATCAACCTTTTTTAATGTCACTGCCTCTGGCCACTTTGTAAAATAATATGTATTAGTTAGAATATACATGTGTCCCTTGCTTGAATTTGGATTTATTGGCCTAACGAAATCAAGTCCCCATTGAGAGAATGTTTTTCCTACAATTATGGGTGGGAACAACATCACAGATCTCTTCATTTTCCCTGAAAGTTGTTGGCATGATACACACTTATTTATTGTGGCATATGAGTCTCTGAAAATTTATGGCCAATAAAATCAAAATCTTATTATCTTATGGGTGGTGGCAGTAGGTGCAAAATTTCCACCACATATTCCTTCATGGAATTCTCTCATTAGTTATTGTGATTTTTTTTTATCAACACATCTCAGTAAAATACCATCATAATTCCTTCTAAACAATATATCAACAATCAACACATTTTGTTTTTCCTTCATATTCAGTGTTCTTATCTCTTTGGGGTTCATGGTGACTGGAAACTGCCCGAACCTCAAGTAGAATACAACGTCTATGTACCATTCTGAATCATTCCATCCACACAATCACTATTTGCGATGAGCTTACATAAATCTTGTCCTTTGACAACCTTTAAAGGTTTAATTTCAATATCATATTCTTGGATCTTTGCCAGCCAGTTAGCCCATTTTCCTTCTCTTAATGGTTGATTCAACAACATCTTTATTGGCGAAGATGGAACATAAGCAATGCCATGGGAATTTAGTATGTACATCTAAAAGTGTGCCACTGCTTTCACAAGAGCCAGGGATTTCTTTTCAAGCTCTAAATATCTCAATTCATAATCATGAAGGGTTTTTCTCATGAAATTGAATGGGAGTTCTTCACCCTTGGCATTCCTCTGAGTAAGAACAGATGTAAAAACTCTTTCTGTAGTGAATGAATAGATGATGGAATCCCTTTGAAAATATGGACTAATGAGGACTAGAGATATGGTGATTTAACTTTTGATATTATTGAAATATTCTTGAGTATCTGCTTTCCATTCAAACCTTTTCTCCTTTTTCAACAATAAATTGATCGGCTTCACAATACTTGCATCGTCAGGAAAAACCTTCACACAAAATTGATCTTGTTGAAAAATGATTGAACTCATTTCTTAGATGACGGGGGGTTGAGTTCATTTATTTATTTAGCTATTTATGGATCTATATAAATCCCTTCCTTGCACACAATATGACCCAATATTTTTCCTTGAATTACAATCAATAAACATTTCTTTGGATTTAGAGAGACACCATATAATCTGCATCTGTAAAAAAAAATTCTCAAGCAATGGATATGATCACCCCTTGTTTTTGAATGCACTTTCAAGTCATCTTGATAGTCTTCCATGAATTTTCCTATCAACCCACTAAATGCATGATCCATGGCCCTCTGGAATGTGGCTCCAACATTATTCAAACCAAAGGGCATCCTAGCATATGCATATGTCTCCCACGGTGTTATGAATGATGGCCTTTCTCTTTCTTCCTCAGAAACCAAGACTTGATTATATCTAGAAAAAACCATCTAACATGGACATGCAAGATGATCCCATGACTAGCTGGAGAAGGAACTCCATGTTAGGTAAAGGATATTTTTCCTTTATTCTTTCTTTGTTTAGATCCCTGAAATCGATACACATCCGGATTTCCTCGATCTTCTTTCTTACTATCACAGGATTTGAAAGCTAGTCTGAATGTCTAATGGGATCTATTACTCTAACCTTCTTTAATTTCTCCAATTCAATATTTACCAGAGGTTTCAATTTGGGGTTCATAATCCTTATTTTTTGCTTGACCGACTTTGCTTCTTCTCTCAAAGGAATGATTTGTTGGAATATTTTTTTATCATAAGCTTTCAAATCATCATAAGTCCATGTGAATACATAAATATATTCTTTAAACAATGCAACATATTGATCAACTTCTTCAATGGTACAATCAACTCCTAAATTGACATATTTTTTGGAACTGTCACTCCCAATATTGACCTTTCTTGTTTCTTGCACCTTTTGTAGTGAAATTTATTCTAGGAGACTCTTAACATGATCATCTTTCATAAAAAGAGTCTTATATTGAATACAATATTTTATCACAACATACATGTGATTGTCTTCATCATCATAATCATTCAACAATTTTTTTTCCAATTGTTCATCATTCTCAAACACTTGTAGATATTCCAGGTTATTAGGTACAGAAGGTCGAAATACTCTTTCTACTTGAAAATATGTTTTTCTTTGTATATCATTTTGGTTTGAAAATGAGGCCTCTAGGGCCAATGAATCTACATTTTGATTATTGTCCCTTGGAATGAAAGAAATGTTGAAAGAGTTGAAATATTCCATTAATTCATTAACTCTTTTGAAATATAACTTGAGTCTTTCCTTCTTGATTCTATACCTCTGGGTGACCTGATTAATCACCAGCTCAAAGTCGCCAATCACAATTAGATGTTCTATATTCATTTATTATGCAAGAATCATCCCCTGAATCAAGGCTTCATATTCTGCCTCATTATTAGTACATGCAAATTCAATTCTGATAACATGTGGATGCATGATTTTTTCTGGACTTACAAGGAAAATTCCAACTCCGCTCCTGGATCTTGAACAAGCTCCATCGAATGACATCCTCCATTAAAATTCAAATGGATACTCTTGATTCTCCATGTATTGAACTTTCACTAGGATTTCACTATGTTCCATGTATAGGACATCATAATTTCCAATCTCGGTGTCTATATAATCTTCCATTAACTCATTGTCCTTATTCTTGAAAGAGAAGGGTTTCCTGGGTTCACGGGGCACCTTAATCATTGCTCCCTCTTTTTTTGGCAGCATCATGCAACTTCCATTGCTAATTATATATCCCCCGATCATGGATGACCAATATCTTCCTAGAGCAACTCCATGTGTCAGAGGAAGGTCTACCAAAATAATATTGAAAACCGTAATAATATGGGGGGTCGTCGTGATCCAAGCATAAAAGTACTTGATTTCTGCATAAGATGGCACTTTTCTAGAATCAATTGCATATATACTTTCACCGGTATCGTAATATTTGGTACAGTTCATGCCGAATGCCTCCATGACTGCTAGTGGCATAATGTTATTGGTCACACCAGTGTCAACTAAAAAATTATGAAGTGCAACATCATGATTTTCAATTGAAATATAAAAGGGAGGAATTTTACATCTCATCTTGGCAGTTGATTGGTTCTAGCTTTGTTTCAGACTTATAACAACAACTTGTTCTTTTTTCAGATGGATCATCCAACAATCTCAATTTTTTTCCCCTTTGTTGGGGAATCTTCACCACTTCTGTAAAAGGCATAATTATCTTTAATTTTGTTAATTCCTCTACAATATTGTATTTCATCTGACTAGAGTTTGACATTAGGTGTTGCTTCTTATTTTCAATACTATCCATTGTTTTCTCATTTGCTCTTTTCTCATTCATTTTTTCTTTATATTTTTTGTTTGTTATCCCCTATCCCAGGGATAAGTAAGGAGATCATGTATAGAGGCTCACATCTCCTAGACATGGAGTGTTGAGAGCCGGATGACTTGAGCATGGCCCCAAAGGGCCCCTCTTTTCTTCATTGTAGCCCATTCATCAAGCATAAAAAATATCCATCCCACTAGCCTAGTCCCAAAGTAGCAGTAAGTCTTTCTCCATGAGGTAATGAGTCTGGGTATCATGGTATGTGTAACTCTGATTATTGAAGCACCTGAATATGTTGCATTGAATTCTCCTTCGTTTCATAACATTTGCTTGGAAATTATGCTCTTTATCTTGTTCATACCTGGAAGGGTGACATGATGCCCTAGTAAGTTGATCTCCCTTTAGGATAGGTTTCCACTGGGTGGGTCTATGAAAGGTCATTGTCCATTCCATCCATATTGTCCATTCCCTCCATACTTACCACTTTCCATCTTTACCCCTCTCATGTTCCCCCCACCTTTGGCCGAACATTGGGTTTTCCACACTAGGAAGGGTTGTACCTTGACTTGTGGGAAGAAGGGGCTAAAGGCCCAGGGGGGTAAAATTAGCTGGAAAGAGTTAAAATACAAAGAACAATCCTTTGATATGCTTCACCCAAGGATTCTTGAGAAAATAGTAAAAATATTCTCAATAAGAAAATGGAACCCGCAAGATAAGTAAACACTCAAGGTATTAGTTGGTGGATGGTAGGTCTCATCATGAGCTATCCTATTATGACCATGGGCATGTAGCAGTATGATACTACCATCTATATGGTCACCAAACCAAGGTAGTGGATCTTGGTGGCATATCCAAGAGAAAGGGGGTCTCATCACAAGCCATCCTTCTCATCTATGTCAAATGCTTGTGGATAACGTTGTCACCTCTGGTCACCAAGCCAAGACAGTGTCCCTCAACTTTTCCCTTGAATCATAAAAGAAAAAGATCAAAATAAATGAAGTTAAGAATAAAAGGTAGGGAATGGGCTAGGAAACAATGGCATCCATGACAAGGTGCATATCACCCCCTACAAAGGCACCCACATGTAAGAATTACATTTCCCTGTTATCACTGCACCCCATGCCCAAACACCTACCCCCACACCACCTCATACATTTACATGACCTAGATTAGTTCTCACCTGGGAAACATCCCAAACTTAAGGAGGATTATCCCAATAGGACACCCTGAGACATTCTCCAAACCTATCTTGTTAAATTGCATAACGTCTTTGAGCATTTGTCTGGTTAAAGGAGGGTTTGATGCACATGTTTGGGTAATTTGATTATTGGATGTGATTTACATGTTATGATCCATGTGACTTATGAACCCATGCAGGGCATACTTTTTGTTGCTACGAGACTTTTCCCGGTGGATAGGTACACGTGGGGGAATGATTAGCTCAGACCTCCATGGGGTTGAAATCCCACAGATGGATGATGTAACCCCAGCCAGGGGCAGGGAGACATCAAATACTTGCACCAGGAAGAAATAAGGACATTTACCTTGAGACACTCTGGTAGAACTATACCTAGGGGGATCTTGCTCTTCCACCTGAACGTTGACCTTTGAAAGCCCATGACATCATCATTATGACCCTGGACGTCATTCAAAGCTAGGGTTTGCATATTGAGGGAAATTGTGAGTTATTTGGCATGTGTGGGCATCATTCAGGGCCTTTAGAGGCAAAACATTCTGCACATGGAGCTTAGCATTCCACTTTAGGGGCTCAACATCACCCTAGAAGGGCATGACGCCAACCTTGGAGATGCTTTCAAGGGTTAATTACTTTTATTTATGCAAAAACTGGATTTTTGATGTAATTTGGCCAGGTCGACCTTTTTATGACCTAAAATTAATTAAGGGTCATTGCTATTGTATAAATATAGAGAAAGTACTCTCATTTTTCATCATCACTCATCACACACTTAGTTTGGACTGAAATTTGCACCTTCTTTAAGGGATATTGGCTGAAATAACTAGTTCACAACTTCTTGGAGAGACTTATCTTGGTGTATTTTGGCTATTTTTCATGGTGGAAGATCTTCAACTAGGGTTTGGCTTGATTATTCTTAGTGAAGTAAGTAGAAAATCTGCAATTTTTTTATGCTAATGAATGCTTGTGGTAAATTTTACTTGTTTCATGTTAAAGATTATGAAATCTCTTGCTTAAACCCTAGGAGAGAAACATAATTTACTTATTTCTCTCTATAGGCTTCTACTTGTTTGAATTTCTCAAGTGCACCTTGTTTAAGAAGTAGCTACTATAGCCCTAAAGTGATAGATCTCTAGTAGTTCTACTACACTTTCCTATTGCATACATTATTTCAATAGTCTAAGGAAGGAAAAATCACTAGGGCCTAAGATTCCTTACTCTCTAGAAAGTTTCTCTCTAGGATTTGGATGCTTGAGGCCTTGGGTAGCCAACACCTCCGCCATCCACCCCTTCTCCTTTGACAAAGTATTATCATTTCTAATTTTCCCCAAGTTTTTCCACTTCTATTGTTGACTCCATAAACCCTAAAAGGCACTAGTCTACCATTAAAGTGAATGATTGATCAAACAAACACTCAAACCTACTTCCTTGAAGCTTTTACTAACATTTGCTAACCCTAAACTAGACTAACTCCTTAGCTAACTTTATTTTGTAGAAAACAATTGCTACAACCATACTAATTCAAGCCAAATTGCTGCATTCACCTACATAACTCACACTTACCTCATCCAGAAATCACTTGTGAAAATTACCAATCAATCTACTAGATAAATGTTGAGTTTGCATGGTGTTTTCTTGCAATTTTGAGTACTAGAATGTGATGCTCTTAAAAAATATTGCTACAACCATCTAACTGCAGAAAATTCTCTGCAAAATTGATATTAAATGCTAGCTAAACATTGCTAAATTTGCCTGTGACAATTTATTATCAATTTTCCTAGTCAAAGTTACTTTTTCTTGTCTTTTTCAAGAAATTTCAAGGCATAATTCTAGTGGTTGTTATGAAATACTTATTGTTGTTATAAAATGTTACATTTCTGCAAATTTACATCAGCTTGCCCATTTTTTGAAGGTTCATGGTCTTAAGAAGCACTAACATCATATGTTTGTACTTTCAAGCTGCTATATTTTCTTGTTGTCTTGTTCTGGGAAGGTACACTGCATTTTACCATTTGCTTCATCTCTTAAAGGCCATAAGAACCTTTTGAATCGAGTGACCAGTGAGAGGGGGATTTTCTTGCATCCTTTCCTTATTTATCATCCCTTTAGGTCACCAAGGGAATCTCCCTAGGGTAATCTTGATATACTCCTAAAAAGAAAGGGGTTTCCTATTAAGGTGACAATAATAGGTCACCCCCTTTTACACCAATCTTGCATCCACTTGCCTTGGGCTTTGGGCAAGGACAAATTGTGCGATAACATAGTTTTCTTTTTCAGAATCATTCTTATTCTTGGATCTATTTACAAATCCTCTTGTTTGGGCGACATTTTCTTGCGAGTTGGGGTCGTTATTTCCTTCTTCAAATATATACATGGACGTCTCGCATCCTTCCATATGTACAATTTCAGAATTTTCATCAGGTGAATAGTAGTTCTCTTTCTCAACCATTTTCTCATCGTATACATCATCTAGAACAACTGCATTGGGAGTAGGCTTCTTGGGAACCCTTGTTCTTTGTGAATTATCCATGTTTTCAAACCTCACTCTATTTTCTTGGGGAGGGTTCCTTCTTTTCTTTGGGACCGACATTCTCATATTTTCTAAATAATTACCCCCCCTTCTTAGTCTGGTTATCTCATTCCTTATTTTATTTATAGTTCTATTCATTTGTGCAATTTCAATTCTTTGCTCTGTTTCTTGTGATGCCACAGGGTATACCTTCACATCTGGTACGGTTCCCTTAAAAAATACTCCTCCAATTATTTGATTTTGATCTGATCGTGGCTTGAATTATTCATTCTTTATTGAACTGGAGGTTCCTTTATTATCAATACTTAATCCTCCCAGTTGTCTTTGCACTTTTCTCAGTATTATGTCGAGGTTGGCACCTGTTTCAGTCATAATTTCTTCCATATCGGTGGATTTAGTCATTTATTCCTCCAAGGTATCCATCTGGGATGTCCTGATAGCATATTTCACATTCGAGGGCATTGCATTCTTATAACAACCGAGTACGATTGGGTCATTTGGTATTTTATCTTCTAGAATATTACTCAAGGTTTTATTGAACCCGAGATTAAAATCTCGTATTCTTTCATTCTTCCTCAAACCAATCTGGTTGAAATAAGTGAGAAGGGTATGGTAAGCAATTGGAGGGGTGAAAATAGAAAGGAACATGGCTTCAAGGTCATTAAATGAGAAAATTGATCTACTGGGTAATGTCGTATACCATTCATACGCTCTTCCTGATAAGGTTTGTAGAAATAACCTTACCATGACATCATCATACTCAACACGGTGAAAATCACAAACATCAAGAAATAAGTGAAGGTGCCTCTTTGCATCGATTGCTCCATCTCCAGAAAATTCCTTCAAGGTACCCTTAGGGAGAACATGAAGATCATGTTCCTTGCCTAGAATAATTAAAGGGGAATCCCCTATTCTTCTTCGATTTTATTTATTTCTTGCAGGATCTCTTCCACTTCGTTGTCTCTCCATATGAGGTTATTCTCATGGTTGTTCATTTCTTTCTGCCATATCTAGAGAGGTTTCAGGGATACATTTTTCACTTCTTAGAATAAAGAGTTGCTTACTTTTACTTCTAGTAATGGGTCCTTTGTATTCATCCAGTTTCAATCATGACCTTGTCCTTGTGCCTCTCTAGCTAGCCTTTGGTTTCTTTGGTCTTGTTTCTCATCTCTCCTCTGTCTCCAGAGGATTTCTCTTTCTTCTTATTGGACTAGGATCTTCTAGGACCTTTCTAATTCTTTACAGGTTTTGGCTATTGCTACTACCATATTGTATAGATGGTGTAAGATGTTTCGTTGATTGTTCAATCCAATTTCAAGGTGGAGCTGATCAACTTGGGGAAAATTCATATATTTTTCAAAAATGCTAGACCAGGTTCCAAATTTCAATTCATTCCACAGTATGGTAGCCAAAAATGTTGACGCTTGAATCCATTAGGACATAAATAGAAACCTCACGAGGATGTAAATCCCCATACATTTTTATAGAGGTGGTACTCCTATTTACTTTAATATTTTCATGGGACTCTAGGTCTTACGAATATGGGACTTTTCAAAAGTCTGTCATGGTAATCAAAGAAATATAAATATTGCAAGAAAGATAAAAGGACAATGTTTTCTTTTATTTTAAATAAATTTCTTGAGAAAGGAAAAGGAACCGCACATTTCATACATTTAAAACAGATACGAAAAATTTCCTCACATCCATCATAGTTAAACTAAATATTCATGATCACATAAAAACAAAAAGAAGATGAATTGCATGCATAAAAAATTTTTACCAGATTGGAAACCTGGGCAAATCAAATAAAGATAATGATAGATCAATCTCAAATACGTTATACTCAAAACTCAGAGTTACAAAGAACAGTAAAACATGATCCCAAAATAGCTCTCTTGGAATTTCTAAAAAATATTTATTCTATTACATATTATTTTAAATTTAAAATGTGTTTTTCCTGAGAACTGGGATTGTGGCTCCCGCGGACCATAAATAAATATACATAATAATTAAACTTGTAGAAGGAGGATGATGGGCAGTAAAAGAACAACAAGACTCAGAAATAAGAAAAGAGAAGTTATAAGAATTTGGTTAAACCTTTCTAGTCAAAGAAGCAGAGTAACTGGATAAAGGAACTGATAAAGAAAGAAAGAAGTGATCAACATAAACTTACTATGATGGTCTCTCATGTCTTCACTTGCTTGTTGGTGTCCTTTTATTTTCTTCATTAATGGTTATAGGAACCATCTGAACTATTTCTTCCCCTCGTTGGTCAATTTATCGATTGCTTTCTTGAACCATTCTTCAATATAACGTTTCATTGATGCCATTTTTATCTCATGCCCGATTTTGATGTTGAATAGCTCACCCTCCATTATCTCAAATCAATGGAAATACCATGTAATAATTCCTCAATGTCCTGATTCTTCACAAAATAGTCCACTAGCCAATTTTCTATATCGTCCTAATCATATTCAATTATACCATAGATATTTTCAATTGAAAACCCTTTAAAAATCTCAACTTGTTCTTCAAATTGTTGCTTTGTTAGGAACATTGAGTTGAGAATTAGTTTGGAGTCTTTTACTTCGTTAGTACCTCCATCTAGGTCTATCTCCATGAGCCTCTTGAATAATGATTCCCTCTTTTATATAGCTTAGCTACATGCTTGAATAATATTATTCAAATTTTTTACCTTTTCTTTCCAGCACCCGTTCAATTGTTTTATCCGACTTAGGGAGGGAAGATCCTCCTCTCTTCTCCTTATTTATGTCATGTTATAAACTTTGTTTCCAAAGGGTAGTAATACATCAAGGTGAAACCTTCTTCGTTCTTCAGGGAAAATTGTAAATGCTCAGGGAAGGAATGCACCCTCGAGCCAAAAGAAACAGTGTTTTTCGTGACCTCCCATGCCTCTGTGATCAATGCCATTCTTTTCTTAATATTTATTTCTACATAGCTCCTGGATGATGTAAGTAGGATTGAAGATCCTTTCAATTTAACAACAACTGTGGTGGGTCTGATTATTGACAAAGGACTGGAAAGAAGTAGAAGAGGCATTAAGGCGTCTTCCAGTTCCTTGATCCTTTCTTTCAACTTCGTGTTTTCTGCTTCTAGACCACCAATGGAGTCATCCAGAGCATCCCTGGTTTCTCTGTGAATTTTAGAAATCTGGGAAGGCTGCATATTTCTTAGGTCAACTTCTGAACATGATTTTCCTTTCTTATTCTTCATATCACCTTTTTCAATAATCAATTTCTTGGACTCCCTATCAAAGACAATGCTCTAAAAATAAAATGACTCTCCTTCATTGAAGGTCTCATTCTCAATGGTATCTAATGATGAAATTGGTAAAAAAAAAAACAGGGTTGCGGAGCAATAAAATAAAACAAATGCATAACCAAAACACATAAGACACACAATACAAGAGAGACACAGATTTATGTGGTTCACCCAGTGTGGGATACGTCCACCAGAGAAATTGCCAGGTCCTTCCTTTATTATTATCCATCAAATGAAGGGATACAACCTACAACAAAACCCGTTGTAACTTCCTCTTCTTTCTCTCACAGTCTCCTCTCTCAGAATACAATATTCACCATCATCCATAGCCGCAATACATTTCCCTCATAAAAGAGGGTTGCCTTCTAGGGAAAAAAACCCTAACATAATCTCTACCGTTATATATGCGACCTTATAATGAACGGTCCATATTTACAATGAAATTACAATATACTTTTACAAGGCAATTTTTGCTTCGGGGGCTTCGCCCCCAAACCCCCACTTGCCCCCAGACCCCCCAACCGATGGGGATAGCCCCCCCCGGACCCCGCAGAGGGGGTACCCTCTGCACTCCCCCACGTGGAAGAGTGTACATACTTCTCGGGTGTAAATACTTCATGGGGTATAAACACGACTAAAAGTAAAAGACCTCTAAATCAGGAAGATAATCAGGTTCCACAACCAACAGAAATTTGGTCGGCCATGTTCCTTGGATGATCAATTGTGGGAAAGATTTTCTCGATATTTGCCTCGAGCTTCATGTCTTCAAGGGATAAGTTGTTGATTTCATTTTCTATGTGGTGGTATTCTTCCTCTTGCACAACATTTTTCCTCTTCTTTGTCAGAGGAAGCTTGTGCGATATCTCAATTTTTCCTCGAGGGGGGATATTTTCTCATCTGCCACTTGAACTACTGTTGGTGAATTTCCTAGTTGAGTGGGTCGTTAGAGAATTGATATGAGATGTGGTAGTTTTAGGAGTAACAACTAGAGACTGGGTGCTTTTCTCACTGGGACCCTTTCATTTATGCTTGTAAAAATCATTAATACTAAGTATTGTTTCCAAGTCACCAGTATTGTGAACAAGAGCACCTAAGTTGTTATCTTCTTCTTCACTCAAAATTGTATGAATAAATGAATTGTTGAATCCAACTTCCAACATATGTTCCACGAAAATTCTATTAGGGTCAAACCCTTTTATCTTTTCAACATATTTCAGATTCACATTGTGGAAGTGGTTCGCAAACTCATAAATTTTGTTTATATTAGTAAATATAAAGTCTCCAATTTTCCAAGGCAAGGGTATGAATTAATTTTTTCATTTCTCATGGAAAAAGTGTAGCCAGAAATTATACTGCCTTGGCACTTCTATAATAATCATTTTATCAGATACATGGTATGGAAGAAAAGAGGGATTTTCCTTGGAACATAAAATCCTGTTAACATTGTGATTCTCCATCTTCTCTAACGTCCCCGTTTTATCCAATAATTTATTTTCCTGGTCAGATATCCTAGAGGTATCTTTATCAAACAATAGTCCTTTGAAAACTGAAATGAAATCATTGTAAACTTCATAAAAATGAAAATAATCCTTGTTTATCCACAATGCTTGATACCATATGGTAACTGGGTCAATTTCACATTTCACCTTCTTACAGAAACACAATTTTGGAAATTGGCATCAATATGCTATCGCAAAAACCAAATAATTTCTTGTATATCTTGTATTATGACAATTGGGAGGAGATTTCAATGGAAATTAGTTTTCTCAATTGAAGATAACTTGCTCTTTAACTGTAAAATATAAAATATAAAGAATCATGTGGGAAATAGTGGTGGTACTTTCTTGTCCTGTCAGCCTGGTAAACAACCAGGCGATTTCCCAAAAGGGGTTTTTAAACGATTCGAACTAAATCCTGGTAATGTCTTCTAGGACAGTCGCGAGATTTTCCATGAACTCGAGAAAGAGGTCCAGGCCATTTTCATGTATTTTCAAGAAATCCCTACAATCCTCTCCTTTGAAGGTAATTGTTGGATCAAGGATCTTCAATATCTTATGAAACACTTGTGGTGAAAGAGAGATCATGGAATGGTCTTGGAGTTGAATAATCTGCTAATTCGGTACATATTTCTCAACGAACCATGCAACCAATTCTTTGCAATCGAATACCTCAGGGAAACACCATGCACGCACAATTTCAGATGTCTAGATCACTTATTTTTTAGCAGGAGCAGATGAATAGTAAAAATATGCTCTAGGCCACTAAATGTTCTGGTCTTCACGCCCAAAAATATTCAAAGTATCACTGCAGAACTATTGTCAAGATGCTTCTTCCATAGGTTGATGAGAGTGTTATTTTAACTAGATAATACTTGAAATGAATCCTTTGAGAGAGATAACAATAATATAAACTTTGGAAAATCTTCCTTTAATGTAATTTAATAGAAAATCTCCTTGATCCCTTCTCTTATTAATGATGGGATTTACGGAACCTGCATGATCAGTTATTAGAATTAAACCATACTAAATGTGTATTGGAAAAATCATGAAGATGGCAGGGACAGACGAGAGCAATTTCAATTTGGGAACTTTTGTGAACCCTCCAACCCGGGAACCTGCCAACCCATAGTTGTGAATGATAAAAAATAAGCTAAGTGTTGCACTACAGTAGGTCTAACTAAATACAGGAAAAATGAGATACTTAGGATCTCGGTACCTGTGACAAGTATGACAGTCATAATGTAGATCATGGGTATTTGGCTGAAAAATGGATATCACGGAACTTGGAATATGAAAGATTGAACGCGTGAACCCGAGGTTGTAAAAATGGTTAAGTACATAATAACACAATGGTCGTTTGGACTCATGATATGGGAATATGGATTGAGGTGAATATCTGCGAGTCCACCAACTTGTGGACCCATCGTTTTTGAAAAATGGCTAAGTATGGAAACTAGAAAGGGAAAAGAGAAGGGAGAAAAGAAAAGGGGAATGAGGGTAGGTATAGAAGAGGGAAAATAAATGGAAAAAAGAAGTTGGGAAAATAAAAAGGGGAGGGAAATTTCAGAAGCAGGAATTGATTTCAACATGCTCTTGTAGAGTTGTTTCTCTATTTAGTTGATGCTGATAAACCCCAAGGATTATAGTCCGTAATACAAAATAAACTTATACATATATCTTGTGTTCCTTGTTGTTGTTGGGAAATAATACCCTACGGACTAACAAGCTAGGGCTAAACTTGCATGCAGATAATGACCCTAAAGAAATTGCTTTTAACCTATCACCCCAAAACTCAAAACCCCTTTTTCACATACAAACATGGCAAGAACCTACTAACCTTTTTACTGATGTTTGGTGTAGATCCTCCGTTGCACTTTGTTCGCTTGCTTGCGCTGCTCCTTCCAAAGACAATCCTGCAATCAAGACAAAACACTACAGATACATGCTATTTTTCTACTTGAGGGTTAGATATTAAGCATAAATCGAATAAAACATATATAAGTCATGCATTGGGACGGGAAAAGTATTCTTTTATTAATATCAAGATGAATCAACTTACAATAATGATAGAGATCGGCCACCGTTCCTCGATCCTGATCCTGGTCTCCTCCTCTTCATTGTCCTCCAACTGCTTTGCTTGAATTCTCCTTAATCTTGAGGAAAGGCTAAAGGGTTGGGACAAATGAATTCGGCAATTGGGCAGAGTTTCTTTGCTATCTTTCTCCTCCTCCAAATAGTACCCCTACCCCTTATTTTATAGGCTAGAAGGAGCTACGGTTTTGGACGAACTCTCGGCCATGCATGGCTGGGAGTTTCAGTTAACTGACCCAAAGCTTTTTGTCCCGTCGGCAACTTTCATGTTTTTGTGCTTTGTTAGGTAAACGCGGGTTGTAGTAGGCCAGCCAGCATTCCAACGCGTGTAGTAGTAGGCCTGCCAGCATTCCAACGCATGCAGTAGAGGGTTAGGGCACGTGCCACTTGATTTAAGAGGATTTTCAAGAGTTTATTCAGCATGGCTTTGGCAAGGAAGGGATATGAGTTGCACTGATGCCAGGTAAGCATGTGTGGTGCAATTTAGGGTTATGACAGATGCCCCCTAATGTGTGAGGTCAAAAGAGCATCTGATGGCCAAAATACATTACCAATTCTTTACCAATCTGTACCGATATGCTGAATGAGTGAGCCCAGGAATCAGGAATCAGGAGGTGTCGTCTGCAAAAAATATCGAATGTCTCACCGAGGCGGGCATACCCATGCTCGGAATAAAAAAGAACCATGGCTACCAATCAAATACACTGTATATCCATGTCAAATAACTATGAAGAGTAGCCACGAATAATACACAGCGGAGCTACATCTCGAAATCAGAAAGATATACATATAAAGTATCCATCTCCCAGAAGATGATTCGGCCTGATGGCTGTACTTCAGAGCTCGAGCAACAACTTCAAAATATTCTAAACTTGGGTAGGAGTGTAATATGAGTGTACGACTGCACTACCCAGAGGTATTCGACGACTTGTCAGTTATGGACTTGATAATATTCATGATCGGACTGAAGGCTTCAGTGATTTCGAACAAAGAATTGATTGGACGTTCAGGATGGCCGGGTATGCGGACAAGAGACATATTGTAGAGGGGCCGACTCAGGCTTAGTGATAAACTTCCCTTGAAAAATAGCACGACTAATGATAATACTCAAGTAGCATATATGTTAATCATAAGTCTACGAAGCAGGAGGCAACACAAACTCTCCATATGTTTGGAAGAGTAACCAAACGGTGGAGGACACAACTCTATATAGCGAGCAAAGCTACCTAAGGTCGTACTACATCCCATAGTCTGATAATCAAACGGACAGATGTGATTTATCCAAGGGCGACTCATTATGCTGCGAATAAAGAAAATACTTTTCCCATCCTCTTTTTGGGGTATATTTGATTTTTTTGTTCTTTTTGATGATTTTGAAAAAGAATAAAGGAATATTACGTTACAATGGAGGAATGAGTACCGTAAACATACAAGATCAAGGCACAAGGACAAGACTGATGTTCTAGGGAAATGATACTCGGGAAAAATCCTCCTGTGGCCAAAGGTGTTAAGACGCAAAAGCAAACTGTTACTAGGCTGATGGGTAAAGGATGCAAATGCGGTTGATAGAACACACAATGGTAACGTCCTTCGATGTAAGTTTAATGAGCCCAAAGAAGGGAAGATCGGTGGTTTTTCATATTTAGAGAGTCTGAAAAAGCACAAAAGGAAACTCCATTGGGGTACCTTTTTCGTCAATAGTCTAGTCGGTTCGAAAAAGGGGTAAACTAGCACCGATTAGACGTCAATTCAAAACCATTTTAACGAGTGTGACAAGGGCAAGATCACTTGGCTATTTTTTCAATTTTAAGGAGTTTGAAAAAAGATTAACTATGGACTCCGTCAGGAATGTTCTTCTGGACCATTTTAACGAGTGTGAAAGAATAAGGTCACTCGACGATCTTTTCAATTTTAGGGAGTCTGAAAAGAGCTTAACTATGGACTCCGGGGGGGTTTCTTTTTCGTAAATTTAGTCCCTCAGGCCCAAAAAAGGAATAAAATCTTACCTGAGGATACTCTTCTAAAGAATTGGAATTCAATAGAGTATACCTTTGTTCGTACAGTTGACCATCCAGACCGAAAAATGGGTAAACTACCGCCGGACAGACGTGACTTCAAATTTCAGTTTAACGAGCGTGAAAGATCACAAGATCGCTCGACAATCTTTTCATATTTAGAGGGTCTGAAAAGGGCTTAAAAGGAGACCTGTTTAAGGAACGTTCTTCTGGACCAATTTAACGAGTGTGAAGAAACAAGGTCACTCGACAATCTTTTCATCTTTAAGGAGTCTCAAAAGGGCTTAAAGAAGACTCCTTAATGGTTGCTTTTCTCAGTTAATCTAGACGAGATCGAAAAGAATAAATGCAGTCTCGCCGGATAATGCTTTCGGATCTCAAAGCGAGCTTGAAAAACAACAAAGTTAGCTCATGATCGACACTTTATGGGTCGATGCCTGGCATCTCCTCGGGGGAGCTCTATGCTCCGACGAAAACATTGTCTATGACGCCAGGGGTTTTGGAGATATTGATAGGTATCGTTTCAGCAACAGTTGCCATATTACCCTCATCATAGATCTTGTGTGTAGCTAAGGGATTAGTATGACAAGACCTATCTCCAGTCATAGTCACGGTGAATTCTCCTGCTTTGATTCGGCTTAACTTTGGGAGGAAATATGATCTGTGATGAAGATCTTCCCAAGGTTTGTCTGGACTAGTCATTGCTTCGATTACTGCTTCGTTAGAAGGCAAGACTAAGTCCAACGAATCGATGTTATCAAGAGAACCCTGAGCCCAAATAGGCTCTAGAAGTGGATCCACCTCTTGTGCGAGAGTCGGATCAGGGTTAGCTGAAGCTTGCTGGACTAAAGAGTACGCTACTTCAGCGACCGACAAGGGCATGGACATGCCGGAGTGCCCTGTCTCATCCATCGTGGCTAATGGGGAGGAAGAATCCACGGATCCTCAAAGTAAGTCGTGCGGAATGACGAAACGTGAAAAATCTCAGCCTTGTGGTGACTCGATATAAACTTGACATCGTCATGAGGAGGTGGGTAATCGAAAGTACCCATCAAGGATGGGCACAAACCAACTCCTACGTTAATGACACCGGGTTGAGGATTATCTATCATGGGAACCATGGATGCCCCCAAAGCTGGGTCAGGTCTAGAGAAGGAAAATTGATCGATGGTCACTATCCAGCCCTTGTGTGGAAACAAAAAGACTTGGAAAATTGTAGCAACCACAGCTTGCATAACATAAGTCCAACTCTAACCTAACAAGAGGTTATAGTCGAGGGGAGCATCTACTACCTCTACTTCAACGCACACAGTCTTCCCTCCTAACTGCACAGGGAAAAAAGGAACGATGCCATGTGGTCGGAAAGAATGACCGTCGAACGCAGTGAGGAGAGTAGGTGATGGAGACAAAGCGGGCTGACCAATGAATTTCCAACATGATAACGACATAACGCATGTCGAGGCGCCCTCATCGAACACCGTGCAGAAAATATTCCGTGTAAAAGTTTTTGTGGGATGAGTCACTACTATCTGAAATGCGACGTGGTAAGTCAGACGAGGTTTTAAGTTGGTCGTATCTAACATGATGGTACCCGGGTTACAAGTCTCAGTAGAGCCTAAAGCAATCAACAAGGCTTTCCTCTGAGCAGGGCAACTTTGGAGGACCTCCAAAGAGGACATAGCACAAGGGGTTTGGGATAAATCTTCCACCATAGAGTAATTATGGGCGGCCCTTGCATTTGGCTTGTGAGAAGCTTTCTTAAATGCACCCTTTGGAATGTGTGTCATTGTTTCACCCAACGTCTTCTCGATATGTAGAGGAAGAGATGGGAGTTCGACTTCTTTGCCCTTCTCAGAGGCGCTTGGTTTACTATAGTCGTGCGCTCTAGTCGTGATTAAAGAATCACCCCTAACCATGTATACGTTTGCGGATGAGGAATTGTTAGGAGGAGGCCAGGTTTCTTGACTGCCCCCTTCGGCACTTGTAAAGGCTTGAGTTAAATTTTGCCCATGCTAAAAGGGATTAGTCAACATGGCTTGTTGTTGCTGTGTGAGAAACTTCTGGGCCTCTGCAAGTTGAGGACACAGATGGGTCGGGTGGTCTTCTGCACATAAGTTGTACGGATACCTTGCCTTCCGTTTTTCCATGGTTCCCTCGCCAGCATTATCAGTGGGGTTTTTCTCCCCCTTACCCTTCTTTCGTTGTTTTTTCTTCCCTTCATGCTGTTGGTTGGCCTTTGGGTTAGTCGTCTGTATGGAGTGTACTTCCGACATTTGGGTAGGAGGAGCAGCCAAAGAAGTAGTCTGGATGGCTGCCGAGTGTTGGATAGATAACTGTTGCAATTGCTTCGTCAATTACTCAGCGGGCTTGGTTTGTGCTGAGCCAACAATGCCGTCGGCATGTGGTCCAGCTCTCTGTCTAGTTTTATCTAGTATTGATCGTGGAGCATCCGGCAGGATGTTGTATAATAAACCAGACTGAGAATAGATGAGCTCAAACTGTTGAGCTCTCATGATGGCATCTTCTTCAGAGAAAACCCCAGAAGTTGCGACGTCTTTGGATAATTGTGGGACTAAAGACTTAAGGAACCACTCTAGCAAGAATGTTGGTGGGACTGGTACTTTGATTAGACTCTTTCGGCATCTCCACTCTCGGATATGATCAGAGATATGGTCGGTTTTCGTCTGTTCAAAATTGGCTAGCAACTCTGTGACGGTGTCATATCTCACAGGTAAATGGAAATGGTTAAGGAAGGCCATCGCCAGTTTTCCAAAAGAAGAATATCGTGAACGATCGAGCTCTATGTACCATTTCACGGCACTCCCGATAAGAGTGCGTTGAAACAATCGCAATTGGATAGAGTCATCTTTCAATGAGTTAGATGAACACCAAAGGTGGAAAGTAGTCACGTGATCACCTGGATCTTCGTTAGGCTTGGCCTCGAACTTTGGAATGTCCGAAGGCAACTTCGTTGGCATAGGAGGCCAACGCGGATCGTGAAAGATAGGATCATTTAACAACCATGTCAAATCTGGCAAGTGTAACGTCGCCAAGAATGGTAGCTTAGGTTGCTGCTGATAGCCTGGAAAAAAGGGTCTTGGAGTTTGACTGGCACCAGGTTGCCAGGAAAAGTTTGGCTGCTGGCCCGGATTCTGGTAGAAACCAAGACCCTGACCAGCGTAAGGATTTTTCATCTGTGGAGACATCATTGGTTGATTCCCCATGAAGGACATAGGATGTTGGGCATTCATCGTGTTTGATGAACTTTGGGAAGGATTACCCCATGCCGGTCCTAATGGGAGAGGCATAGAAGTTTGTCCAGGGTTCCATTGACTGTGGAAAGAATTACCCCAGAATGGCATTCCAGATGAAGGAACAAATCCTTGTCCCGAGTTCCAAATTCCTGGTATATGTGCCCCCGACGCAGGAATAGTACCCTGTGTCGGAGTAGACTGTCCAAAAATGGGTGTGCCCCCAGATGGGAAATCAGTGGATGCGAAAGTGTTATTACCAAATGTCCCATTCCAAACAAATGGTGACGAACCTACCAGCAAAGTTTGCGCAGGTGTTCCTTGACTCCCAGCTCCAAATGAACTCGTGTGTGTAGGCTGCCCGACGAACTGCTGATGCAGACCACCCAGCGAAGGGGACGAAGGAGAGATATGACCTCCAGCGTAAGGAAAAACATTAAAAGGGGTAGGAATGCCCCCAAGTTGACCTTGCAGAGGAGCGTTAGAGCTCCCTACCCCCAGACCCAAGGTCTGTAAAGTGGAGTAAGTGAGTGCAGGACTGGTACCCGAACTAGGCATACCGTATGAAAACGAAGGGTCGGTCGCACTAGGTATGAAGGGATTTGTGGCCACTGCGATAGATGAGGTCGGTCCACTGTGCGACGTAGTTGCGGCTGAGACCGTGGTGGCCCGGACCGACGATGGCAAGTTAGGAGAGGCTTCTCCTGTGGTATCAATGATGGTGGGAATGGAAGAAATCCCAGAAGAAGTAACAGAATTTGGTTCCATAACTGTGTGAGGCACTGACATGTGCTCGTAAAATTGAATTGGCACAATAACTTACGGCCAAGTATCAGTGGTTGAGGTTTCAACCGAACCAAGATTGGCATTTGATTCCTCTGGGAGTTGTTCAGGCTCAATGGTTGGTAACCCGGTTGCTTCGAAATACCCTTGTTGGTATAGCTTCCGCCTCAATGGTGGCGGGGGTGGCTCCAGTATAACCGACGACAGGCCCAGAAGCCTTCGTGATCGGCGGAGCTCTGAATCCTCCACTGTGTGAGAAGATCCATGACACGCCAAGGTATTCTACACATTCAAATAGTAACACCCACTCAAAAGAAGCCCCTATGAGATAAGACAAGCAATCACTAACTATTTTGAAGAACAGTTACAACAACCAACACTAGAGCAACTTACCAGTGCCAGTGCAACTCGAATATGGAATCACTCTCCAGGTATACTCTGCAAAGCGTGGCCCAATGTCTGTCCTAGGTACCACGGTATACCCCCGCAGTCACCTGTGTATGTCCCTAGAAAAGATTGGCAACTAGTTTTCCAGCACGCGAACAGTCACCAGGCGGGTACAGTCGATAGTCGGGTAGACCACAATGAGCAGGGTATCAATCCTGAAACCTGTCAAGGGTATCGAGAGAAAATGGTTCGAAAGACAACTGAGGACCTCGAACGGATTCGAGACCCACGAAGCTCCGTGGCAAATGCAAACGACGGAATCCCTCAACAAATCCTCGATATGTGTTCTCCACTACGTTCGGTCCGGCTTTGGAGGGGTTATCTCCGCTACCTTTCCTTACGCAACCTCGTGTTTATCCCCTATGTTAGAGGGGGGTCCCAGATAACTTCCACGTAACTGGACTTCTACACTCCCTATCACAGACTCTAATGTTTGGTTTGAGTGGCCTTGGAGAGTTTACTCTGCAACCTATTCCAAGGCCCTAGTCCTGAGCTAGTATATGAACCCTACAAACAAAAAGTCTAATAGATTTTAATTAGCGTTGCTTTTAATGGGATTTTTTACATCACAAGGTATGAAGGTGAAACTGATGGTGTGAAAAGACTCAAAGAAAAATGAACAAGAAATGCTTGGAAACAAAAACTTTTACAAAAAATGCAAAAACCAGCCACTTTTCAACAAGAAAGACTTCTTTTTCTTTTCAACTTTTCTAAGATTTCGTGCATCAAACATAAAGGAATTTCGCTCAATCTGCGAGCTACTTATGCTCTAAATTCACTGCAAAAAACTTATGAAAAAAGACTTCTTCCTAGCTATTGATGCGACAACACAATCTTCAAACAAAGAAGCAAATGAAAAAAGATAATTTTTTTTTTTATTTCAGTGCTAAATGAAGCAACAAAGGGAAAATGCCGACAAGCACAAAACCAAGAAAACAAAATAAAATTCTGGCTTAAAGTGCAGATCAAAAAGAACCAGAGAAAAGATGCACAATGGCAATCAAGAAAGCATCGACTCTTACGCTTGTCTAAAAACCATAAAACAATTTTTTTTCTTTTTTTATCTTTTCTATCAACAATCAACTAATAAAACATAGGCTAAGGGTAAGAGGCCCTAACCTATTGGCTGTGCAACCCTAGACTCAATCCCCTGAGAGGAACACTTCTCACCAGAGGAAGGGATGACTTCCCCACCCTGATTGAAAAGCACCCAATCAAGCCCGCGACTGTCACTGAAACAACACGGGTGCAAATGCGTGCTGAGCTATAAAAGGGCATGGGTACCCACGGGCTGAACCTGCACAGGCCGCGTGTATGTATGAATGCTAAGACAAAACTAAACACAGGTAGCCCAGACCTGGAAAAGGCCTCTGGTATTGACAACCAGGGTCTCTTAAAGGCTTGGATGCTTCTTCTTAACAGAAAAGAAAGACAATTGCAAAAAATAACAAACGCAATAAAGCAGACTGAGACAAGACTATGAACCAGCAAGACCTAGACAGGATCCAGAAAGCCCCCTCAGAATGTAAAATTCTAACAGGGAAGAGGAGACTGCCTCTTAAGCTCTCTGAGCCCTACATTCTACTGAAACCACTACAGTAAGCATTCAAACGCGGGCAGTAGAAGGTTAGGGTGCGGGTTACATGCGTGCAGGCCTTCTGCAGACCACGTGTACCTCTGTGTGTCCCGATAATAAATGTCAAGCAACAGTCAAGGAAAAAACTGGTATTAAGAACCAGGTTCCCTGCTAGCTCTGACCTAACAAAAAACAGACAAACAAAGAAATAGAATATCTACTTCTTTAAACTACCCAAAAACCTCTCTTGAATCCGGAAACCCTAAGAGTAAATTCCCCAACGGAGTCGCCAATTCTGTTGTTGGGAAATAATACCCTACGGACTAACAAGCTAGGGCTAAACTTGCATGCAGATAATGACCCTAAAGAAATTGCTTTTAACCTATCACCCCAAAACTCAAAACCCCTTTTTCACATACAAACATGGCAAGAACCTACTAACCTTTTTACTAATGTTTGGTGTAGATCCTCCGTTGCGCTCTGTCCGCTTTCTTGCGCTGCTCCTTCCAAAGACAATCCTGCAATCAAGACAAAACACTACGCATACATGCTATTTTTCTACTTGAGGGTTAGAGATTAAGCATAAATCGAATAAAACATATATAAGTCATGCATTGGGATGGGAAAAGTATTCTTTTATTAATGTACTAATCATGCATCAACTACTCATCAACTATGATTCATCATGATGTACCAACATAATCAACTATACACCTCATGTATGTGCCAACTCATCAACTACTTGTCTCGACCATGTACCCAACATGTACCTCAACCAAAATCCCTCATCAATTTCATCATCAAAATCTGATTTGTAACTCTGTAACAAACGTTGTGTATATGATCACATACCTACAAACCTTCCTTAACTTTAACAATGAGAGACTAGCATTTTCATCAAACTTTACTTTAGTCTCACATGACTAATTTTGGGTTAGTCAACAACCCTAACTTGAAATAATCATAACTATGTACCTGTAATGAATAAAGATCTGAAAATAGTACACAATGTTCTTCAATGTTTTTTATGCAATTCCTCTAGGTTTCACTACTTGGAACCTCTCATAAAAGGAGTTATAGAAAAAATGGAATACCTTGTTGAATTTTGGCTTATTTTAGAGAACGAAATTGTAGAGCGTTCCCCACAAAGAATATTTGTTTTATGGATATGAAAATGGTACAAAGAATACTATAGATGGTAATATAACCAATACATTTGGTCTTACTAAATTTGGATCTGTTATGAAGAAGTTATGACTTTTTTACCCGAAACACCTGTTTTAGACTAGTTTCAAGACTAGCCACAAACCCTATTTTCCACTGAGTGTAAATACAAAACTACAATGACCCACAAGCTGAAATTTTTATCATAGCTACATGGATATGTTTCCTTGATGGCGTCTAGATTTCACGGTCTGAATTATTCTATAAAAAATGTTATTGTGAAAATGGTGAGATGACTTGTAAATAACATACCTTAGAAAGCATCATCAAAAGAATTTACCCTCCCTTGAATTTTTCCATTCTTTACTTCACCTTCCCTCTGAAATTCACCTTAGATATCTTTTTCTTACCTCATTCACTTGTATATATTCAATATGCTCAAGTGTGATTAAAGACCCTTGCCTCTTATTTATACTATTATTTATCTTCTACAAGGGGTTACCTTCTAACCATCTTAAAAAACTTTCCTTATTTTGGGCTAACCCACTTCTAACCACTTGTCCACTTAGTAATTTATCCATTAACTTTATTATTTAAATAATTTATTTTGTATCCACTTTGATTTATATTACACTCATCACTTCATGTTATTATTTAAATAATTTCTTCTTTGCAACCACTTTAACTACTTTGACCTTTTGGGGCTTCTAGATGACTCATTAGGGTTCTCCAACTTCACATGGCCATAACTCTCTAACCGTGAGGAGTTATGTGATGTTCCACATACCATCGAAAATGGAATGACATGTAATATCCATGTAGAATAGTCTTACCATCAAATATATTAAAACTCATACCATTATACATCAAACAAACTTGTCTCCATTACCCAAACTTTTGTGCTACTGGAATTCGCTATCAAAATTTCTTCAAGGGTTGACATCAATGACAACCAACCCAATTAATCATAAATATCCCCCTTTGGAATTGATGACAACACTCTGATGCAATAATGAAGTCATATCACTCATTCCCCCCTGGAACCATGTCTCTGTTCTCTTTCTCCAAGCATTTCTATCCTGCATCTGATAAATCTCTCTCCTTTTGTCATCAATGGCAAAGGTATCTTTCCATCTAGGGTTTCTCCCCCTAACTGAAATTTCCTTGAGGATACTCCCCCTGAATGAACTCTTATTGAAATTGATCTCCCAATCTGAACTGTCCTCTTTATTGTGCTTCCTCATGTAAATCTAATACATATAAGATAAGCATTCAAAAGCATTCATTTTGGAGTAGAAATTACTTTGAGTCTTTGAAGAACATACTCAAAGGCTTCCCTTGGAAGTGGTTTTGTACAGATGTCTTCCACTTGTTCTTTTGTGCCCACATATTCAACTCTGATGTTCTTCTCTACAACTTGTTCTCGTAGAAAGTGATACTTGATTGGAATGTGCTTCAACTTAGAGTGCATTATAGGGTTCTTTGAGATATTGATGGAGCTTTTATTATCACAATATATTGGAATGGGCTCATCATACTCAACCTATATATCTGTCAAAGTTTGTTTCATCCATAGAACCTATGTACAACATCTTGTTGCTGCAATGTACTCTTCTTCAGCTATAGATAAAGATATTGATGATTTTTTCTTTCTTAGCCAAGATACTAAACACTCACCCAAGTAGAACATTTCTCCATTGGTGCTTCGTCGATCATCAATACAACTTGCCCAATATGCATCTATGTAGGCAATAAGTGATAAATACTTTCCTTTTGGATACCATGATCCAAAATCTTTTGTTCCTTTGAGATATTTGAAAATTCTCTTCATTGCTAAGACATGTGATTCCTTTGGTGCTGCTTGAAATCGTGCCACCTTTCCAATTGCCTTCATTACATCTTGTTTGGATGTTGTCACATATAGTAAGCTACCAATCATTTACCTGTATTGCCTCTAGTATGTAGACTTGAATCGTCATCTTTTCTCAACTTGCAACTGGTTTGCATAGGAGTGGTAACTGGTTTGCAATCTTCCATTCTGAACCTCTTTAGCATTTCTCTGATATACTTAGTTTGAGAGATAAAAATTCCTTAGTTTCTTTGACGTATTTGAAGGCATAGAAAGAAGGATAGTTCTCCGAGTAATGGAATTTCGAATCCATTTTGCATATCCTTTGCAAATTTCTGGCTTAACTTGTCATCGATACTTCCAAAAATAATATCATCAACATAAACTTCAATTAATAAAATACCATCTTGAGTTACCTTGATGTAGAGGTTGTTGTATGCACTTCCTTTTATGAACCCTTCTTGTTGTAAATATTTATGTAGTCTAGAGTACCATTATCTATGAGGTTGTTTTAGACATTACAAGGACTTCTTCAATTTACACAGATAATCTACGTTCTCTGACAACTAAAATCCTTTTGGTTGTTCAATGTAGACTTCTTATTCAAGTTTCGTGTTCAGAAAATATGATTTCACATCCATATGATACACTTTAATATTATTAGAGCATGCATAAGCTAAGAGAAATCAGATTTCTTCCATTTTGGTAACTGGGGAAAATGTCTCTTCAAAGTCGATTCCTTCAACCTGTGTGTATCCTTTATATACCAATCTAGCTTTGTTCCTTGTAAAATTTCCCTCGTCATTCAATTTATTTTTGAAAACCCACTTTGTACCAATCACATTCTTATTCTTTGGTATTGGAACCAATTCCCAAGTGTCATTATTCTCTATTTGATCCAATTCTTCATCTATGGCCTTATTCTAGAATTCATCATTGCTGGCCTCTTCAAAACAGTTTGGTTCAATCGTAGATAAGAGTTCTAGGTGCATTTGTTCTGGTGAATAGATTCTTATTCTACTCTCAACTCTTGCATCTTTTTTTCTGATAATATGATCTGAAGGATGATTCTTCTGTACTCATTTGCTAGGTGTCTTTGGAGGCACTTGTTGAACTTTCTCTTCTACTTCTGTTTGATCTTCTTCATCTTCCTCTTCTACTTCTTCTTCATCTTTTTCTTTTCCTTCATAAATTTGTTCCACTGATTCATTTTCTTCTTCCTTTTATTCGTGTCCACCTGTTTCATCAATTGTTACATTGATGCTTTCCAAAACTTTGTTCAATATCAGATTGTAACACTTGTATGCTTTCCTTGTACTTGAGTAACCAACAAGTACTCATTTCTCCACATGAGATTCAAACTTTCCCATTCTTCCATATTCTCTTTTGATGTAGCATTTGCTTCCAAATACTCTGAAGTGCTTCACATTTGCTAGTCTTCCTTTCCATAGCTCGTAGGGAGTTTTGTCATTTTTGTTTCTGAGCATTACTTTGTTTTGAATGTGAACTGTTGTATGCACTGCATGTGTCCAAAATGTATCTGTCAATTTGGAATCCATGCTCTCATCCACTATCATATATCTTTCCAAACTTGCTAAGTGTTTTTACAAATCCATCTCTGTCCATACTGTCCTAGACTCTACTACAAAACTATCCATAATTTTGACTCATATGTCACTGTGCTATCATGAATTACTACTACAATTGATTAATATATCATATTTTACTTCTGCTAACTGAATGCACTTAATATGTCTACTAAAACTCTGCAAGTTGCTCAAAGGATGGTTCTCTGGTCTATCTCAGCTACCACATAGATTCCCCCTGTCTATTATTCATATTATCTGGGAGTCTCTAAGCCAGATGTCTTAGAACAATTCATGCTATGATGTGTATTCATCATCATATTCATTAGTAGATTCATCATCTCTATGAGCTCTGACTTCTTTGCTTCTGTCTGAGGGTTCATCTTTCACTACAATGCCCGAAATTACAATCTCTTGAACCTGTTCCTTATTTATCTATCCTTCTTTTCTTTAAGTTATTTTCCAAACCTTTCTATATATGACATCTTTCATTTTCTCTATAGAATTTTCTTCATCTCATTTTATTGCCAATATTGCAATCTCTAGGCCTTGGTCTTTGTTCACCTGTTGTTCGTGTTTTCTTATCCATACTTTCTTATATCTGATATCAATGTTCTCTTTCATGGAAGTATCGATCATGCTTCTAAAATCACTAGATTTGTGTCCATAGTTATGACATTTGTATAATTCAATGTCACATGGCACCACATAGGAATTTCTTTCTTAAACATTTGTTTTATAATCCCTGCAATCTGCAGCCTTATGTTCAAAATTAGTACAATAAAAAAAAATGACCATAAAAGAAATTTTCATACCTTGGAGTGAATGATATTCTTTGTGGTTGATGCAGGAGCATCTCCCGAGACAAACGAGCCTACATGGAAGCAGAAGACAACTGGAAGACATCCAGTGCAAGTTTTGAATTTTCCCTTGAAGTTGATGCACCAAATATAAATGAGACCATTTAATGAGGCACCTTGATATAATGTAATCAGACCTTGAGCGCCCCGCTCTCATCTGAAAGTAGATAGAGGCATTTATAGTAGTAAATGTAAGTAGGTAGAATTGAATATTAGATTAGACAGTTTTAGAAGAAAGAGGGAGAACGGATATAGACACCCTCATTGTGCATTGTAACATAGTTCAAGAAGAGTTAGAAGAATTCAGAGCATTGAGAAGAGAAGCAGAGAACTGTGTAGAAACACCCATGTATAGTCATTTGGATTAATAGAAGAGTTTAATTCAAATTCATGGAGTTGTGTTTGTTCTCTGTGTATGTGTGTTGAATGATATGCTCATGAGTATTTACTTCCTGTTATGTATTTACTATTATGCTGTGTATATGATTTCATGTGCTAAGATTGAAATCTGAGAGGAAGTGGACTGAGTTACAATTGTTTCTCTATCTGAGTAAGGATTCCTACAAGGAGTGCAGTTGAAGTCATCTGCAAGGAGTGCGTTGACAGAAGGCTTGGATAGTCTAACTCTTGTTCTCATTCACCCAGAATAGAAATTGGGTTACAGGAGCCGTGCAAGGAGTGCGCAGGCCAAGCTAAGACTTAGAGTTGCGATTCTGAGTGAAGTATCGAAAGACTGTTGCTGCAGGTGTGCACAGAGTCAGGGGAGGTTGAACACTTGAAGTGTTTGCAGAGTTTCCGCAAGGAGTACGAGAAAAGGGTTCTCATTTCTAAGAGACTGATAAGATGGAAAAAGCTCAGGAGGTGTAGAGCCTTCAATCTGTTGAAGGACCGTACAGGAGGTTTCACACCAAGAAGACCTCAAGGAGGGAGAAGTGATGGTCAAGATCTGGGGGGAGGGAACTCATGAAAAATCCCGCCAACTGTCAGATCCGACAGAGTAGCAAGGAGGTTACGGCCACAACCAGAGTTTGAGATTGAAAGCTTGTGAGCCATGGGATCAGCAGTTGAATTCCCGTTGACCATTAGATTTGGTAGGAGTTGCACCAGGGTTAAGCCCTAGTGGGTATAGGAGAAGTCCCGGAAGAGTCATTGGGATATTGGAGTCATCGGGGTTTCAAAGGTTGAGAATCAGAGACCTTGTGAGTCCCGAAATTCCAGAGAAATCCTAGCCATTGGTTTCGGTAGGACACGTGTCAAGAAGCTGGAGAGGAGTCGGGAATCGACACATCGCGAACTCTGGAGGCATAGAACTTGTTGCATCAGGAATCGCAATTTCGCGAAATCCGATAGAGCGACGAGGGATAGTGACGTGGAGGAGTCCGTTTTCACGTGCATCGGGGATCATTGTATTGGGATTTTCAGTGACGTGAAAATCATTGCAGGAGAATTCATGAAACTCCGAAACGCAACGACCACATAGTCATAGTATTTGAGTGGAGAACAGGTGTCACCCCATATCGGGGTTCGGAACATAGAAGGTTTCGGGAACAAGTGCAACGGGGATCGCGATACGCAATTTTCCGATCGTGACAAGATTGTGGGCCACAGACGCTAGTACTAAGGGATAGGTGTCAAGAATCCAAAGAAATCGAGACCATTCATCAGAGAGGACGCGTGGAAGAAATCAGTACCATTGGGGAAAGTCCCAATAAGGAGTCATCCATCGGTGTTTGGGTTCCATCGAGAGATCGGGGATTCCAGTGACAAAGTGTTTATGCACTTTGGTTTCACGAACCGCGAAACCCCAATGAGGAAGAAGGTGCCACCATGCGGAAAACTGTCATCACGTCGAAAAGAAGGAAGGCGCCGTAGTGGAAGCCAGTTGTCAGCCTGACGGAGAATTAGGATTCGAGAAATCGAGAATCCCGTGGGTAAGTGTTTTCCAACATTTGGAAACTTGTAGCCCCGACAGGGTACAATTGTGGTCACAAGATAACGGTCACGTGGAACAAAAGCTTATCCTAGGGGGACTACTGGAATCTGAGCGCATCAGGGTTTTGGAATCAGAAAACCCGACAGAAAGGAATATAAGGCTGTGGTCTTATAGAAGCTGGTTGTGTGGACTAAAGGCTTAGCTAGGTGGGGCTAAAGAAATAAAGGAACATATTGGGGATCGGGGATCCAAAGTACTTGGATATTTTAAATGTTAATTTCTCGATACTGGGAACCCCGATAACAAAGGAAAAGGCCAGCGCTGATTTCCTTATCGTTAAGGGAGGTCTCTTAGAAAAGTTGTTGTGGGTGGAACATTTCCCGATAGGGATTTTTAAGGAACCTTTGAGTTCTTCAGGATGTGGAAGGAGAGAAGGTCCTGTGGGCGAACGTGCCTGAGGGTGCGCCTGCGTCAAGTGGTATCAGAGCCTATTGCTTGTATGTATATTTCAGGCAAGAGAGGCAAGAGGTAAAGGGAACTCTGATACACGTCAAGTGGTATTAGAGCTTAGAAAAGCTTCTTTTCTTTCTGTAGCAGAGAAAAAGGAGAATTCACCATGCCACCAAGGAGAAGGGGTAGACAATCACCCAACCCATAGGAGGAAAGGGAAATGTCCAGAGAAAGAGGTAGGCAAGTACAGAATCTATACGTGGAGAGAGAAATGTGAAATCTTCATGCCAGAATGGAGGACATGGAGATAAGAGAAAGGCGCAAAGATGATGTAGGAGATATAAAGCTGATGTAGGAGATATCAGTGAGTCTGAAAATGAAGATGATGCTAGACATGGTGGAGAAGAAATCCCAGCGGAAGATGTAGCAAGTGAACGCTTACTTAAAGTTGTTGCAAGAATGAGTACAAAGGTGAAAATGGGCGTTCCAGTTTATGAGGGAAATCTGTATGTAGAAGAGCTTCTAGATTGGATTAGAGCTCTAGAAACTTACTTCAAATATGAATATATCGAAGAGGATAAGAAGGTCAGGCATGTCATCACGAGAATAAAAGGACATGCAGCCTTGTGGTGGGAAGAACTACAAGCTGACATGCGTTGCCAAGGCAAGCAGAAAATTAAGAGCTGGGACAGGATGATTGCAAAGATGAAGACAAAATTTATTCCCAGGGATTACCAAATTTCTCTGTTCAGGAGGATGCAAAACCTGAGATAGAAGATGATGACAGTGAAAGAGTATACTAAGGAATTTTACAAACTGAATATCAGGGAAGGTCATCGCGAAAGTAATGACGAAAGAGTGACCAGGTATATGAATGGCCTAAGATATGAGATTCAGGATGAAATGAGTATGGAAACCATCCGAACGATGGAGGATGCTTACCAAATAGCTCTGAAAGATGAGGAGAAGTTGAGCCGAAAGTAGAGTCAAAGAGGCCGAGGCAGAAGTCACCCCAGAGGCAAGACAGTTGCCCGGGAAAGAATCCAGAAGCCCAGAGACAACTGGAAGAAACTTTAGACTCGGACAGAGAGAGGTGGAAGCTCGCAGCGAGGGTGATATGCTGAGCAAAGAGAAAAACATACTGAGCAGAGAGGAGGATATTCTGAGAATGATAGATTTCCTCGTACCAGAGGTAGAGTAAGAGGAAGAGGTGGAGTAATCACATGCTTCACATGTGGAAAGAATGGGCACAGGTCATTCGAGTTTCTAGAGAAAAAGAAGGAAACTAGAGAGACTCACATCGCTGAGGCACAAAAGCGAGATGTTGAGGCAGAATACACTGAAGGCAGAAGATCACTGGTGATGCGGAAAGTCATTTTGACACCAGAAAAGGAAATGGAGAATACAACACAGAGGAACAGTCTTTTTAGGACTGCTTGCAAGACCAAGCATAGAGTGTGCAAGGTCATTGTGCACAATGGAAGAATAGATAATCTCGTTTCAACCGAGATGGTAGAGAAGCTGGAGCTAGAGACGACTGATCACCCGAGTCCATACAAAGTTACATGGCTACAGAAGGGACACCAGGTAAATGTCACTAAACAGTGCTTATTTGACATTAAGATAGGAGGATATAATGACAAGATTTTATTTGATGTTATTCCTATGGACGTTTGTCATCTATTTCTGGGTAGACCATGGCAATATGATAGAAATGTGATTCATGATGGGAGGATGAACACATATACTTTAGAGAAGAATGGGAGAACCCATATGTTGCATCCAATTGAGGATAAATAGGTGAATCCAGAAGTAAGCAATACAGTACTTCTCATGAGTGGGAAGGAACTTCTTACAGAGGTTAAGAAGAAGGAGGATCCACAGTTCATTGTGGTTAGAAAACCAAAGATTGTTCTGACTAGCACAAGAGTGGATGATCTGTCAGAAGAAGTTCAGGGACTGCTGGAAGGGTTCACTGATATTGTAGTGGACGAATTACCTCATTCATTTCCACCAATTAGGAGTGTGAGTCATCATATTGATCTCATACCAGGAGCCAGTTTACTGAAAAAATCCGCGTACAGGTTGACGCCGTAGGAGAATGAAGAGGTCAAAAGACAAGTCCAGGATTTGTTGGACAAAGGTTTGGTTAGGGAAAGCTTGAGTCCATGTGTTGTTCCGACAGTACTTAGTCCGAAGAAAGACGGAGGCTGGAGGATGTGCACTGATTAAAGAGCCATTAACAAGATAACTATTAGGTATAGATTCCCATTGCCAAGCATGGATGATTTGATGGATTGCTTAAGTGGAGCAAGATTTTTTTCAAAGATAGATTTGAAGAGTGGATATCACCAGATTCACATCAGAGAAAGTGATGAATGGAAAACAACATTCAAGACAAATGAAGGTTTGTATGAATGGCTTGTTATGCCATTTGGCTTAACGAATGCGCCAAGTACCTTCATGAGGTTGATGAATGAAGTCCTGAAGGATTTCTGATCAGGGGATCAAATTTTGCTCAAAAATTCAAAGTGCTCGGAATCGCTTCAAACTAGACGAGAGCATAGGCCTCGTCGTTTTGAACCCAACACAACTCGTTTCGTCTCAAATGGACGTCGGGAGCGAGAAATATTACAATCTGTTCATCAAGTCAAACAGGCAAAAAAAAAATTGATGCTGATTGTACAGTCCGTACAAGCTGACGTGGCAGATCTGTACGACCGTATGTGTGGTGACGTGGCAGTTATTATTGGATGCCAGGTGGTCAAATAGGGATTTGACACGTGGCACCCCAGGATTGGTTGATTGTTATATGTAAAATGTAATGGAGTCCATGGGGTTTGACCTCCAGACCTCTACTCCACCTTACGCCTTTGCAAAGACCGTCTGACCAATGGAACATGGGTTGTTACTTAACATGTATATGCATTGGTTTATATTTAAAATCGAAATTTGTAACCATTGGCGAGGGGTCGGGTCGGGGCTTAGCCCCGACCCGTGGTCATTTGTTATCGCATATGTCCATACCATGTATGTTATACACCAAACAGTTGGCACGGGGTTTAAACCATAGCCCGTGACCATTGTATATACCAAGTGACCTTTGTATATGCGTGCAGGGTTTTTTTAAAGTGGTTTGCATAGTTTGAAAACTGACCCTCCATGTGTCATTACTTCTTTTGGTATTAAAACGGAGCCCTTTTTATTATAGTGCGAGGTTCTATGACCCATATGCCCAGGTGCCTAGGCGGTTAGGGGCTGGCACGCCCTTAACCATCCTACGGTTTTCACTGTTGGTGTAGTTGCGCCTGGTGCTAGGTTTTCACGTTATTTATTGCGTGTGTGCCAGGTTCACACAAGAAGGGTGCAATTTGTAGATGCAGAGACAACAAGCTTGAAGAGGGAGACTTCCAGGAGGCCTAACTTCTTCGTTTTTCGATCAATTGAGGTGCCGAAAGAGCCCAGACAGGGGTTTTTGGATGCTCTGAAGCCATTGGAGCAGTTGGTTTGTTAGTTTGAGCATTGTAAGACATTTTTTGAGCACTTTTGAGCAATTAATAATAATGAACCATTGGAAGCTGGACCAGGAGATGTAGCCCAAGAGAGGGGTGAACTCCTTTATCAATTGTTGTGTTTATGTGCTTATGTTCATTGATTATGTTGCTGTCTATATGTATTTTTCATAAGTAATCCCTTAATATATGTGTTGCAAACTGATCCTTTTTCTTTAAACACATAACATTTACATTGCAAATAATTTCAAGTATTTCAAGTCTTCTTCAATTTTAGATCAAGTTGGTATCAGAGCACTGGTTTTTGAAGACTTGATTGTTTG
>ML780962.1:771591-840888 GCA_009831015.1 Picea engelmannii
CTTCTCGACCTTGGGAAAGTATTTCCATGGATTTTGTAGGTGGTTTACCTATGTCGAGATGAGGTCATGATTATCTTTATGTTGTGGTTGATCGATTTAGAAAAATGTGTATTTTGATGCCTTGTACTAAGCAGGTAACAGCAAAACAAACGACACAGTTGTTCTTTCAAAATGTTTGGGTGCATTTTGGATTGCCTAAGTCCATTATTTTTGATCGGGATTCTCGATTTGTTGGAAGTTTTTGGTCGAGTTTATGGGCACTCATGGACACAAAACTTAAAAAGAGCACAACTTTTCATCCGCAAACAGATGGTCAGATAGAGGTGGTAAATCATACAGTGGTGCATCTTCTTCGTTCTTATTGCAGTAAGCATCCTAAACTTTGGGATGAACATTTACACTACATTCAGCATGCGTACAATCGAGCTAAGCACTCTTCAACATAAACGTCACCATTTGAAGCATATTTTGGCTATTTTCCCAAGTCTCCTTTAGATTTTATCTTTGGGAAAGATATTGTTGTCGATGGTCAATATGACATTGATAGGGCAGAGAAGTTCATTGAACAAATTCAGTCGATACATCAGGTGGTGCAAGAGCAATTGGAAAAGAGTCAGGCCAAGTACAAGATGAGACATGACAAGCATCGTGTTGATCACACTCCAAGTTGGAGATGAAGTATAGCTTTACATCAGCAAGGAGAGGCTTAAAGGAGAAGGTAAAAAGTTGAAACCGATTCGATATGGTCCTTTCAAGATTATCGACAAGATTGGTAACAATTCTTTTCGTTTAGATTTGCCTCCTTATATGCAGATGTATGCAGTTGTTAATGTTGAGAATTTGAAGTTGTATGAGCCTCCATTGATTGATGATCAAGGAGAGCATGTTCAGATTCCTTCCATAGATGATTTTTCTCCAGAGTATCTAACAGAAATGCAGGAAGACACCATCCTTGACAGCAGGATGCGAACTTCAAAACGAGGAAATGTGGAGTATCTTCGAGTTGGTCTTAAAGGGATGAATCCAAGCAAGGCCAAGTGGATTGAGGTTGGAAGGGTGAGGGAACTTTAACCTCATCTTCACATAGACTGAAAATAGTCTTTTGGAGGTCCAAAAGCTTCCCAATGGGGAGGTGTGATCAGGGGATCAAATTTTGCTCAAAAATTCAAAGTGCTCGGAATCACTTCAAACCGGACAAGAGCGTAGGCCTCATCGTTGTGAACCCAACACAACTCATTTCGTCTCAAATGGATGTCAGGAGCGAGAAATATTGCAATCTGTTCATCAAGTCAAACAGGCAAAAAAAAATTTGATGCTGACTGTACAGTCCATACATTCCGTATAGGATGACGTGGCAGAGCCGTATGACCATACGTGTGGTGATGTGGCAATTATTATTGGATGACAGGTGGTCGAATAGGGAGTCAACATGTGGCACCCCAGGATTGGTTGATTGTTATATGTAAAATGTAATGGAGTCCGTGGGGTTTGACCCCCGGACCTCTCCTCCACCTTACGCCTTTGCAAAGACCGTCCGACCAACGGACCATGGGTTGTTACTTAACATGTATATGCATTGGTTTATATTTAAAATCGAAATTTGTAACCGTTGGCGGGGGGTCAGGCCAGGGCTTAGCCCCGGCCCGTGGTCATTTGTTATCGCATATGTCCATACCATGTATGTTATACACCAAACGGTTGGCGTGGGGTTTAAACCATAGACCATGACCATTATAGATACCATGTGACCTTTGTATATGCACGTGGGGTTTGTTTAAAGTGGTTTCCACGGTTTGAAAACCGACCCGCCATGTGTCATTACTTTGTTTGGTATTAAAACAGAGCCCTTTTTATTATAGCACGAGGTCCTATGACCCATATGCCCAGGTGCCTAGGTGGTTAGGGGATGGCATGCCCTTAACCATCCTACGGTTTGCACCATTGACACAGTTTCTCCCGGTGTTGGGTTTTCACGCTATTTATTGCGTGTGTGCCAGGTTCACACAAGAAGGGTGCAATTTGTAGATGCAGAGACAACAAGTTTGAAGAGGGAGACTTCTAGGAGGCCTAACTTCTTCATTTTTCGACCGATTGAGGTGCCGAAAGAGCCCAGACAGGGGTTTTTGGACGCTCTAAAGCCATTGGAGCAGTCGGTTTGTCAATTTGAGCATTCTAAGACATGTTTTTGAGCACTTTTGAGCAATTAATAATAATGATCCATTGGAAGCTGGACCAGGAGATGTAGCCCAAGAGAGGGGTGAACTCCTTTATCAATTGTTGTGTTTATGTGCTTATGTTCATTGATTATGCTGTTGTCTATATGTATTTTACATAAGTAATCCCTTAATCTATGTGTTGCAAACTGATCCTTTTGCTTTAAACACATAACATTTACATTGCAAATAATTTCAAGTATTTCAAGTCTTCTTCAATTTTAGATCAATTTCATCGAAAAATTTGTCATCGTATATCTGGATGATATACTGATTTTCAGTAAAACGAAGGCTGAACATCTGAAGCATTTAGACATTGTGATGAAGTCCTCATTTATGAAGGTAGAGCTCATTTACTTGGGTTTTGTTATTTTGGCTAATGAATTGAAGATGGATCCAGGTAAGGTGGAAGTGATTAAGAATTGGCCATCACCGAGGAATGTATTCGAGGTGAGAATTTTTCATGGTTTGGCTAGTTTCTACCGGAAGTTCATCAGGAATTTCAGTGGGATTAGTGCAGCGATGATGGACACAGTGAAGAAAATACATAAATCTTTTCACTGGATGGAAGAGGCTGAGAAGAGTTTCAATTTGTTGAAACGGAAGATTACGGAACAACCAATTCTGGTGTTGCCGGATTTTCAAAAGACATTTCAGGTAAAATGTGATGCAAGTGGGTTTTCCATAGGAGCAGTCTTGAGTCAGGAGGACAGATCGATTGCATATTTCAGCGAGAAGCTGAACGAGGCAAAGGAAAAGTACTCCACGTACGATAAGGAATTCTATGCCATCATACAGACATTGAAAAAATGGAGGCACTATTTGATTCCAAAGGAATTTGTTTTATATAGTGATAACCATGCATTACAATTTGTGACTCAACAGGAAAAGTTGAATCAAAGTCATGTTAAATGGGTTGAATACATGAAAATTTTCACTTTTGTGATAAAACATATTTCTGGTACTGCTAAAAAAGTTGTTGATGCTTTGAGCAGGAAGTGTTTGTTGTTGCAGGAATTTCGAGTCAAGACGTTGGGTTTTGATGAACTCAGGGACATGTATGCAGATGATCCAGATTTTAAGGAGGCGTATGAAGTAGCTGAGAATCAAGTTCTCAGAGATAGAAGCCCTTGGATGGACTATATGATCCAAGAAGGATTGTTGTTGAAAGGCAATCAATTGTGTATACCGAATTGCTCCATGAGGGAGAATTTGTTGAAGGAGAAACACAACGGAGGATTGGCTGGACATTTCGGTCATGATAAGACATTCATGAAGCTGAACGAGTCTTACTTTTGGCCAGGGATGCGAGCAGAGGTCAAGAGGTTTATAGACAGATGCCAGATTTGCCAGCATTCAAAGGGAAGGAAGCAAAATGTGGGTTTTTATCAACCATTGCTCGTACCTGAGAGGTCGTGGGATGAAGTTAGCATGGATTTCATATTGGGATTGCCAAGGACGCAACGAGGATTTGACTTGATCTATGTGGTAGTGGATAGGTTTTCCAAGATGGCACATTTTATCCCATGCCAGAAGACCAATGATGCAACTCACATTGCAAATCTGTTCTTCAAAGAGGTCATTCGACTTCATGGATTACCAAAAAGCATAATTTTATATAGAGACACAAAGTTCATAGGGAATTTTTGGAGGACATTATGGAAGAAGCTGGGAACTAATTTGGCATTTAGTTCAGCTTATCATCCTTAGATGGATGGACAGACAGAAGTGGTCAATAGAAGTCTAGGAGACTTGCTGAGGAGCTTGGTGACAGAACACCATAGCCAATGGGACAGTATATTTCCACAGGCAGAGTTCGCATATAATGACTCAGTAAATCGGAGTACAGGAAAAAGTCCATTTCAGATCGTATATGGAATGCAGCCGAGAGGAGTTTCTGAACTGAGGGATTCAGAACAGAATGCTACTAGGAGTGCTAGTGCAGAAGAATTTGTTGAGGCAATGAAAGAACTTCACAACCAGGTGAAGGAGCGGTTACTGAAATCAAGCCGAGAATATAAGCGCAGAGCCGATCAACATCAAAGACAACTTCAATTTGAGGTTGGTGACTTGGTTCTGGCACATCTGAGGAAAGAGAGGTTTCTGAGAGGAACGTATAATAAATTAAAAATGAAGAAAATTGGACCATGCAAGGTCTTGAAGAAAATGGGAGAAAATGCTTATGGGATTGAGTTACCCGATGGGATCGGAATTTCTTCGATATTCAATGTCTTGGATTTATACCCATACAGAGCTGGGGAAATAGAGATTGCAAGTGATGAACAGCCAAAGGTTCAGTGGCAGAAGCAGATGCCAATTGCAGAGAAGCCACAGATGGAGCAGATACTGGGTAAGCGAGTGGGTAAGAAAACCAGAAGGAAAGAATATTTTGAATATTTGGTCGAGTGGAAGGGCCATCCAGTTGAAGATGCCAGGTGGGAGACTAAAGTAGGGATACAGAAGCATGGAAAGACCGTGCAGGAGCTCATGGATAGGAGCCCATGCAAATTTTCAGGTGAGGGAGTACGATGCAGGAGCATCTCCCGAGACAAACGAGCCTACATGGAAGTGGAAGACAGCTGGAAGACGTCTAGCGCAAGTTTTGAATTTTCCCTTGAAGTTGATGCGCCAAATATAAATGAAACCATTTAATGAGGCACCTTGATATAATGTAATCAGACCTTGAGTTTCTCGCTCTCGTCTGAAAGTAGATAGAGGCATTTATAGTAGTAAATGTAAGTAGGTAGAATTGAATATTAGATTAGATAGTTTTAGAAGAAAGAGGGAGAACGGATATAGACACCCCCATTGTGCATTGTAACATAGTTCAAGAAGATTTAGAAGAATTCAGAGCATTGAGAAGAGAAGCAAAGAACTGTGTAGAAACACCCATGTACAGTCATTTGGATTAATAGAAGAGTTTAATTCAAATTCATGGAGTTGTGTTTGTTCTCTGTGTATGTGTGTTGAATGATATGCTCATGAGTATTTAATTCTTGTTATGTATTTGCTATTATGCTGTGTATATGATTTCATGTGCTAAGATTGAAATCTGAGAGGAAGTGGAATGAGTTACAATTGTTTCTCTATCTGAGTAAGGATTCCTGCAAGGAGTGCAGTTGAAGTCGTCCACAAGGAGTGCGTTGACAGAAGGCTTGGATAGTCTAACTCTTGTTCTCATTCACCCAGAATAGAAATTGGGTTACAGGAGCCGTGCAAGGAGTGCCCAGGCCAAGCTAAGCCTCAGAGTTGCAATTCTGAGCGAAATATTGAAAGACTACTGCTACAGGTGTGCATAGAGTCAGGAGAGGTTGAACACTTGAAGTGTTTGCAGAGTTTCCGCAAGGAGTGTGAGCAAAGGGTTCTCATTTCTAAGAGACTGAGAAGCTGAAAAAATCTCAGGAGGTGTAGAGCCTTCAATCTGTTGAAGGACCGTATAGGAGGTTTCACACCAAGAAGACCTCAAGGAGGGAGAAGCAACGGTCAATATCTGGGGGGAGGGAACTTGTGAAAAATCCTGCCAACCATCAGATCCGACAGAGTAGCAAGGAGGTTACGGCCACAACCAAAGTTCGAGCTTGAAAGCCCGTGAGCCATGGGATCAACAGTTGAATTCTCGTCGACCATCAGATTCAACAGGAGTTGCACCGGGGTTAAGCCCTAGTGGGTACAGGAGAAGTCCTGGAAGAGTCATCGAGATATTGGAGTCATCGGGGTTTCAAAGGTTGACAATCAGAGACCTTGTGAGTCCCAAAATTTCAGAGAAATCCTAGCCGTTGGTTTCGGCAGGGCATGCGTCAAGAAGTTGAAGAGGAGTCAGGAATCGACACATCGCAAACTCCGGAAGCATAGAACTTGTTGCATCAGGAATCGCAATTTCATGACGTCCGATAGAGCGACGAGGGGTAGTGACGTGGAGGAGTCCGTTCTCACGTGCATCAGGGATCGGTGTATCGATATTTTCGGTGACGTGAAAATCATTGCAGGAGAAGTCGCAAAACTCTGAAATGCGATGACCACATAGTCATAGTATTTGAGTGGAGAACAGGTGTCACCCCATATCAGGGTTTGGAACATAGAAGGTTTCGGGAACAAGTGCAACGGGGATCGCGATATCGCGATACGCGATATCGCGATACGCGATTTTCTGATCGTGACAAGATTGTGGGCCACAGATGCTAGTACTAAGGGACAGGTGTCAGGAATCTGAAGAAATCGAGACTGTTCATCAGAGAGGACACGTGGAAGAAATCAGGGCCATCTTGGAAAGTCCCGATAAGGATTCATCCATCGGTGTTTGGGTTCCATCAGGGGATCGGGGATTCCAGTGACAAAGTGTTTATGCACTTTGGTTTCGTGAACCACAAAACCTCGATGAGGAAGAAGGTGCCACCATGCGGACAACTGTCAGCATGTTAGAAATAAGGAAGGTGCCGTAGTGGAAGCCAGTTGTCAGCCTGACGGAGAATCGGGATTCGAGAAATTGGGAATCCCGTGGGTAAGTGTTTTCCAACATTTGGAAACCCATAGCCCCGACGGGGTATGATTGTGGTCACGAGATAATGGTCACGTGGACCAAAATCTTAGCCTGGGGGGACTACTGGAATCTGAGCGCATCGGGGTTTTGGAATCAGAAAACCCGACAGAAAGGAATATAAGGCTGCGGTCTCATAGAAGCTGGTCGTGTGGACTAAAGGCTTAGCCAAGTGGGGCTAAAGAAATAAAGGAACATATCAAGAATCAGGGATCCAAAGTACTTGGATATTTTAAATGTTAATTTCCCGATAGTGGGAACCCCGATAACAAAGGAAAAGGCCAACGCTGATTTCCCGATCGTTAAGGGAGGTCTCTTAGAAAAGTTGTTGTGGGTGGAACATTTCGCGATAGGGAAATAAGGAACCTTTGATTTCTTCAAGCCATGGAAGGAGAGAAGGTCATGTGGGCGGACGTGCCTGAGGGCGCGCCTACGTCAGTGGTGTAGTCATTCTAAATTTTTTCCTTGAATGATCATGATCATGATTGAAGCTTCTTTGTGGATTGAACATGTATGGTCTTCTTGAAGATTTATCTTCAATAGTTTTCTTAGATTTTGGTTGACCATGATTCCATCCTTTGAGTACTTCTACATAACTCTTTCTGTTTTCTTCATTCTTCTTTTCCAGCAACCTAGAGTGCTTCTCTTCATTCTTTATAACTTATGTGGATGTTTCTGTCTCTTGAATGTTCTTGTTGAGCTTGACAATTTTACTTCTCAATGTGATAATTTCTTCTTCGAGCTTCTCAACCTCTTCTTATTTCTTCATTATCTGAGACTTCATGACTTATTTTTTTCTTTTCGCTTCTTCAAGATGTGTTTTTAATGTGATTATTTATTCTTCAAGTCCTTTATCTTCTTGACCAAACTCTACCTCAAGATAGTTTATATTTTTATTTCTTTCCTTAAGATGATGTTTCAATATATTCTCTCTCATTTATGCGTCTTCCTTTTGTACTGCTATGTTGGCTTCCAAATTCTTCTTTTGATATTCAAGATTTTCTTCGATCTTTCTAGCATCTTCTAGCTGAGTTCTTAAGTTTTCGATGACCTGTTGGGCTTCTTAAAAAATGTGAACACTTTCCTTTTTTTTCATCAATTCCTTATTGAGTGACTTGGTTTCTTCTCTTTCTTTTATTAGTTCATCTAAAGAACTAATCAATTCTTCTTCATAATTGTCTTCTTTTTCAATTAGTTTTTTTTACTCATTTCCTTCATGGCATTCTATTTCAAGATGTCCATGTTTTTCACAATTAAATCAAAACAACTTACCTTTGTTGATTATGTACTCTTCATCTTTTGAATCTATTTGACATTGTGAACATATTTCTTCTTGATTTGTACCTGCATCTTATTTGGCATTTTCTGAATCTACGATGGGTGAAGAATATATGTCATGTAACTTATCCCAAAGTTCTTTGGGTGATGAATATTTACCAACCTTTTCTCTTACCCGATTAGGTAATCCTTCCAAGATGAAATCCATTGCTATTTTTTAATTGTTCTTCAATTCCTTATTGGCTACAGTCTTTTCCCTTTTTGAACTATCATATCCTGTAACGACTAATAGCCAAATATAATGCCCCTGTCCATGTAAAAATGATTTCATTCTTCTTCTCCATATCTCATGCTTTAACCCATTCTAACCATTAAACAATGGTACTCCATTCTCATACTAATCCATGATCTCCTTCCAGTGGTTAAACTTATTTCTGAAGGAACCTGCTCTGATACCAATTGTTGGATTACTGAGAGGGGGTTGAATCAGTAAAAGAGCAATGCAATCTCTTTTAACCAAAAAATGAAAATGTTATATCAATGTAGAATTATCATCCAATAGTTGCAGAGTAAATAAACAATGAAAAAATGAGCAATCATACACATACACAGTACACCAATGTTTTTACGTGGAAACCCAAAGTGAGATAAAACCACATAATTCTTTTTCTTATGTCTTTAATAATTACATTCATTGGAAGCACCAACTTCCTTTGTTTTCCAGCTGCAACTAGAAGGAGGATCCAACCCCCTAGTTTCTCAGGATACAACTTGAGGGAAGATCCAACTCCCCAATTCTCTAGCTACAACCAGAAGGAGGCTACAACCCCCTTTGTTCTCCATATACAACCAGAAGGTGGATACAACCACCAATCCTTACCCAATCCAACTACCCTCAAATATAAGTATAATGATGGAACCATTGTCACACTATGACTGTGAGATATATTGTTGTAAACTTGTACCAATCAACCTGCACCAAACAACCTGTAAAAACCTATACCAATAACTTGTTCCAACATGTACCATACATCAACCTATACCTCAACCTGTACCATAAACAAATGCATCAACCATGCACCAAACCTGTACAAATAACCTGTCACAATAACATGTCCAAACAACTTATCACAACAACCTGTCTCATCAATCTTATCAACCAAATTAGATCTACTCACGAAGATTAATCACCAAGGAAAATCTCAACCATATGCACAATATCACCAAGATGTGCATCAACCAAGCATAACACAACAACTCATAATCATCACCAAGATCAATATGTGTTTCTAATAATATACCAAGACAAGTATGTTACATCATTGATAAACCATGTGTCAACAATACTACTAATAAGTTCCCCCAAACATGTACCAAGTATGTACCAATCATGCATCAACTATGACTCATCAATATGTACCAACATCATCAACTATACACCTCATGTATGTGCCAACTCATCAACTACTTGTCTCAATCATGTACCCAACATGTACATGACTAATTTTGGATTAGTCAACAACCCTAACCTGAAATAATCATAACTATGTACTTGTAATGAATACAGATATGAAAATAGTACACAATTTTCTTTGGTGTATTTTATGCAATTCCTCCAGGTTTCACTACTTGGAACCTCTCATAAAAGGATTTATAGGAGAAATGGCATACCTTGTTGACTTCTAGCTTATTCTAGAGAGAGAACTTATAGAGTGTTACCTGCACGGAATATTTGGTGTATGGATCTGAAAATGCTGAAAAAAATACTACAGATTGTACTCTAACCAACAAATTTGGTCTTACTGAATTTGTATCTGTTATGAATAAGTTATGACTTTTTTACCCGAAACGCTTGTTTTAGACTAGTTTCGGGACTAGCCACAAACCTTATTTTCCACGGAGTTTAAATCCAAAAATACAATGACCCACAAGCTGAAATTTTTGTCACAGCTACTTGGATAAGTTTCCTCAACTTCCTCCATATTTCGTGGTTGGAATCATGCTAGAAAAAAATTTCTTGCGAAAATGGTGATATGACCTGTAAATAACATACCTTAGAAAGCATCATTAAAAGAATTTATCCTCCCTTGAATTTCGGCCTTCTTTATTTCACCTTCCCTCTGAAATTCGACTTAGATATCCTTTGGTTAGCTCAATCACTTGTAGATATTCAATATTCTCAAGTGTGATTAAATGAGAGACCCTTTCCTCTTATTTATACTTTTATGTAGCTTCCTCAAGGGGCTACCTTCTAACCATCTTAAACCATTTTCCATATTTTAGGGCTAACCCACTTCTAACCTCTTGTCCACTTAGTAATTTATCCATTAACTTTATTATTTAAATAATTTATTTTGTATTTTTTTTTACTTATAGTACACTCATCACTTCACTTTATTATTTAAATAATTTCTTCTTTGCAACCACTTTGACTACTTTGACCTTTTGGGGCTTCTAGATGACTCATGAGGATTCTCCAACTTCACATGGCCATAAATCTCTAACTGTGAGGAGCTATGTGACATTCCACATACCACCAGAAATGGAATGACATACACTATCCATATAGAATATTCTTACCTTCAAATATATTAAAACACATACCATTATACATCAAACAAACTTGGGTCCATTACCCAAACCTTTGTGCTACCAGAATTCGCTACCAGACTTTGTTCAAGGGTTGACATCAATGAAAACCAACCTAATTAATCAATAGTGATATGGGTGTATTCTCATGGTGGAATATCCAATATGCCCATGTTCGAAGTTAATGGGTTGTTCAGAGTCTCATTCATTTTTTTTTGTTTTTTCCATTCAATTTCTTCATCCACTTTCTTCTTCGCTTCATTACCAGCTTCCAGTATTTCCTTTTCCAATCCCTATTCTTCTACTTATTATACCACCCTCTTACCCTCTTCTTCAAATTTCTTCCATTGGAGAGCATTATGTTGGGCCCTTGCTTAATTTTCTTTCTTTTTCTTTCTTTCATTAGGGAGCCTTTTAAGTGATTCTTCATTCTTATTGTTTTCACCTATTTTGAAGGTCTTCTTGGGATCATTTTTCTATTTCCCTTTGTCTTCTTGTTTTTTAGGATATTCTTCATATGCCCTAATTATTTTATGTTCCATTTCCTCTTCTTTCCTAATTTTATCTTGTTCCTTGGTTTCCAACCTCTTTTGTTCACCTTCTAGGAGAATTTGAAAATTATGCTGGAAGGTTCTCCTCTTTTATTCTTGTTCTAACTAAAACTCTTGTCTAGCAACATCATTAGGTAATTTTTGTAATACCTCCTAATAAAAATATACTACATGTATGTTGAGATGGGTGAGAGCTATAGATCTAACATGAATGATTGCCAAATCATGTGGGTCATGCCATCTTTATTCTTTGATGCATAAACATATCTCATGCAAAGTCTTTGCCTCTTTCCTGGAATGCAGGAAATTTCATAAACTACAGTTTCCTATATGTACAGGAAACGAGGCCCAGAGCTTCTAACTATTGTTCAAAATGAGGGAATTAACCCCTGTACTCATTGCCTGATATGCAATTTCTCTCATTAATAGATGGTCTAGAACAAAAAAGGGTAAGAGATGTGAGGCCCTAGTGATTCCATGCACTCTAATATAAGTGTAATACTTCCCTAAATACCAATTTTCGATATCTTTCATTCCATCCATGTCTTCCTTAGATATTATGTATCTAGGGAACCCATAAATGATAGTATAATTGGGAGGAAGGAAATAATCACAAATATTATAGAGGTATTTTTTTATAATTTATGTCACATTTTTTGGAGAAATAAACATGCATAGAGGGTTGATCTTGATCCCAATCCAATCTCAGATTAGGAAATCGTATGGAAGATCATATGGAATCAATAAAATATGAAGACATATAGAAACAATGTTTCTTCATACTTGGGACATTCCTCATGTGAAGGAAAATGTTAAAGGTCAATATATTTGCCCAATTGAAATCTTGTCCCATATTCACAATGGTGTATTCCATGGGTAACTAGTCCATCTGAAAATGTTTTCTTTTCTCCTCACCATATAACCTTCTCACCATAAAAATAAACATATTGTTTGGTGTTTTGAATTGATGTTTAGGAACATAAATTTTCCCTAACTTGAACGAACTATCTTCATCGACCCACCAATCTTCCATTAGGTTGGACGAATCCTTGTTATTATTAGAAAATACCTTTGAAAATGGATCATTGAGAGAAAACATAGGCACATGTAAGTGATATCGGATGCCAACATATTCATTCCTGAGGGAGGATATTTTTCTTCTAGGCTTTCTTATAATAGTGGTTATACCCTGATCAAAATGCTGAAAACACCATTGGGTTGCATCATTGTAAGGGAATAATGTTGGTCGAGTGACCACAAGGTGAATACCACTATTCTATATATTCTTGTATATGTCGAGATCTTCATCCCCCGGGGGAAAATACCTAGTCTTGAATATATTATGTATTTCATTATACCCGGGGAAGTTATATTCTCCATTATGATGAGTGATATCCATCACTAAAACTTCTCTTGAGTTAGCATGAGTTTCAGGTGTAGAAGTCGGAGTGGAAGCCATGATATTCTTGGTTCTCCACGGATTTGAACTCGCCATGGAAATTTTTTTGTGTCTTTTGATTAACATAACATACATAATTTTATTGAATAATGGAATAATGTAATAAAAAAACCGATTTAAACATCAACATACCTATAATTTCAATCTCAAATGGTGGTTACTGCGTGTTACAGAGCCAAATAAAAAAAACAGAGTGTTTTTCACCATCTTGCATAGGAAGATAATATGTTAATGAGGGCATCAAGGGTATTATGTAGGCATTAAATTAACCTAATTATCACTTTAAATGATTCATATATGAGGACCAATTCAAAAATAGAGAATCACTTCATAATTAATGTGATTTGAGAGAAAAGATCACCCAAATTCGTGTATCTAATTCTTAAGAACCAGTAATCAGACTCAGACTAATTGAGAGAATTATCATAGTTACTATTATCATATTAGGGGTAGTCTAGAGATAAAAATGCACTCTGACAAAAAGGAATTGAGGAATATTCTCTCTTTTTCATAGATTTCTGTGTCAAAGGTAAAATAATGAGAATGGGGTTACGTGTGTGTTATCAGACCCATCTTATCGGAGTTTAACAAGATATGTGAAATTTATAACTCCAAAGGGAATGGTGTCAAAGAATATTTGTTTCTTGAAAAGTCATGCTATAAGAAATGATTGAGTATTTAGGTAAATAGGTGGGTTTTATTTAACCAACCAAAGCCCAATTAATATTTTCCACATAATAAAGTTGTCATTATGAGAGGTTATGCAATCGTGAGTTTAGTTGTACCTGTACGTCTATAACCAACCAATAACTGAAGGATATGTCAGTCAAAGTGGCCAATAAATAGTATAACATGGACTTATGCCATCGGGTAAAATCCATCAAGGTCAAAATTTATCAAAGTGATAGACTATTCTGATAGAATCCTTTCCGATTCAACTATCAGAAATGTTTTTGGTAGACTATTTATTAGAGTGTGTCTTTTAATTTCATTCCAATTTAGATCTTTGAGGCGATTAAGCAACCAAATAGATTCAAAGGACATCATATCAGTGAGGGATAGGTTGTGTGATTGTGAAAATTCACGAAAACCATTTTTTTTGGGTGGGGATGAATCAATTGGTCAAGAAAATGAAACAAAATATTGGATTTTTTTTATGAGCATCATAGAAAATCATACCATGCTAAAAAAACAAAAGGTCTTTGTATTAGTATCAAATCGATAACGTAGTGATGTAATACCTTGCAAAAAAAATTAGAATAGGGGGACCCACTAAAAATCTCTTGAGCTATAAATATTTTGGTGGGTGGTTGTGGGAGCACAACACCTCCTAATGAACTATGATACAAATACAATACTTCTTCAATAATGCCCATTACATTGTTTACACTGTTAGAAAAACAGGATCACAGAGCAATAAAATAAAACAAATGCAGAAATAAAACACAAAATATACACAATACAATAGAGACATAGATATATGTGGTTCACCCAGTGTGGGATACCTCCACCGAAGAAATTTTCAGGTCCTTCCTTTTTATTATCCAACAAAATGAAGGGATACAACCTATATCTCAACCACTGTAACTTCCTCTTCTTCCTCTCACAATCCACTTTCTCATAATATAATATTCACAATAATACACAACCGCAATACAATTCCCTCATAAGATAGGGTTAACTTCTAAGGAAGAAAACTCTAAAATAACTTCTACCATCAAATCTGTGACCTTACAATGAATGGTCCAGATTGACTATGAAATTACAATATTTTAGAAGGAAATGTTTCCTAATATTTCGCTTCAAGAGCGTTTCCCCCGAATCCCCTACCAAGGGGGATACAAAAATTATCTTCACCCCCCCCTAGACCCCTTTGGAAATAGTTGTGGGGGGTAAATCTCCCTAGACCCCCCATTAGAGAATGGGTTTTAAGCACGGTTGAAACAAACCTAAGAATTAGGAAGATAATCAGGCTTCACAACCAACAATCTCCCACTTGGAGACTGATCACAACAACTCCACTGCAATCGTACTTGTTGGAATATAATCCACCTTGGACCTAGAAAAAATTTCATCTTCACCTTCATTCTTGAATACCAACTGAAATTGAGCATGAACTCAGTTTCTCCCTAGTTACTCCCTTTGTTAACATGTCTTCAGGATTATGGCTAGTATGTATATTTTCCAACTTCAAATTTCCATGTTCCAAGATGGATCATATGAAATGGTACCTCAGATGTATATTCTTAGTATTCGAATGGAAGGATGATTTCTTTGCAAGATGAAAGGCACTCTCGTTGTCACAGTACAAACTAATATTCTCCTGCTTCTTTCCCAATTCCTCCATAAGCCTCTCTAACCAAATCAATTATTTACTAGCCTCTCTAGCAACAACATACTCTACTTATGTTTTTGAAAGTTTAAAATCCTTTTGCAGTTTCAAAATACAACTACTATTGTTCCACCTATAGTATAAAAATACCTTTTGGTGTGCCTCCTTCTCTCTTTATCACCTTCCATATCTGAATCTACATATCCATGTAGAATAATGTCTAAACCTCCAAAACATAATACATGAGTGCTAGTACCTCTCAAATACCTGAGAATCCACTTTACTTCCTCCCAATGTTATTTACCTAGATTTTTCCTACACCTTTGCATAACTCCCACTGCATGTGAAATATCCGGTCTTGTGCAAACCATCGCATACATCGAGCTACCAACTATTGATGAATAAGGGACCCTAGACATGTATTCTATTTCCTCCTATGTCTTGGGACACATTTCCTTCGTTAATTTGAAATGGATGGCCAATTGTGTACTAATTTGTTTTTCATTCTAAACCTCTCCAACACCTTCTCTATGTACTCACCCTCAGACAATGTCAATTTGCGATTTTTCATGTCTCTTGTTATTCTCATAACAAGGATTTTCTTTGTAGCACCCAAATACTTTATTGCAAATGAATTAGATAATTTCATCTTGAGAAAATTTATATCCTTCATATTAGACCCTGCAACAAGCATGTCATCTACATACAATAGCAAGATAATATATCTTACATTTTCTAGCCTTTTAAAATAAACATAGTGATTAGAATGACATCTATTGTAACCTTGTTCTGTCATAAACCTCTCAAACTTCAAATACCATTTCCTTGGATCTTGATTTAGGTCATACAAGTTCTTCTTCAACCTACATACCAAATTATCCATACCTTTGACCTCATACCCCTATGGCTGGTGCATATAAATATCTTCCTCCAAATCCCCATGGAGAAAAGTTGCTTTTACATATAATTGTTCAATATGAAAATATTCTATTGCCACAAGACTTAAAACAGTCCTAATTGAAGTCATTTTAACAACATGAGAAAATATTTCATCAAAAAATATACCTTTCTTTTTTGGAAACCCCTTTACAACAAGTCTATGCTTGTACCGCTTTTTTCCTCCATCTTCTTCCTTCAACCTGTAAACCCATGTATTTTTCAATGCTCTTTTTTATGCAAGAAACTGAACCAAGTCCCAAGTCTGGTTATTTACCAAGGAATCCATTTCCTCTTTTATTCCTTTCTTTCACTTATTTTTAGTGTCTACCTGCATTGCCTCTTCATAAATTTCCAGTTCACCAGAATAAATCAACAATAATTAATACAATGAAGGAGAGTATCATTCAGGTAGTCTACTTAACCTAGCAGATATTCTAACAACACTTGCAGGAGTTTGAGGTACCTTTTGCTCCTATTGTTGTACATTTTGATTTTCTAGTTGTTACGAGGAAAATCTCTCTATGGCTGAGGTAAACCACAACAGACGAAAATGACTACAAAAATCAACTCTATTCTCAAGTATGCTATATAAACGAATATGCTAGCAAGAAAAGATAAGAGGCCTACCTCGTCGAGACGTTCGATGAAGTCCATCGTTGAGCACTTGACCCAAAGAAATATACCTACAACTAATCCTCAAAAACCAAAAAAAGAAAGCATATGGTGATAATATATGATGTTAGCACATTCAATAGCATAATCCATTAATAAACATGACAAATACACCCATGGAATAATAATTCAAATATTTTCAAGATATCAATTGGATGGGAAAATAGTATTTCTATTAATATATGATCAACAAAAGTGAAAATTTTATAGACTTCCACGTTGTCATGGTTTAGAACCGAGAAACTGAGTTCTTTCCAGCTGGGCCTCCACCACTTCAATCCTCCACCAAAGGAAAGCTTGTAGAAGAGAGACAATGAAGTTCTGAATCAATAAGGGAAGATATTTGGGGTCTAACACTGTGTTCAAACTTAAAGGACAAAGGGATGCTGACTCAATATGAAGTAAATAATTTCTCTAGAGTAACTTTTCTCTCAAAGTTGAATTCTTTCTCCTCTTTTCCATAGCTCGGAATTGGCCCATTTATAGCCTTCAAATGGAACTGAAGGGCCGAGTTGGAATGTTTATAGTATATGGAAGGCCAATGATCATAGATCTCTTGTCATGACATGTAAACCCAACACCATTTTTCATTTTTGGAAACAAATCCCGATGTACGTGGGTTGTAGCGGTGTATCCTGCATATATGCATGTTGTATGGTAGGCAAGGTGTGTACATGTGGAAAAAAATGTATTTTTAGATCTGGGATTTGAAAAAAGGGATGACAAGTGTGCATAGGGAAATGGAAAAATTCCTTCTATGTAAGATTGCATAGGGTGAGGAAAATCGTGCTATAAAGCTGGTGTTGGGCCTCAGAAATGTGACATTTATATCCTCTTTTTCCTTCACTATTCCTTACATTTCATCGTCCCATTAACCTTCCATCATACCATTTCCATAATGATACTTGGGTTTCTCCTTATTGTTTTCCATTGTATTCATTTTAGTATTATAAGTGAATTTGTGATTAAATATTAGAAAAATAACACATTTTCATTATATATCAAGGTTGGATGAGTTTGATGATGTTTGCAGGCATATGTGAAGATTTTAACAAAATCAAATATTGCCACCTAGCCTCAAATTCGAATTTCATCTTCAAGCATATTCAAAGGAGAATATCATGGAAGATTTAGATGGCATATCTTATTTAAGATATGTGAGAGATGTGTGGAGGATTTGAAGGGATCATATCTTCTAATAATAGTAAAGTAGTTGAGAATGGTTGAGAGAATAGTGGATCTGTAATTATGACACTCTTCAAGACTCTCATGTATATAAGAGAGTGTTCTCTCTTCATGAGGGGGATCATGTTATTCATAGGAGATTAGATTGGAGAGTTAGAGATCATGTAACTCATAATTTAGTCGTGTAATGGGGAGAAGGGGATTCTTAGCTTTGTTATTCTTTCATGCTTTGTCATTTGACTTTTGTAATATAATTTGAGATTGATGTATTGTGTGAGCTCACATATGTATTTTTCCATTCAACTCTTCACATGTTGTATTGCTTTTCTAGATTAGATTCCTTCTTTCCTAGTTAGTCTTTCAATGCTTTCCTAGATTAATTTCATTTTAGCAATTTAGATTAGATTAGTTCTACTTCAATCCTGCATATACAGTGTGTGTGCTTCGTAAGCCTACGAACCTCAGATTGACAAATTAAATAGTTGGACAAGTACTACAATGGAATTAAATGACAATATTTCTGCCTAACGTTTTGGCATCGTTGTCGGGGAAGCACGATGGATTGAAGTTTAGTTTGATTTTCTTGCAAGCGTAATTAGAGTGTGGATTTCAATTTTAACAAGTGTGCTTGATTTTTACAACTGTGAAGAGGTTTTCATGTGTTTCAGCAAGTATGATTTTCATTTTTTTATTTGGGTGCTATAAGAACCCCTTTTGCAATATGATTTAACCATGAGTGTCATCTTGGAACATCTCGCTCAGATCCTGGCAAAAACTGGGATTTCTTCTTCTCAGGAAGAGGAGATCATGACAACAGCCGTGAGCTTAAATGATCCTCCAGAAATGAACGAGGAATCAACATCTGAGGAACTTGAGGAGGATAATGAGGAGTTGCATCAAGATCCGATCGAGAAAAAATGTGCCTATGAAAGCATTATTGAGCAATGTTTCCAGGTAAGTACTCGATTAGCTCCATTTTTATTTTTTTTTATTTAGAAATTTTGCAATCACAACAACTAGATTCATTCACTCTCGAATATTTCCATTATTCATTTGAAAAATTACCATTGAACATATTGTTGTTACTGTTGTGTGCTTGGCTCCACTGGAAATTTGCCTACACGTAACTAATTTCTAATTCCATTTAGCATAGAGTAGGTAGGTTTTAATTTTCAGTTTTTGTTTTACCTAGAATAAGTATGCTCTCCTCCGCGTTTTGTGCGATTGTGAGGATCAGAAAATAGGAATGATTTTGATTTCAGGAATGAATATCTTTGCGTCCATCCTTTGACCTGCAAATAAACACAGTGAGGGAAAAAAAAATTGTAGACGAATAAAATATAGCGAAAATTTTCGTTGTTACAACATGTTGATACAGAATTTTTTTTTATGTTGTTACAGCATGTTGTTATAGCATGTTGATCCAGCATACTGATACAGCATGCTAATATAGAAAAAAAATTACATGCTGTTACAACAAGCTGATACAACAAAATTTTACATGCTTCAACAGTGAAATTTTTGTTTTTACATGCTGAGATAGTCGTTGTTACAGCGAAATTTTAATTGTCTGTATCATGCTGAAACTTTGGTTGAATTGCATTTTCTATCCATGCTAAAACCTACAAAAAAACAAAAACAATAAAATGGACATGACATGAGTATTAATAATATGATGCCCCAAAACTATTGCACTGAGAACGCATTACTAAGATGAGAAATCTTAAGAGTGCATTATCCTTCGATCTGTTTTTATCCTTCGCCCTGCACTATTTCTAAATTCTTTTTTGGTCTGAACTATCTTTGGAAATTTTGATTGAAGTTTCACTGCCCACGCCAAACCTGCAATAGCCATGCTCTATGACCTAGTCTCCGTAATTGCCAGAAAACGTAATTGCCAGAAATGCATAAATGTTAAAACACATGATTTTAAAATGCATTTTGTTTAGCAAATCGAGGCGAATTAGAAAAAAATAAAAAGTGGGTTTTCTTTAGAATGGAGGCAATTAGGTAACACATGAACGATTTTTCTGGATTTCACAACCATTTGGGAGAAACTCAGGGTTCTTTGGAGCTCCGTTTTGCAGACTACATGAGGGAAAAACGATTTGTTTTGAGTTACGACACCCTCCAAGAAGAAGAATACAAGTTAAAAAAAAACTCTTCTCCACATGGCACATGATCTAAGAGTCCAGTTTGATCTCTGATGATTGAGAATACACATGTGATTTTTTTCACAAATTTCGGTAACTAGAATGACATGCAAGTGAGAATTTTATGGGATTGATTAGTTATTGCACATTTTAAGATCTCAAAAATATTTTAGGATCAATCCTTTCTGGGGTCGATTGTTATTTATCAGTTGATGACTTGATCCCATTCTTTGTTTGTCGTTGTATTGAAGAGATTTTCCTGTTGGAGGTTGCAAAACTAAAATCCATCTGTCATTTTTGCAACAATCTTCTTGCCAATTCATCTCTTCCAGAATTAAATGATGGTCTTTATCTACGGTATTGGAGATATGTTTCCAACTGTCATGATTTTCTTTCTCTCACTGGACATTTTTCTTGAATTTGATTTCACGTGAAAGATCTAGTTTGATTTCTAACGCTCAAATTGAAATTGTCCGTCAATTAACATCCATTTGCAGACAATCAACTTCGGGTGCAATTTGTGATCAAACAGTGACGAATTTTAAAAATACGACACACGGGTGTTTTGCAGAAGGGTCTTATTTAGCTGAATCGTGAGCGATTTTTGAAAATTCTTCTTAGTTTGAGAGTAGTTTGCATTTTTCTGAACATGAAAATACAGATTTCAGGATGGTCAATTTTCCAACGGAGACCTGGGTGTTTTGATTTTGATGGAACTTGGATGTTCAATTATGGAGTTGGTTGTCCCTAACAAATCATTGCAATCAAAACCAACTATTGTACCAGAATGGTTTGCAACATCTGCATTTGGTTTGATGTCTTTATTTACTCTCGACATCCATGATCGATGTATTCTTGCATGAAGCATGTTTCTTTATTTGGATCGAGGTTTGTATTTTCTTATGGGTTGTTATTTGTTGCAACGAATTGTATGCTCTAAAAAGATTCAATATATTTGATGATGTACATGAGCCTGATTTGTAGATTTGGTGCAATTAATTACGGTTGGAAGGATTGAGCCATGACAGAATGGAACAACCAAGGAGGGCTGAAACAATTTTCATGATATATTTATGCTCTTGGTATCTTTGATCGATGTGTTTTGTAGGAAACATGTTTGTATTATGATTCGACAATGAATGACCAAGGATGTAGCTCATAATTTTAATTTTGAGTGTTTTTGCCATTTCCTTTTATTTTCGATGTGTTATAAAAAATAAAAACAATAAAAATGTAAAATCGTGATTTTGTTTGTTTCTATGGGGAGAAAAACAAAAAAACAAAAATTATAAAAACATGGAAACACACAAAAAAATTATAAAAATCAAAATTTGCAAATGGACATTCTAAAAATTCCTGAGTTGTTTTTCTTTGAGTCATTGTTACAATAATCAAATAAAAACGCAGTTTATTTCTTTGAGTTGCTTGATTCTTCACGATCAATGATGAACCACGAGCACAACAGAAAAAGGTATAAACATGTATTGTTCTTTGATTTGTTGCATTTACACTTATTTCTGCATGATATGTTTTTCGAAATTCTCACAGTTTTCATGCAGGAATTTGTACTAAGATTTTTGGGTTCACAGCCGATCGTATTCCATGATGCAGTGATTTTCAAGAATCACAAAATTCTTCAAAGAAAACATGTGATAGACATATTGAATGAGTTGTTACATAGAAACAACTTGATGTTACATAGAAATATTTTCATTGTTACATGGAAATATTTTTGTTGTTACACAGAAACATTTTGCAGATACATAACAACATTTTGTTGTTACACAGAAACTTTTTGCACATCTTGATGTTTGTTGTTACAAAGCAACCATGCTGATACACTATTATTTCCACATTTTGCCAAATTTTATGTTGTGACACTATCCCATTTCTCCTTCAAAGTTGATTAGTCATCCTGGTGTTGAAGCCATCTTCCATTGCCTTAACTTTCATGACTTCACACACGCCTATTTTTCTGAGTTGCATACATTCCTTTATCTTTTTGCCTTCTTTTTCCTTTCTAGTTTTCCTTTGGAATAAAACAAACCCCTTTCCATGATTACATTTCCTTGCCATAAACCATGTTGCTACTGAGGTATTTACATCTATAGTCCTACCAATCTTTTTATAAACTCGCATTGAATGATGTGGGATTCCTTAAGACCCACCTTTCAACAGTCTTGCCCCATCGACCTCATCACGTTATCCAAGATATAGACTAGAGTTCATTTTGAGTACCTAAAGGCTTGCATGCCTTAATGAAAAGTTCTCTCGCTAGCAATAATGGGAATACATCAATGTCCCTTGATCGTTAGATCTTGCAAGTGGCTCGACATCAACCCATCTATTCGCACTTCGCAAGATGTACTCAGGTACCTTGACACTCATTGACATCACTGGTGAGTTTGTCTCTCATTGGTTAACGACATTCATCAATGATCAGTAATCCAATGATTTATCTTCATGCTCGACATCGACACATTCATTTGCATGATGAGAATTGTACTATCAGTTTTGTAGCAGGTGAAGACTATACACTTTTTCATGATCCCCTCAGCAGTTGCAACAATTTGATTTTATATCTATGAGAGTTCCATATTCTCTGCCTTCCATATTTCTTATGATTCAGCAGTAGCAGTTCAGATTCCTTCACTTTCCATGATCCAGTTATAGCGGCATCAACATTAGCAGTTCCATTTTCCTGATCCAGCAACTGCAACAGTACATCTAGTTTTTGGGTAAGTGGAGGTATGTTCTTTTCTAAGCTTTGATCACACAATTTCTTATATGCCGACTTGAATATTTTGGAAAATTTCCTCTCCATGCTCTCTTTCCTTCCATGACCTACACTAAGTTGCATGAGGGCATGCAACTGATTCAGTTGGCGGGGGGGACACTCTTTCACCACATATTCATTACCATTATTCCATTTTACCATCTCATCATTCCATTTATGATTCACTAACATTTCTTTTCCAATGAAAACTTTGTTGCATTTCGATTGATACACATATTGGCATGATTCATAAAGATAAAGAAAAGACTTTCTTATACACAGTGATGCTTTCTTATGCACATTGATAGCTTATTATTTCCAATGAGTATATGGCTAAATTATTGCAGCAAGAAAATAAATAAGTGAAATGATTGTTGTTAACACAAGAACCAACATCTTTTGTATTCATGGTTGTCACACAAGAACTAACCATAAGAAAATTTCACATGTTGTTACACATATTTCACATGTTGTTACACATATATTAAATGTTGTTACACATGTATTTTACATGTTGCTACTCCTGTATTTCAAATCCTAGAAATATTCATTATTAAAAGGACATCATCAATCAAAGCCATAGTTTGAATGCCAAAAATTCTTAAGTAGATCCATGCATAGTTGCATGAGGACATGCAACAAGTTGAGTTGGGGGGCATGTTGGGCCTCAGAAATGTCACATTTATATCCTCTTTTTCCTTCACTGTTCCTTACATTTCATCGTCCCATTAACCTTCCATCATACCATTTCCATAATGATACTTGGGTTTCTCCTTATTATTTTCCATTGTATTCATTTTAGTATTATAAGTGAATTTGTGATTAAATATTAGAAAAATAACATATTTTCATTATATATCAAGGTTGGATGATTTTGATGATGTGTGCAGGCATATGTGAAGATTTTAACAAAGTCAAATATTACCACCTAGCCTCAAATTCGAATTTCATATTCAAGCATATTCAAAGGGGAAGATCATGGAAGATTTAGATGGCATATCTTATTTAAGATATGTGAGAGATATGTGGAGGATTTGAAGGGATCATATCTTCTAATAATAGGAAAGTAGTTGAGAATGGTTGAGAGAATAGTGGATCTGTAATTATGACACTCTTCAATACTCTCATGTATATAAGAGAGTGTTCTCTCTTCGTGAGGGGGATCATGTTATTCATAGGAGATTAGCTTGGAGAGTTAGAGATCATGTAATTCATAATTTAGTCATGTAATGGGGAGAAGGGGATTCTTAGCTTTGTTATTCTTTCATGCTTTGTCATTTGACTTTTGTAATATAATTTGAGATTGATGTATTGTGTGAGCTCACATATGTCTTTTTCCATTCAACTCTTAACATGTTGTATTTCTTTTCTAGATTAGTTTCCTACTTTCCTAGTTAGTCTTTCAATGCTTTCCTAGATTAATTTCATTTTAGCAATTTAGATTAGATTAGTTCTACTTCAGCCCTGCATATATAGTGCATGTACTTCGTAAGCCTACGAACCTCGGATTGACAAATTAAATAGTTGGGCAAGTACTACAATGGAATTAAACGACAATATTTTCGGCTAACAACTAATACCTTTGGAATTTCTTTTTCGGTGATCTCATCAAGCACTGCGTATTCTAGTTTTTGTTTTTCTTGTTTTTTCCCTATAGTTGATCTTTGTAAATACCTTCTCATTGAATATGACATCTCTACTCCTAATGATTTTGTGATTTTCATAATCCCATAATCTATAACCAAAATCATTAACATTGTATCCAATAAAGGTACACTTATTGTATTTTGGTTCAATTTTTGTTTTGTTTTCTTTATCAATATGGACAAATGCTTCACAACTGAAAATCTTCATAAATGAATAATTTACCCTTTTACATGTCCACGCCTCCTATGGAATTCCACCATCCAAAGATATTGAAGGCCCTCTGTTTATTAAGTAAATAGAAGTACTTACAACATCTTCCCAAAACTGTAAGGGAAACCCAACATGCAATATCATACTCCTTGCATGGTCCATAATTGTCCTACTCATCCTTTCTAATAAACCATTTTATTGTGGTGTTCCTGGAACTATCTTCTCTCTACGAATCCCATGATATGAAAAGTAGTCATCAAACTCTGTGTTGTAATATTCACCTCCAGTGTCTTATTTGATACACTTCAACCTTTTTCCTATCTCATTCTCAACCAAAGATTTTCATTTCTTAAAAGTATCAAAAACATCAATTTTTTTTTGAATGCAATAAACTCAAGTTTTTCTAGTTGCATCATCAATAAAAGTAGCATACTAATGAGATCTACCAAGAGATGATACCTGAGTTGGTCCCCATACATCTGTATGCACAAGGTCTAACCTTTCACTCTTCTTTTATTTTCCAACTCTGAGAAATATTACTCTCATATGTTTTCCATAAACACAGTGCTTACAGAAATCCAAATCAATTTGTTTAAGATCTAGCAACAAATTCCTTTTGTGAAGTATCTGCATCCCCTTGTCACTCTTGGGTCTAAGCCTACGATGCCATGGTGTTGTATCCACTCATGTAGAAGCTAAAGAGATATAAGAGTCAGTATTACCAGTACATAAATACAATGTAACTACCTTCTCTCCTTTTTCTATCACCAGTGATCCTTTGGTGACCTTCCATGCCTTATATGTAAATATAGATATACAACCTTCACTTTCCAATGGCCCAGTTGAAATTATATTTTTCCTTAGATATGGAACATGTCTTACCTCTTTTAACAAACATTGGTTTCCATTCTTTTTCTTTATTTGTACCTTTCTCATTCCAACAATTTTGCATGGTGCATCATGACCCAAATGAACCTGTCCAAAATCACCTTGAACATAGTCTAGAAAATGTTTCCTATGGGGTGTGGCATGAAATGGTGCCCCTGAATCTACTACCCAAGACTCAGAAATATTATCTACAGAAAGAATCAAATAATCTTGTAACACATCACATGTTACATTTTCTTCCTGATTTTTCTCATGGTGTCCATCTCTTTGTTTCTTTCGAGCTCTGCAGTCTTTCTTCATATGTCCTTTCTTCCCACAATTACAACACTCTATATTTCCTAGTCTGGATTTGGATCAGCCCTCCTATAATTCCAAAAGTTACCTAATCCCTTTCCTCTATCCTTTTGTATTCCCTTGTTCTCCATGTTTAACACATTACCTGATGTCTCACCTGTGATTTTCCGTCACATTTCCTCGCTAAGGATAACACCAACAACATCATCAAAGTTCGCTTTTACAGAACTTAGATGATTAGTAGCCACAATAAATTCATTTAAATGATCTGTAACAGACCTACCTTCTGACATCTTCATATTAAATAATCACTTCATTAGAAATACCTTATTGGATGTTGATGGTTTTTCATATAGTCTATCCAAATGAATCCATCATCTCCTTCATTGTCTTTTCTTTTGAAATAATGAAGGCTATCGACATTTCCAGGCTCAGTTGTATCGTTCCTAATTCCTTTCTATCAAGAACCTCCCATTCTTCATCCTTCATGGCCATCATCTTCTTTGTTATTCCACCCATTGATAGGACTAGATCCTTCTGATATAAATAATATTCGATTTTCATCTTCCGTAACTGGTAGTTTTGTCGTTAAATTTATCAACCCTAAACTTTCCATATTCTGCCATTACTACCACTTGAACCAAGAACCCTCTTTTCCTGTGAGTTACCTTTCATTCTGATACCAATTTTTAGAAAAGTAGGATCGCAGAGCAATAAAAAAAAAATGTTGAAATAAACATAGAAGATACAAAATACAATAGAGACAAAGATATACGTGGTTCATCTAGTGTGGGCTATGTAGACCAGATAAATTTCCAGGTCCTTCCATTTTATTATTCAAAAAAGGGATAAAACCTACATCTCAATCTATGTAAGTTCCTCTTGTTCCTCTCATAGTCTACTCTCTCAGAATACAATATTTGCAATAACACACAACCACAATAAAATTCCTTCATAAGAGAGGATTTCCTTCTAGGGAAAAAAACCCTAAAATAACTTCTACCGTTAGATCTGCGACCTTATAATGAATGGTACAAATTGACTATGAAATAAAAACACCCCCCCTAGATCCCCTTAGCAATAGTCATGGGGGGGTTTTGATTTGGGTTTGTTTTCATTGATGTCAACCCTTGAAGAAAGTCTGGTAGCACAAAGGTTTGGGTAATGGACCGAAGTTTGTTTGATGTATAATTGTATGAGTTTTAATGTATTTGAAGGTAAGACTATTCTATATGGATAGTACATGTCATTACATTTCCATTGGTATGTGGAACGTCACATAACTCCTCACATTTAGAGAGATATGGCCATGTGAAGTTGGAGAACCCTCATGAGTCATCTAGAAGCCCCAAAAGGTAAAAGTAGTCAAAGTGATTGCAAAGAAGAAATTATTTAAATAATAAAGTGAAGTGATGAGTGTACTATAATTCAAAGTGGATACAAAATAAATTATTTAAATAATAAATTTAATGGAGAAATTACTAAGTGGACAAGTGGTTAGAAGTGGGTTAGCCCTAAAATAAGGAAAGTGGTTTAAGAGATTTTAGAAGGTAAATAATAAAGTGAAGTGATGAGTGTAATATAAGTCAAAGTGGATACAAAAGAAATTATTTAAATAATAAATTTAATGGAGAAATTACTAAGTGGACAAGTGGTTAGAGGTGGGTTAACCCTAAAATAAGGAAAGTGGGTTAAGATGGTTAAAAGGTAACCCCTTGAAGAAGCTACATGAAAGTATAAATAAGAGGAAAGTCTCTCTAATTTTAATCCCACTTGAGCATATTGAATATATACAAGTGACTAAGGTAACCAAAGAATATCTAAGCCAAATTTCAGAGGGATTGTGAAGTAAATAATGCCAAAATTCAAAGGAGGATAAATTCTTTTGATGATGCTTTCTAAGGTATGTTATTTACAGGCCATCTCACCATATTCGAAATAAATTTCTTTATAGAATGATTTAGAATATGAAATTGGGAGGCTGTTGAGGAAACATATCCAAGTAGCGGTGATAAAAATTTCAGCTTCTGGGTCATTGTATTTTTGGAGTTCCACTCTGTGGAAAATAGGGTTTGTGGCTAGTCCTGAAACTAGTCTAAAAAAGGTGTTTCGGGTAAAAGCATCATAACGTCTTCATAACAGATACAAATTCAGAAGACAAAATGTAATGATTATAGTATAGTCTGTAGTGTTTTTTGTAACATTTTTAGATCTACAAAAAAAATATTTTGTGCAGGGCACACTCTACAAGTTCACTCTCTAGAATAAGCTAGAATTCAACAAGGTATGCCATTTTTCATATAACTCCTTTTCTGAGCGGTTCCAAGTAGTGAAACTTGGAGGAATTGCATAAAATACACTGAAGAAAAATGTGTATTATTTTAAGATCTTTATTCATTATAGGTACATAGTTATTATTATTTCAATTTAGGCTTGTTGTCTAATCCAAAATTAGTCATGTGAGACTAAAGTAAAGTTTGATGAAAATGCAAGTCTCTTGTTGTTAAAGTCAAGGAAGTTTGTAGGTATGTGATCATATACACAATGTCTATTAGAGAGTTACAAATCATATTTGGATGATGAAATTGATGAGGCATTTTGTTTGAGGTACATGTTGGTGCATGGTTTATGCACTTGTTTATGGTACAGGTTGATTACAGGTTGTTTGGACAGGTTATTTGTACAAGTTTAGTTCATGGTTGATGCATTTGTTTATGGTACATGTTGGCACAAGTTATTGGTATAGGTTGTTATAGTTTGATTGGTACATGTTTATAATAGTATATCTCACAGTGATAGTGTGAGAGTGGTTCCATCATTCTACTTCTATGTCAGGGTGGTTGGATAGGGCAAGGACATGTGATTGTAGCCATTTTATGGTTGTATCCTGAGAAGCTAGCCTAAGTTGGAGCTTACCTCAGGTTGTATCCTGAGAAACTAAGGGGTTGTAGCCTCCTTCTGGTTGTAGCTAGAGAATTGGGGAGTTGGAGATTCTTTGAAGTTATAGCCTAAGAAACTAGGGGGTTGGAGCCTCCTTCTAGTTGCAGCTGGAAAACAAATGAAGTTGGTGCTTCCAATGAATGCAATTCTTAAATATATATAATAAAAAAAATTATGTGGTTTTCTCTCGCTTTGGGTTTCCACATAAAAACATTAGTGTACTATGTATGTGTATGATTTCTCATTTGTTCATTGTTTATTTACTCTGCAACTATTGGATGATAATGCTACATTGTTATAACACTTGCATTTTGGGGTTAAAAAGGATCATTGTTGTATTATTGATTCACCCCCCTCCCTCTCATTAATCCAACGATTGGTTTTAGAGCCAGTTCCTTCAAGAATCAGTGTAACCATTGAAAGGTAGATCATGGAGAGAAACAACATGTATAAACATGGAATACCACAGTTTGATGGACAAAAGTATGCATTTTGGAGAAGGATGAAAGAATATATACAAGAACGGGGATTTTGATCCAGGTGGATATCGGTGGCCACCCACCTTTTCCAACTGGCTCAAAACAGCTTTATGGCAATTTTGGCAATTTACTATTTTTAGCAGGTTTTAACTTCCGGGGCCATTTTGAGGGCCTAAATGAAGGTTTTTCGAGATAGAGGTTCTCAATGATAACCAAAGGAATTAGTGAGCCCCCAAAATGAATCTCCTCAACGATACCTTTCCAACGAGCTATCACACGCCTAAAACGGAGATCGTATGCAAAAGTTACGACCCCGGGAAGTTGATGCACCAACTTACCCAAACGGGGGCCCACATGACTTTTGGCGCTTCATCTCCTAGGGTTAGGCTTTTGGATGTCTAGGAATTTTGGCATTCCCGTTTATTGTAAAAGGGCATTCAAAGCCTCATTGTAATCATCTTCTTGTGAATGCGAGTAACCATCACATCTCTTCTCAGAGATAAGCTGCCACCATTCTAGCGAGTCTTTCACTCTGTATTTTTACAGTCTCTGTACATTTATTTGATTAATAGAAATCATGTATTACTGTATATCTGTGTTTATGGTTGCATCTCTGATACATTTCTGTTATATTATTGAATATCTGCAATATCTCTGTGCATTTCTTTATTATATCTCCGCTCTCATTTCGTGCCGAAAATAATTCGGATCAGATTTGAAATTTGGAAATCTATAGTAGATGGATACAAAGAACCAACAGTTCTACCAACAAGTGAAAGAGAAATAAAAATCGGTCAAAATAATTCCAAAGCCACAAATGCACTTTTGAATGGTCTTGGTGAATCGATATACACCAAAGTTATGCATTGTAAATCAACTAGATATATTTGGGACAAACTTCAAAAGATTTATGAAGGAGATTCAAAAGTCAAAGAAGTGAAGCTTCAAACTTACAGAGGTCAATTGTGTTATCACCAATAGTTGTCAAGGGAAGAAGGGTATCCTGGTCCGTGGACTGCACAGGAAGCGTCTGAGCGCAACACACACAAAATCTCATTTCGGGCTTAAAATACAAGCAGGCAGGCTCGATCACGATCAATGGTCGAAAAATTAGCGCGGGAGTCGGGAGTTCGGAGGGTTGTTATAGTTGTTCATCAAAAGGTCTGCACTCATGAAACTTGAAATGATCTGGGCCGTCTAACTAGAGGAGCACATGGCAGTAGATAAGCGAAATCACAATTTCTCATTTCAGAGATTTCAACATGGAGCAAGGCGCAAACTCCCGAAATGCAAAGTTGCAAAGTGTTAAATTAGTTTGGCCCATTGATGCAGCAGCATCTCTCCATGCAGCCAGCCAGCCACGTCAGCGCGCACGCATTCAGAGCTGAAAGGGAGGCGTAGCCTCATCTGAATTTGTAATGAATGTAATTAAATGTCTTAGGCTGGTGAGCCATAGGAGCCATGCCTTTGCGCAGGCTGTAGATAAGATAGGAATTTATTGTAGATCGACTGAGATCTAGTTCTGGATAGCAGACTAGACAACCATTCATTGTAATTGAATAGAGTAGGTAAATCCTGGAGGGAAGCGCTAAGAGCCCCTCAAGTAAAAGAGATATTGAGATCTCATTTTGAAAAAAGGAGGATGCATGTAGAGAAGAAGAGAAGAGACAAGAGAGAGCTCAAGGAACACCATTGTAAAATATTCAAGCATTTGCCATTAATTAATACAAACAACAGTTTTTCCTACACATGTTTGGTGTTGAATGGATGTCTGTGTGTGTGTGTTCATTATATGCTACATTTGTGTACTTTTATCAGGCCATTGCAGTGAGTGTGTTTGATTTTAGGTTTGAGAGGTCTTTGAGGTTTCATGCCACGAGGGCATGATAGAGTGTTGAGACTCTGAATACCGATGCATAGAGGATGCACTTCTGAACTCGGAGGAGTCAGACAAAGATGTGCTGAGAACACAAGCACTGAAGTCATCAACTCAGGGAGAAGACCTCAAGGTTGTTGAACACCTTGGAGGAAAGACTGTGTAGTTGAGACATAGTTGAAGACCAGAATTCTGCCGAGGATTCTGAGAAGCTCTTCCTGGAAGGCATCGAGTGAAGTGAGTGAGTGCACAAGGAAAGTAGAACTGTTGTGTGTTCTGTAAAAGAGATACTCCGCCAGGAGGGCGTCGAGGGAGTGTGCAGATGGTACAGGAGTAGGAACTCTCTGAATTCTATCATCTGAAGGAAGCATCCACTGAGGGATATTTCACTGGGTTACTAAATACCCAGAAGGCTCAGTGAGAAAGTCACTTGAGCAGAAGGATAGCAGGAGGCGTTCATATTCTCCATTTGAAGGAGGAGGAAGACAAAATCCCCCAAGGGGTCTGAGTATTCGTTGAAGCTCAGGAGAGATAGCACTGTATGTGCGTAGAGACTCTGCAGGAGCGCAGGAGTCAAAGAATTCGTTGAGAATCCGAGGACAGGAGCTCAGGAAGGGAAGCTCTTTACGCGTATCAATAGGACTCAAGTTAAGGGTCCGTAAAGGAGAAGAAACACAAAGGTAGAATCCTTTGGGAACGAAATATTCTTCCAATTCTGGGAAGAAAACACAGGGGGCTCGAGGCAGCACAGCAACCGTCGGATCGATGGAGAAGGAAGATCTGGACAGTTGGATTTCCACGTCCAGGGGGACCTCAGGAGGAACGTACATGAGAAGAGGACCGACAGCCATCGGATCCTAAGAAGAAATCCCATCATCCGCTGGATCGGGAGGATTTCCGCACGGTTTAACCTCAAGAGGAGGAGTGCACAGAAGATCGACGAAGGGATGAACGGCTGAAAGATCCTGGAGAGATTCCATGAGGACCAGAGGATCGTTAGGTCTTGCGAAGCTGGAGGGAAATTAAGGCGTGATCATTCAAAGGTTCAGAGCCCAGAAGGAAACGGAGCCGTTGATCTGGAGTCACGGGGACCGTCAGATCACCTTCGACATCACATATCGGCATATCGTGAGTTGGAGCACCAAGTCGGTGGATCGGGAGTTACGATATCACGATCCGCGATATCCCAAGTAAATCATAGCCATCAGTCGTGTAGGACACGTGTCAAAGAAACCCAGAGCCATCGGGATTCGGCATATCGGGGTTCGGGGATTCAGGGTTCTCGACGTCGAGGAACTCTGGCATCGTGGATTCGTGATCCGCGATTTCCCAAAGTCATTGGAGCCGTTGATCGCGACGGGGACAGGTGGCGCGAGATCCCGGGGAGTCGGGACTTGGCATTCGGGGTTTTCTAGTGCAAAGAAATCACGACCGGAGAAATTGCGATCCAACGATCCCCGATAGAGTGGAGAGAGGAGGTGACATGGCGTAGAAATAGTGCACGTGCCATCGGAGTTTGGGGCTCAGGGTTTTGTGTTGCATGAGAACCACGACATCGCAACCGCCGATTTCCCGATAGGGAAATCCCCGATATGGAGGGAAGCATTGACCCTTTGACCCATCGGGGTTTTGGGTTTTGAGTTACACGAGAACGTGTACCTAGGAATCATGACATCGTGAATTCTGATTTCCCGATTTGCGATGGGAGATCACCAGGAGGATCCTGTGGGTGCAGAAAAGTCCCGAGAGGGGATATGAAGAGTGATACAGCTCTTCGGGCCTAAGACGAAGGAGGTCCTGGAAGAGGCGATCGGACCGTGAGGGTCGCGATTTGCACCAAGTGGTATCAGAGTCATTGAATTATTGTCTGTATACTTCAGGGGAGAGAAGGGAAGGAGAAAGGGAAAGCACTTTGATACACACGACTCGCATCAAGTGGTATCAGAGCTTGTCTCTGTTTGTATACTTCAAGCAGAGAGGAGAAGAGGAGAGCTGGAGGAAGACAGAGTTACTGAGGACTCTGTAATGATTGTTTGCAGGTAGGCGACGATCAAGAAGACAGTCAGCAGGACTATAAGGATGAGACTGGTGGAACTCTTAGTGCGGAGTAACAGCAACAGATCTGCCACGAAGGCAGATAGAGATAGCAGGATGGCTACTGAAGGTCGTAGGAAGAAAAGCAAGGCTGAAAAGCTTGCAGAGATGGGTAGAGAGCTCGCAGATATACAAGCAGAGATAGAGAAGCTTGAACTACAGATGCGGCAGAATGAAGAATTGGTTTCGATATGTGAACCCGAGACTGGAGACAGCCTTGATGATTCTGAATTTGAATTGGGGTCGTCTGATGATAATAAAGACTGGCAGATGGGCAGAGGAGTAGAAATTCCAGATCTCCATGAAGACAATGAGCTGAGATCACTGCGGGATCTCACAGACTGTCAGGAGGATAGTGAGGGAATTTCAGGTTGTCAGGAGGGCAATAGTGAGGGATCAGCTGATGATCTCGAAGACTGCCAGGAGGGCAATAAAAGGTTTCCAATTTTCCAAGTGGACGAGGAAACAGAAATGGGATCGACTGAAGATATCGTGGACTGTCATGAGGATGGTCAAGAAATTTTACATTGCCAACTGGGAAATGATCAGAGATCGTTGCAACATCTCAAAATCTGCCAGGAGGGCAGGGGTAGCATATTGAACTGCCAGGTGGGCAGAGATGAAAATTTGGGGCCATCTGAAGGTCTCATAAAGAGTTCAATTTAGTAAGGAATGTTGATGAATATGGGATCGATTGATCTCATGGTCTACCAGGGAAGCAGCGGAAGCGTCTTATATTTCCAGTAGGGTAGAGATGAGCAGATGAGACCATCTGAGGGTCTCATGAACTTAGAAGCGAGTTGGATTCAGCCAGGAGATATGATGGAGCATATGAGCTCGAGATTCGATTGTGATCAGCGTGTACATCTGACAGTAGAAGAAGATCAGAGGAGCCGAATGATAATTGGGGGAATTCCAATATTCCTGCCATCTGCCCAGAGGGAGGCAGAAAATTGTTTTGCAATTGGTGCAGCAGCAGAACAGTCACAGCTGGAGATGACTGTCAAAAGGAAATTGGAGCAGACTTTGAAATTTGCCCAAACAGAAATGGAAAAAGAGAATGAGCATTTGGTGGAATGTCTCAACACATTCAGCCAGCAAGCTGAGAGCGCTATAGCATTGGAGCTGACAGCAGACAAAGACGCAGAAGCAAAAGAAGAGGATGATGAGCATTCTGAGGAATGGCTCAGCATTTTCAGCCATGAAGCTGAAAACAGTGCAACATGGGAGGTTGCAGAAATAGAGGATAAAGAGGTAGACAACACATGTTTTGCTGAGCTGTGGGATCAATTGGAAGCCCTAGAAGAGAAGGTAAAAGTGCAGGGCATGCACATCCAACACGTGAAGTTGGAAACAGATGAAGGCGTGGGAGATCGTGATGATCATCCCAATGGCCAAAAAATTTTGCAGCTGCGGAGACTACAATAGCAGGACCAACCATTGGAGCAGCTGGATGAGGTGATCATGGAAATCATGGAGCTGATCGTGAAGCCAGCAAACACTGCTAGCAAGGAGAGGCTAAGCAGGAGGAAAGAAGCAGCAGCAGCAGAACGGAGTGGATGAACAACTCCAAAGATTTGTTTTGGATCCTGGAGGATTTCCAATAGCTCAGAGGAGAAGCTCATGAGTAGGAGCTCATGAATTTTGTAGTTGTGGAGTATGATGCAGGAGCATCTCTCCATGCAGCCAGCCAGCCACGTCAGCGCGCACGCATTCAGAGCTGAAAGGGAGGCGTAGCCTCATCTAAATTTGTAATGAATGTAATTAAATGTCTTAGGCTGGTGAGCCATGGGAGAAATGCCTTTGCGCAGGTTGTAGATAAGATAGGAATTTATTGTAGATCGACTGAGATCTAGTTCTGGATAGCAGACTAGACAGCCATTCATTGTAATTTAATAGAGTAGGTAAATCCTGGAGGGAAGCGCTAAGAGCCCCTCAAGTAAAAGAGATATTGAGATCTCATTTTGAAAAAAGGAGGATGCATGTAGAGAAGAAGAGAAGAGCCAAGAGAGAGCTCGAGGAACACCATTGTAAAATATTCAGGCATTTTCCATTAATTAATACAAACAACAGTTTTTCCTGCACATGTTCGGTGTTGAATGGATGTCTGTGTGTGTGTGTTCATTATATGCTGCATTTGTGTACTTTTATCAGGCCATTGCAGGGAGTGTGTTTGATTTCAGGTTTGAGAGGTCTTTGAGGTTTCATGCCACGATGGCGTGACAGAGTGTTGAGACTCTGAATATCAGTGCACAGAGGATGCACTTCTAAACTCGGAGGAGTCAGACAAATATGTGTTGAGAGAAAAAGCACTGAAGTCATCAACTCAGGGAGAAAACCTCAAGGTTGTTGAACACCTTGGAGGCAAGACTGCGTAGTTGAGACACAGTTGAAGACCAAAATTCTGCTGAGGATTCTAAGAAGTTCTTCCTGGAGGGTATCGAGCGAAGTGCGTGAGTGCACAAGGAAAGCAAAACTGTTGTGTGTTCTGTAAAAGAGATACTCCACCAGGAGGGCGTCGAGGGAGTGTGAAGATGGTACAAGAGTAGGAACTCTCTGAATTCTATCATCCAAAGGAAGCATCCATAGAGGGAGCTTTCACTGGGTTACTAAATACCCAAAAGGCTCAGCGAGAAAGTCGCTTGAGAAGAAGGATAGCAGGAGGCGTTCATATTCTCCATTTGAAGGAGGAGGAAGACAAAATCCCCCAAGGGGTCTGAGTATTCGTTGAATCTCAGGAGAGATAGCACGGTGTGTGCGTAGAGACTCTGCAGGAGCACAGGAGTCAAAGAATTCATTGAGAATCCGAGGACAAGATCTCAGGAAGGGAAGTGCTTTACGCGTATCAACGAGACTCAAGTTAAGGGTCCGTAAAGGAGAAGAAACACAAACGTAGAAGCCTTTGGGAAAGAAAGATTCTTCCAAGTCTGGGAAGAAAACATAGGGGGCTCGAGGCAGCACAACAACTGTCGGATCGGTGGAGAAGGAAGATCTGGACTGTTGGATTTCCACGTCCAGGGGGCCTCAGGAGGAACGTACATGAGAAGAGGACCGACAGCTGTCGGATCCTAAGAAGAAATCCTGTCATCCGTTGGATCGGGAGGATTGGTGCACGGTTTAACCTCAAGAGGAGGAGTGCACAAAAGATCGATGGAGGGATGAAAGGATGAAAGCTCCTAGAGAGATTCCACGAGGACCCGAGGACTGTTAGGCTTGCAAAGCTGCAGGGAAATTAAGGCGTGATCATTCAAAGGTTCGGAGCCCAGGAGGAAACAGAGCCGTTGATCTGGAGTCACAGGGACCGTCAGATCACCTTCGACATTGCATATCGGCATATCGCGAGTTGGAGCACCAAGTTGGTGGATCGGGAGTTACGATGTCGCGATCCGCGATATCCCGAGTAAATCATAGCTGTCAGTCGTGTAGGACACGTGTCAAAGGAACCCAGAGCCATCGGGATTCGACATATCGGGGTTCGGGGATTCAGGGTTCTCTACGTCGAGGAACTCTGGCATCGTGGATTCGCGATCCACGATTTCTCTAAGTCGTTGGAGCCATTGATTGCGACGGGGACAGGTGGCGCGAGATCCTGGGGAGTCGGGACTTGGCGTTCGGGGTTTTCTAGTGAAAAGAAATCACGACCGGAGAAATCACGATCCAGCGATCCCCGATAGAGTGGAGAGAGGAGGCGACATGGCGTAGAAATAGCGCACGTGCCATTGGAGTTCAGGGCTTGGGGTTTTGTGTTGCATGAGAACCACGACATCGCAACCGCCAATTTCTCGATAGGGAAATCCCTGACGTGGAGGGAAGAATTGACCCTTTGACCCATCGGGGTTCAGGGTTTTGAGTTGCACGAGAACGTGTACCCAGGAATCACGACATCGTGAATTCCGATTTCCCGATTTGCGATGGGAGATCACCAGGAGGATCCTGTGGGTGCAGAAAAGTCCCGAGAGGGGATATGAAGAGTGATACAACTCTTCGGGCCTGAGACAAAGGAGGTCCTAGAAGAGGCGATCGGACCATGAGGGTCGTGATTTGCACCACCCATGGTCATAGCCCAAGGTCACATTGAAGAAGGGGCAGGGTGTAGAATCAACAAAGTACCAAGTCACAAAATATCTGGTCCATCTGATCTGAAGAGACACGTGGCACTAGATCTGAGATCACGATTTCACGACTTAGAGGTTTGAGCATGGAGCACGATGTGAATTCATGAAACACAAAATCACAACATGCCTGAGAGTTGGGCCCATAATCACAACCCATGGTTAGGTGGAAGGTGGTGCCAAGAGGAAAGTACGCATCGTGAGGAACCTCAGCCATCAGATGCATAGTAGATCTGATTGTTGATTTGAGTACAACGATTTCGCAATATCAAGAGTCGGGGTTTCTGTTGTCGAGTGATATGAGGACTCCCAAGACGCGAAATCCCAATGCACCCTTCTAGTTTAGCATTGGTTCATGGCCAAAGGTCACATTCTAATAAGGGTGCCAAATTCATGAGGTTTGCACCAAAATACTAAAGCACCCGCTTATGTTACAGAGTGAAACCGTCATGGTTTCAAGGTCGTCGGGTGAGCTCAAAGAACTGCTAGCATCACATAACATCTCCCTGAGCGTTCAAGCCTCATCCCGATCCTAATGAAGAAGCTAATGAAAGTAGAGTGAGGTGGTTGAAACCTTGCCTCACCCAATAAATGGAAAGCATGGGGGAGCTGGCCACAAAAAATAGAGATGTCAGCCCGCGGTACCCCTGCTAGTGGTTTTTCCTACAAGCCCATGTTGATTTAAGGTGGCACTTGACAAAAGAATACCTGTAAAATATGACTGAGAAGATGTTGCACCTTGGAAGTTTGAGCATGCCTCTAGTAGGTGAATTTGAGTATATGTATGGAGTTCTCCTATTTTGTTAGGGGTCGATGGTAGAGAAAAGCTCCCGATTTGTAAAGTTTTAGCAAATCCTTTGGTTCTCTAGTTATGATATGTATTTGAGACTTATTGTTTAATGAAAGTCAATTTCCTTTCATCTTTGTGTAACTACTACATTGAAACACTCGGACATGGAGAATCTAGTTGAGGGTAGTAGTGTTTTTTAGATTAAGGTTTGATCACAGCGACATTACATCCAGTTTTAACCATTTTCTTGTGTTCTCTTTTCCCCTTGATGCTGAGAGCTCGGGCATGGATGATCCAGTCAAGATGTTGTGATTGTATTGTAATGTATGTTTGATTGCAGTATTGTTATAGCGGTTTCAGTTTCTTGAAGTTCTGAATTCAAGAGGATCTTGTATTTGAATCTTTTCCTCCTTAGGCTGCTGGAAGACAGAATGTCCATATCAGACCATTTCATTATCCTTAACTTCTTCCCTCTACTCACCATTATGTTGCAAATTACTGGGTAAATTTAGATCAAGACCTCACTTGCCTATGCGTGCCAACATAGTTTTCTGAGTTAGAACGATACCATCCTGAGTCTGCGTCCATTAGACCACCTTTAAACTATTCATTGTGACATAAAACAGATGGGTATCAAGCTTACCTCTACCACAACCCAGGGGTGACTTCTGGTGCTAACATTTCTCATGCCATTGTCGGAGATTAATTGAATATTTTCGCTGGGTAGAATGACAACGAACTTATGATTCTGAAGGTGCATCATAAATCAGAACCTTTGAAGATTACAGTTGTGCACCTAGCAACTCCATCGTCTCAACTCCACTATTTCAGTGTGGCTTCCTCTGGCTACAACTACAGCCTCCTAATAGAACACAATGATCAGAGATTTTCTTTGATGGTGGACGAAGACTAGACACACTCATTCTGCACATCATTCACCTGGCGAATCCATGGTTGAAGAATCGATTGGCGACTCCACTGGTTAGAAATGGACAAAATATTGGCTCAGAGGTTTTCTTTCTGTGATTTTTCAAAGATAGTTGGTTCCCCTAACCCACTACCTAGTAGAGAGGAATGGGAATGTAGCCTTCCCAAGTTTCAAGGAAAGGAGGGGGAGGTACCAGCTGAACACTTGCTCCTTTTTCACAATTTTATTCATCAACTTCATATCATGCATGAAGATGTTCAGATCAAGATTTTTAGATATTCATTGAAAGGAGCTGCCCTTGATTGGTGTCGATATATTCTCATTGCAAGCATCGACTCTTTGCATAGTTTTCATGCAGCTTTAAATTCGTTTTGTAAATATTATTTTCCATATGAGTGTCTTTATGAAAACTGTTGTGATGAGTTTCCCTTATTTCATGAAGATTCTTCTAGCCATGAAAACCATATTTGTGATGAAGTTTTTACTGTGGAGGAAAGCATTTTCTATGAAGTTATAGAGGTGTTGGATGATATTCATTATGATGGATGTAGCACAGAAACATTTGGCATCATTTCAGATGTATCTGTTCTTTTAGATGTTCATGAAGACCAACATGTCTCTTTTGAAAATTCTGATGTCTATGAGAAAATGTTTTTTGTAGTAGAAATTTCTCCTGGATATGGGACTGAGGTAGATGTTGTTTTTTGTTCTTATGAGGAAAATGTGGAGGATATATATGTCCCTAAATAATATGTTTTAAGCAGCCCTCCTTGCGGGGAAGAAGTTGTGTCAGATATTGACCGAGAGAAACCCATCTTTGATGAATATCCCAATGAAGGTGATGAAGAGTAGATATTTTTGATGGTTCCTATGTATGATGATTATGAATCTAATCCTTAGGGGAGCCATGAAGAATAAGAGGATCATTTGAAGGTGTAGTTTATAGCCTGCCCAAATCCTGTCAGTGAGAAACCACCACCTAGGATCAGTCAGACTGCACCAGCTTCTCATCCACCTATGCTTACCATAGATATTCATCCATGTGTGGGAAGCTGTGAAGTATATTGGGATGTCTATTACAATTTTTTTGGGTTTTTCCACTCATTTTATGAGCATGTCAGTGAGTACATGGAGTTGCATTTCCTTCATGCCTTGGAGCCACCTAGATTTATCTCAACTTCAGCCTTTGGAGAAAAGCTGAAGGATGGAACCATTCTTCTGTCATGGTTGCATCATTTGCTATCAGTCGCTAACAAAGTAAAATAACTTCAAGTTAGGAAGTTACTTGAATGGATATGGTGGAAATTTTGTTTCACCTATAACCATGCAAAATAAATTAGTATAGGAATGTATATAAATAATATTCTATGGAGCCCATGTATGTTTGTTTTTTCTTTTTACTTATCGGCCTATGTTCCTCAACAGTGTGTTTTGAGCTTGACTCTACAAACCAACAGATGGAAACTAGAACTACTGAAGATCTTAGAGCTTCACAGGGAGGACTCTATCCCCTATGGAGCCAAATGTTATCACCAATAGTTGTCAAGGGCAACAGGGTGTCCTGGTCTGTGGCCTACACAGGAAGCCTCTGAGCACAACATGCAAAAAATCTCATCTTGGGCTTAAAATACAAGAAGGTGGCTTGAATCACGATCAACAATCAGAAAATTAGCGTGGGAGTCAGGAGTTTGGAGGTTTGTTATATATGTTCATCAAAAGTTCTAAACTCCCAAAACTCAAAATGATCTGGGTCATCTAACTAGAGGAGTACGTGGCAACAAATAAGTAAAATCGCAATTTCACATTTTGGATATTTCAACATGGAGCAAGGCGCAAACTCCCGAAATGAGAAGTCACGAAGCTCTCAAATAGTTGGAACCATGGTTGCAGCCCGAGGTCACATTGAAGAAGGGGTGAGGCATGGAATCAATGAAGTACCATGTCATGAAATATATGGGTCGTCCGATCCGAAGAGACGAGTGGAACCAGATCCAAGATCACGATTTCGCAACTCGAAGGTTTGAGCATGGAGCACGACGTGAATTCACAAAATGTGAAATCATGATGTGCCTGAGATTTGGGCCCACAATCATAGCCCCCTATCAGGTGGAAGGTAGTGCCAAGAGGAAAGAGCCCATCGTGAGGAAGCTCAACTGCTGGATGCATAGAAAATCCGACTATTGATCTGAGTACGACGATTTCACAATATCAGGAGTTAGTCGCATTTTGATAAGGGTGCCAAATTCATGAATTTTGTGCCAAAAGGAAAAATCACCCAATTCTTTTACAAAGTGAAACTGTCATGGTTTCATGGTCGTCGAGTGAGCTCAAAGAATCGCTAGCAACACATAATAGCTCCTTGAGCATTGAAGCCTAATCCTGATCCCGATGAAGCAGTTGATGAAAGTGGGGCGAGGTGGTTGAAACCTCGCGTCACCCTATAAATGGAAAGCATGGGGGAGTTGACCACAAAAAATAGAGTTGTCAACCTATTGTACCCCTACGAGTGGTTTTTTTCTACAAGCCCATGCTGAGTTAAGGTGATGCCTGACAAAAGAATACCTGCACAATCTAACTAAGAATACGTCGTGCCTTGGAAATTCGAGCACCCCTCTACTTGGTGAATTTTTTAGTATATGTATGGAGTTCTACTATTTTGGCAGGGGTCGATGGTAGATAAAACCTCCTGATTTGTAAAGTTTTAGAAAAGCCTCTGGTTCTCTGGTTATGATATGTATTTGAGACTTCTTGTTTAATGAAATTCAATTTCCTTTCATCTTTGTGTAACTGTTGCGTTGAAACACTCGGGCATGGAGGATCTAGTCGAGGGTAGTTGTGTTTTTGTGATGGAGGTTTGATCATGGCGACATTACAACTAGTTTTAACCAGTTTCTTGTGTTCTCTTTTCCCCTTGATTCTGAGAGCTCGGGCATGGATGATCCAGTCGGGTTGTTGTGATTGTATTGTAATGTATGTTTGATTGCAGTACTGTTATAACGGTTTTAGTTTCTTGAAGTTATGAATTCAAGAGGATCTTGTATTTGAATATTTTCCTCCTTAGGCTTCTAGAAGACCGAATGTCCATAGCAGACCATTTCGTTCTCCTTAAGTTCTTCCCCCTACTCACCACTATACTGCAAATTACTGGCTGAAGTTAGATCAAGACCTCACTTGCCTATGCGTTCCAACCCAGCTTTCTGAGTTAGAACGATACCATCCTGAGTCTACATCCATTAGACCGCCTTTAAACTATTCATTATGAAATAAAACTGATGGGTATCAGTCTTACCTCTGCCGCAATCCAGGGGTGACTTTTGGTGCTAACATGTTCGAACAACTAAATATGAAGGAAGATGAGAATATTGCATCTTACTTCTTACGAGTCGATGAAACAATAAATGAAATCATAGTATTGGGAGAAGAAATTAAAGAATCTGTAATTGTTCAAAATGTACTAAGATCTCTTTCAATGATATTTGATCCTAAGATACCAGCACTAGAAGAAAGAGAAGGTGTAGACTCAATAAGCATGGACGAACTACATGGAATCTTCATAGCATATGAAATGATAACTGAACAAAAAAATCCATATATAAAAGAAGCAACTTTCAAATCATCCAAAAGGTCAAAGAAAAAGGGAAAGAAAAAATAAAAAGAACATAGCAACAATAGTGACATCTCGGAAGATGATGAATAAATGACCAATTTTGTCAAGATATTGAACAAGGGAACCAACGAAAGATATAAAGGTAAGATTCCATTCATTTGTTTTAATTTTGATGGTATTGGTCATTTTTCTAACAAATGTCCTCATAAGAAAAATAAGGGGAATGAAGAAGATTACTCAAATAGAAAACAAACATATAAAGGTAAACGAACCACAAAGACAGTTTTCAAGAAAATCTTATGCACCAAAGAAGACATCTCCTCATCAAATGAAGATGAAGTCAGTGACAGTGAGATAGAAAGAGTTATATTCATAGCAGTGGAAGACTGTGATAAACAAGACACCAAAGAAGAATATGAAGAGGCAAAAGTTGACTACCGATAATAATTTTTGATTGCCATAGAAGTTATAAGAAGAGAAAAGAGAAAAAACAAGAAGCTACAAGAAAAACAAGACAAGAAGGAAGGCACTCAAGAACTAGACAATATCATCACATAATTAAAGGTTCAAATAGAAGAATATAAAAGAATTGAAGAAGCACTCAAAGAACATTTAGAAGAAAGAGACAATATCATTGGAAATTTGGAAGCAGAGATTGTCACATTGAGAAAGGATCTTGAAAGGAAAAATATGCAGAACAACTCAAAAGTTTTAGATGACATTATCAGCAGTTAAAGGCCTAATCGTGACAAGTCCAAAGTTGGATACAATTATATAGAAAAGGGATCAAGCTCCAAAGTACCATAACAAGAAACATATCGAAAAAGTTATGTAGAAACAATCAAAGGCGATAGGAAAACCTACATGGAAGACTACAGGGACACTCCTCCACCGAGAAGATTCAGATTTCAGAATCAATGACCGACAAAAAAAATAGGCCTCAAGAAGAAGAAGGATTCATAAGAGTAACTCCTTTAATAATATATTCAACTCCAAGGTATCAAATTGTCTTTATGGGTTTATGTTATGCATGCAATAATTTTGGACATAAAGCTGTAAATTGCAGAGATAATAGCAGGAACATAAACAACTTTGAAATTCATACAAAAAATGGATATCCAAGAAGGCCTAGTGAAACACAGAGAAGAACACACAATAGTTTTGAATCATTGAGAACTGAAGTGGAATGCTACAAGTGCAATAAATTTGGACACATGGCCAAAGATTGTAGAATGGCAATCCCTCCTAGAGAACCACAACAAAACAACAACAGTCACATATAGGAGTCTCATAAGAGAACATGGATAAGAAAGAAGAATCATTATAGAAATGAAGAATGCACACTCACTCTACAAGATAAGAAGAAGAAACGTGGTTGGTATGTTGACAGTGGTTCTTCAAAACACGAAGAATAGGTGAACAAATACCAGGTCCCATAGATCGCAAGATTGGAAATAAAACAAGATGAAAAAAGTTCTACAGAGAAAAGGAAAGATGTTAGATACAGAAATATTTGGAAAATATCTGAAAGAAAATAAGGATAGGTAAATAAGGAACATGTTCAAGAGATTGTACCTTTAGGCACCGTACTGAAAGATGAATCCACAGACAGAAACAAATAATTCAGAGCTCAGAGAGATGATGAATCTACTAATGAAGATGATGATGAATACACTTCAGAGCAGGAACGTTTCTGATCCATCTAACCTAGAGACTTCCAGATAATATGAATAACAGATAGGGGGATTCTATAGGGTAGCTAAGATAGACTAGAGAACCATCCTTCGAGCAGCTTTCAGAATTTGAGTAGACAGATTCAGTGCATTCAGTTAGCAGAAGTACAATATGACAGATTAATCATTTTTAGTAGTACTTCATGATAGTACTGTGACATATGAGTCAAAATTATGGATAGTTGTATAGCAAATTCTTGAATAAACATGGACAGATATGGAAATGAAATCAACTTTTCTAAACAAGGAACTTGAAGAAGTATACATTGAACAATTGGTTCCTCAAGCATGGTACTCTATACTTGATAAATATCTACAATAGGTAGGGTTCATAAAAGGAAGTGCGGATAGCAACCTCTACGTCAAGGTAACTCAATATGGTATTTTATTAATTGAAGTTTATATTGATGATATTATTTTTGGAAGCACTGATGATAGGTTAAGCTAGAAATTTGCAAAGGATATGTAGAATGAATTTGAAATGTCATTACTTGGAGAACTATCCTTCTTTTTGGGTCTTCTGATACATCAAAGCAACCAAGGAATTTTTATTTCTCAAACTAAGTATATCATAGAAATGCTAAAGAGTTTTGGAATGGAAAATTGCAAACCGGTTTCCACTCCTATGCAAACCAGTTGCAAGTTGAGCAAAGATGATGATCCAAAGTCTACAGACCAGAGGCAATACAATTCAATCATTGGTATCTTACTATATGTCACATCATCTAGACCAGATGTAATGTAAATAGTTGGACAGGTGGCACAATTTCAAGAAACACCAAAGGAATCACATGTATTAGCAGTGAAGAGGATTTTTATATATCTCAAAGGAACATAAGAGTTTGGATTATGGTATCCAAAAGGAAAGGATCTATTACTTATTTCCTACACAAATGTAGATTGGGCAGGTTTCATTGATGACCAATGAAGCACTAGTGGAGAAACGTTCTACTTGGGTGAGTGTTTAGTATCTTGGCTAAGAAAGAAACAATCATCAATATATTTATCTACGGTCGAGGTAGAGTATATTGCAGCAACAAGATTTTTTTCTCAGGTTCTATGGATGAAACAAACTTTGACATATATAAAGGTTGAGTATGATGATCCCATTCCAATTTATTGTGATAATACAAGTGTCATTAGTATCTCAAAGAACCCACTGATGCACTCCCAGATGAAGCACATTCCAATAAAGTATCACTTTCTACAAGAACAGGTTGTAGAGAAGAACATCAGAGTTGAATATGTGGGCACAAAAGAACAAGTGGCAAACATCTTTACAAAACCGCTTCCAAGGGAATCCTTTCAGTATTTTCGCCAGAGACTCAGAGTAATTTCTACTCCAAAATGAATGATTTTGAATGCTTATCTTATATGTCTTATATTTACACAAGGAAGCACCATAAAGAGGACAATTTAGGTTGGGGGATCAGTTTCAGGAATAGTTCATTCAGGGGGAGTATCCCCAAGGATAGTTCAGTTAGGGAGAGAAACCCCAAATGGAAATATACCTTTGCCATTGATGACAAAGGGGGGGAAATTTATCAGATGCAAAGGTAAATGCTTGGAGAAAGAGCACAGAGGCATGGTTCCAAGGGGAGCGGTGGTCACAGGGGGAGAATGAGTGATATGACTTTAGTATTGAATCAGAGTGTTTCCATCAATACTAAAGGAGGATATTGTTGATTATTTGGGTTGGTTGTCATTGATGTCAACCCTTGAAGAAAGTCCAGTAGTGAATTTTGGTAGCACAAAGGTTTGGGTAATGGAACCAAATTTGTTTGATGTATAATGGTATGTGTTTTAATATATTTGAAGGTAATACTATTCTGGATGGATAATACATGTCATTCCATTTCCGGTGGTATGTGGAATGTCAGATAATGCCTCACGGTTAGAGATTTATGGCCATGTGAAGTTGGAGAACTCTCATGAGTCATCTAGAAGCCCTAAAAGGTCAAAGTAGTCAAAGTGGTTGCAAAGAAGAAATTATTTAAATAATAAAGTGAAGTGATGAGTGTACTATAAGTCAAAGTGGATACAAAATAAATTATTTAAATAATAAAGTTAATGGATAAATTACTAAGTGGACAAGTGGTCAAAAGTGGGTTAGCCCTAAAATATGGAAAGTGGTTTAAGAGATTTTAGAAGGTAAATAATAAAGTGAAGTGATGAGTGTACTATAAGTAAAAGTGGATACAAAAGAAATTATTTAAATAATAAAGTTAATGGAGAAATTACTAAGTGGACAAGTGGTTAGAAGTGGGTTAACCCTAAAATTAGGAAAGTGGGCTAAGATGGTTAAAAGGTAACCCCTTGAGGAAGCTACATGAAAGTATAAATAAGAGGCAAGGCTCTCTCATTTTAATCACACTAGAAAATATTGAATATATACAAGTGATTGAGGTAACCAAAGGATATCTAAGCCAAATTTCAGAGGGAAGGTGAAGTAAAGAAGGCCGAAATTCAAGGGAGGATAAATTATTTTGATGATGCTTTCTAATGTATGTTATTTACAGGTCATCTCACCATTTGCGCAATATTTTTTTTTATAGAATGGTTAAGACCATGAAATTGGGAGGCCGATGGGGAAACATATCCAAGTAGTTGTGATAATTTTTTTATCTTTTGGGTATTTTTGCTTTTGAGTTACACTCTGTGGAAAATAGGGTTTGTGGCTAGTCCTGAAACTAGTCTAAAATACGTGTTTCGGGTAAAAATGTCATAACTTCTTCATAACAGATCTCAATTCAGTAATACCAAATGTATTGGTTAGAGTATAGTATTTAGTATTCTTTGTACCATTTTTGGATCCATTAAACAAACATTTTGTGTGAGGCACGTTTTACAATTTCACTCTCTAGAATAAGCCAGAATTCAACATGGTATGCTAGTTTTGATATAACTCCATTTTTGAGAGGTTCCAAGTAGTGAAACTTGGAGGAATTGCATAAAAGACAATGAAGAACATTTTGTACTATTTTCATATCTTTATTCATTGCAGGTACATAGTTATGATTATTTCAAGTTAGGGTTGTTGACTAATCCAAAATTAGTCATGTGAGACTAAAGTAAAGTTTGATGAAAATTTTAGTCTCTTCTTGTTAAAGCTAAGGAAGGTTTGCAGGTATGTGATCATATAAACCAGGTCTATTAGAGAGTTACAGATCATATTTGGATGATCAAATTGATGAGATATTTTGGTTGAGGTATAGGTTGGTTCATGGTTGATGCACTTGTTTATGGTACAGGTTGATTACAAGTTGTTTGGACAGGTTATTTTGATAGGTTATTTGTACAGGTTTGGTGCATGGTTGATGCATTTGTTTATGATACAGGTTGAGGTACAGGTTGATTTATGGTACATGTTGGCACATTTTATTGGTATAGGTTGTTACAGGTTGATTACAGGTTTATTACAGGTTGATTAGTATAGGTTTATAGAAGTATATATCACAGTGATAGTGTGACAGTGGTTCCATCATTCTACTTCTATGTCAGGTTCGTTGGACGAGCAAGGAAAGGTGGTTGTAGCCACCTTTCAGTTGTATATGGAGAACATAGGGGGTTTTATCCTCCTTATGGTTGTAGCCAGAGAATTGGGGAGTTGGATATTCCCTCATGTTGTAGCCTTAGAAACTAGGGGGTTGTAGCCTCCTTCTGGTTGTAGCTAGAGAATTGGGGAGTTGGAGTTTCTTTCAGGTTGTAGCCTGAGAAACTAGGGAGCTGGAGCCTCCTTCCAGTTGCAGCTGGAAAACAAAGGAAGTTGGTGCTTCCAATGAATGTAATTCTTAAATACATATAATAAAAATAATTATGTGGTTTTCTCCCGCTTTGGGTTTCCACGTAAAAACATCGGTGTACTTTGTATGCGTATGATTGCTCATTTTTTCATTATTTGTCTACTCTGAAACTATTGGATGATAATGATACATTGATATAATACTTTCAATTTGTGGTAAAAAGGGATCATTTCTCTATTACTGATTCACCCCCCCTCTTAGTAATCCAATAGGGCCAAGCCCCCTGATGCAGGAGCATCATAAGCAAACAGCCAAGCGAGCATGAAGGCAGAAGATAGTTGGAGGAGCGCAACACACATTTTGCACATCTTGAAATGATTTTGAAAAATTAATGAACAGATGTTAATGTAGTAGTTAAGGGAAATGTACTTGCATGATGTAAACAGATCATGAGCGATTTTCTCTCATCTGTCAATGTAAAAGGCATTTAAGCCCAGTTAATGAAAGTAGGTAGATTTGAATTCATAGATTAGACAGTTAGAGCGTATGAGGGAGAATGGATATAGAAACCCTCGACTTTGTATCATGGTAATTGTTGTTGTATCATTAGCACAGAAAATAAGCTGAAGAGCTATAGCAGAGAGATGTAGAGAAGAACCCATGTACAGGAGAAATTGATTTAATATATGAAGATTTGACTCACTTTCATGGTCTTATGATTTTTACTGTTTACATTAGTTGAATGGTATGTTTACAGTGGCTTTATTTCTCTGTTATGCATATGTTTCAATGCTGTGTTGAATGCATGATTTCATGTTAAGTATATGAAGTCTGAGAGAGAAGGAGAATGAGTTTCAATTGTTTCTCATCCTAAGAGAGTTCTTGCAAGGAGTGCAGTGAAGCGTTTTCAAGGTGTGCATTGACAAGGGTTCTGAGTTTTATCTCAGAAAGATCAGGAGGGATACCATTGTTCTCATTCCATCAGAAGTACAGGTGAAGCATAGAAACCATGCAAGGTGTGCGCAGGCTAGTCGAGGCCTTAGAAATTATCAACTAAGGTTGAAAGGTTGAAGGACTACTATTGTAGAAAGTGCACAGAGTCAAAAGATCAAATACCCTGGAGTATTTGAAAGATTGTTGAAAGGAGTGCGTGCAGGAGTCCTTCTAGAGACTCGAGTTTAAAAGTGAAATATCAGGAGGGATAACACCTTTGAACACTTCAAGGAAATACAGATATCGAACCACTTCAAAGGGAGATGAGGAAGAGAAATCATCACATAGAAGGTTAAGTTTTGGGGGAAGAACATTGGCTCGTTTCATAGAGATTCTTGAGGAAGAAATCGAACGGTCGAAATTCTCCGTGGAGAAATCGCGAAGTTGCGAGGACCGTAGGATCCAGAGGAGTTGCAGGGTGGATAAGGGTTGGATGAACCCATTATGTTGGTGTCAAGTATCAACAAAGACTATCAATCGTGGTCAGTTTGGGCTGCCGGATCATTTCGCGAACTCAGGGTTCGTGAGTTTGGAGGTGGAAGACCAAACTCTTGGATTCGCAAAGTCCCGAGTTGCAAGAAGCGGAGGAAGAGATCCAGCTCATTAGATATGGATCTAAGTCGCAGAAGAACCATTAGATATGAATCTTAATGGGGTATCGCATATCGTGAGTTCGGAGGATATACCAAATCCTTTGGTTGTGCGAATTCCCTAATAGCGAGAAGTAGAGAAACCATTGGATCTGAACAAGTAGGAGCAACCATTGGGTCAGAACCTCTTCGCTATATCGTGTATCAAGGTTTCAGAGGTTGGAAGGAATCAGTTTCGACTGCATAAGTCACGAGCTTGCGAGTTGTGAGGGCTCGTGCAACACATGGCATGTCCACTTGTTGGGAACCGCATGGTTGACAGGTGGTGTGATGATAAGATGATTGGAGAGAGAAAGAAGTGGTGACAGGTGGTGGACACGTGTCATTTGAAAAGGGAGTCAACACCCTGTTGACTTCTCATGCTTCGGGTTCTTGTAAGAAAGGAGCACAAAGGTTCAACAACTCAAGTTTCAAAGTTGCAAGTTTCGAGAAGCACCGAAGGAGTTAAACCCTCTCTGACTTTCGCACCTTGGAGTTTCGTAAAAGAAGGGACCAGACGTTCAATCTTCCAACTCGTGAACTCATGAGTTGCGAGTAATACGAGTGCTCAGCCTTAGCTGGTGGTTACGCATGGAGGGAACTAACAAGGAGGATCCATACCCCATTACATGTTAGGTATCGATGTTTGGTGAAGAATAGTCGAGGGTCTTCGACCTGTGAATACGCGATTTGTGAAAGGCGCTTGCGCAAGGACCAGGTCATGGTCATATGGAAGTGTAAGGCTTGCCCTCGGTGTTAGTTTCTCAAGGTGAGATTTCACAAGGACCTGTGGATCAGATTTGTTAAAGTTTTCAGTAGGGAGCCAAAGAAGCCGCTTCGGCTTAAGGAGAATTTAGAATGATCCTGAGCGGATCTTGACTTGAGGGTTGGGGTCTGCACCAGTTGTGGTATCAGATCTTGACTCTGTTTGTATATTGAAGGTAGAGGAAGTGAGAGGAGAAAGAGTACTCTGATACACACCAATTGTGGTATCAGAGCTCAGAACAAGTTCTTTTCTTTCTATAGTAGATAAAAGAGGAACATTTTATAGCCATGCCACCGAGAAGAAGAGACAGGATAATGCCAATGCATGATCCAACAGTGGAAAGAGAAATGCATGAGTTATGTGCCAGGCTTGATGCCATGGAGACAGCACGGAGGTGCACAGTTGAAGCTGGGGATATCAGGGAAGCTAAAAGTGAAAATGAAGCTGGACATGAAGGAGAATAAGTCAAAGTTGAAGATGTTGTAGACGAACACCTATTCAGGGTTATTGCAAGGATAGATGCCAGAGAAAAAATGGACATTCTAGTGTATGAGGGAAACTTGGATGTTGAAGAGCTTCTAGACTGGATTAGAGCTCTAGATAAATACTTCGACTATGAGGAGGTCGAGGAAGACAAGAAATTCAAACATGTCGTCACTAGACTTAAAGGGCATGCAACACTATGGTGGGATGAACTGCAGGCTGACAGACATTGCAAAGGCAAGCAGAAAATCAAAAGTTGGGATAGAATGGTTGCAAAGATGAAATCCAAATTTATACCCAAGGATTATCAAATCACTCTGTTTCGGAGGATGAAAAAATTGAGACAGAAGTTGATGTCAGTAAAAGAATACACTAAAGAGTTCTACAGGATAAACATCAGAGAAAGTCATCGAGAAAGCGATGATGAAAAAGTTTCCAGGTACATGAATGGTCTTCGATATGACATTCAACATGAGATGAGCATGATGACTATGCGAAATGTGGAAGATGCTTATCATATTTCTCTTAAAGATGAAGAGAATCTGAGCCGAAAACAAGGTCAAAGAGGCCGAGGTAGAAGTCAAGCCAGAGGAAAAACAATTGCCCAAGATAGAACTTAGAAATCTAAAGAAGAGGGGAAGAAACCTCAACCTCAATATGAGAGAGGAGGAAGCTCACAGAGAGGGCAGTATGTTGATAGAAATAATTTTCCTCCATCCAGAGGAAGAGGAAGAGGCAGAGGCGGTGAATTAAAATGCTTTGTCTGTGGAAAGATTGGACATAAATCCTATGAGTGTCCAGATCAGAAAAAATATGGTGGTGAAACTCACATTGCTAAAGCTCAAGGATGGAATGTTGAGACATAAGATGCTAAGGGTGGAATATATTTGATGATGAGGAAAGTTCTCTTAATGCCAGAGAGAGAGGCAGAGAACCTAGCCCAAAGAAACAGTTTGTTTCAGACTGCTTGCAAAACTAAAGACAGAGTATGCAAAGTCATAGTGGACAGCGGTAGCACAGAAAATCTTGTATCTAAAGAGATGGTAGAAAAGCTGGAGTTGGAGACTTTGTTCATCCAAGCCCATACAGAGTTTTGTGGCTACAAAAAGGACATCAAGTAAATGTCACTAAACAGTGTTTAATTGAATTTAAAATAGGGGGATACAAGAATGAAATATTATGTGATGTCATTCCCATGTATGTTTGTCATCTATTTTTGGGTAGACCGTGGAAATATGACAGGAACGTGATTCATGATGGGAGAAAGAACACGTATACCCTGGAGAAGAATGGGAGGACACACATGTTGTTGTCGATTAAAAACCAAGAGGTGAAAAAAAAGATGAGCAACATTGTACTTCTCATGAGTGGGAAGGAACTTCTTAAGGAGGTTAAGAAGAAGGAATACACACAATTTATTGTGGTCAAGAAGCCTAAAATTGTTTTAACTAGTACAAGGATAGATGATTTACCAAAAGAAATCCAGGAGTTGCTGGAAGAGTTTGTTGATATAGTAGTGGACGAACTACCTTGTTCATTGCCACCTATCAGGAGTATGAGCCATCACATCGATATTATACTTGAATCTAGTTTACCAAACAAATTTGCATACAGGTTGATGTTGCAAGAAAATCAGGAAGTCAAGAGGCAGGTCCAAGACTTAATGGACAAAGGATTGATTAGAGAAAGCTTGAGTCCATGCATTGTTCCAACAGTGCTCAACCCAAAGAAAGATGGAGGCTGGAGCATGTGTACAGACTCAAGGGTAATCAATAAGATTATCATCAGATACAGTTTTCCATTACCAAGGATGGATGACTTGATGGATTTCTTGAGTGGAGCAAGATTTTTTTCAAAGGTTGATTTGAAAAGTGGGTATCATCAAATTCGAATGAGAGAAGGTGATGAATGGAAGACAGCATTCAAGACAAATGAAGGGCTATACGAATGGCTTGTCATGCCATTTGGCTTAACGAATGCACCCAGTACTTTCATGAGATTGATGAACAAAGTCCTAAAGGATTTCATAGGGAAATTCGTCATTGTATATCTTGACGATATATTAATTTTTAGTAAAACAGAAGAAGAGAATTTAAAGCATTTAGCTGCAGTGATGAGGAGATTACAGCAAGAGAAATTGCTAATTAATATGAAGAAATAATCATTTATGAGGACAGAACTCATTTATTTTGGTTTTGTTATCACTGCGAATGAGTTGAAGATGGATCCGGAAAAGGTAGATGCAATTAAGAATTGGCCATCGTTGAAGAGCATGTTTGAAGTTTGAAGCTTCCATGGTTTGGCAAGTTTCTACAGGAAATTCATCCGAAACTTCAGTGGAATTAGCACACCAATGATGGATACGGTGAAGAAAAGACACAAATATTTTCACTGGACAGAAGAAGCAGAGAAGAGCATCAATCTACTGAAGAAGAAGATCATGGAACAACCAATTCTGGTTTTGCTAGATTTTAGCAAGCCATTCTAGGTCAAGTGTGACACGAGTGGATTTTCAATTGGAGCGGTCTTGAGACAAGACAACAGGCTGATCACATACTTCAGTGAAAAACTGAATGAAGGGAAGATTAAGTACTCAACATATGATAAATAATTCTATGCAGTCATACAAGCACTGAAAAAATGGAGACATTATTTGGTTCCCAAAGAGTTTGTTTTGTACAGTGATAATCATGCTTTACAATTCGTGACTCAATAGGAGAAGTTGAACCAAAAACATGTTAAATGCGTTGAATTCATGCAGAATTTTACTTTTGTAATCAAGCATATTTCTGGAACTGCTAACAAAGTTGTTGATGCTTTGAGCAGGAAATGTTTTCTTATGCATGAATTCAGAGTCAAGACTTTGGGTTTTGATAACCTCAAATAAATGTATAAGGATGAACCAGATTTTAAGGAGGCATATGAGGCATCTAAGAATCCAGTTCTCAGGGATAGAAGCCAATGGATTGAGTATATGATCCAGGATGGGTTATTATTCCAGGGCAATCAACTATGTATTCCAAAATGCTCCATGAGGGAGAACCTGCTGAAGGAAAAACATAATGGAGGATTGGCCGGACACTTTTTTCATGATAAGATGTTCTCAAAGTTGAATGACTCATATTTTTAGCCAGGGATGAGGACAGATGTTAAGAAATTTGTGGACAGATGCAGGATTTGTCAGCACACAAAAGGGAAAAGATAGAACACAAGGTTATATCAGCCATTACCCATACCAGAAAGGCCGTGGGACGCAGTGAGCATGGATTTTATATTGGGACTACCAAGAACACAAAGAGGATGTGATTCAATCTTTGTGGTAGTCAACAGATTTTCAAAAATGACACATTTCATACCATGCCAGAAAACCAGTGACGCAACTCATATTGCAAACCTATTTTTCAAGGAAGTCGTCAGACTTCACGACTTACCAAGGAGTATTGTGTCTGATCGGGATACCAAGTTCATTGGACATTTCTAGAGAATTTTGTGGAAAAAGTTGGGGACAAGTTTGTCTTTTAGCTCAGCATATCATCCTCAAATGGATGGGCAGACAGAAGTCATGAAAAAAATCTTGGGGGACTTTTTGAGGAGCTCAGTGACTGAACACCATAGTCAGTGGGATCACATTCTGCCACAGGCAAAATTTGCTTACAATGACTCACTCAATAGAAGCACAAGACAAAGTCCATTCCAGATTTTATATGGAATGCAGCCAAGGGGAGTTTTTGAATTGAAAGATGTGGAACAAACTAAATTCAGAAGTGCTAGTGCAGAGGACTTTGCAGAAGAAATGAAGGAGCTTCACAACCAAATTAAGGAGCGATTGTAGAATTCAAGTCAAGAATACAAGCAGAGAGCAGATCAACATAGGTGAGAACTTCAATTTGAAGTTGGTGATCTGATTCTTGCACATCTTAGGAAGGAAAGGTTCCAAAGCAGAACGTATAATAAACTAAGCATGAAAAATATTGGACCGTGCAAAGTCATAAAGAAATTTGGGGCAAATGCATATGAGATTGAATTACCCGATGGGATTGGAATCTCAGCGATATTCAATGTCGTGGATTTGTACCCTTAAAGAACTGAAGAAGTAGGAGAAAAAGAAGAACAGAAAGAAATTCAGTGGACAAAACAAATGCCTGTAGCTGAAAATCCACAGATGGAAAGTATAATTGACAAGAGGGTCAGCAAAAAGACCAGGAGAAAAGAGTATTTTGAATACTTGGTCAAGTGGAAAGGACACCCAATTGAAGATGCTAGTTGGGAAGATGAAATAGAAATCCATAAGCATGGACAGACCGTGCAAGAGCTCATGAACATGAGTTCATGAAAAATTTCAAGCGAGGGAGTATGATGCAGGAGCATCGTAAGCAGTCAGCCAAGCGAGCATGAAGGCGGAAGACAGCTAGAGGAGCATAACACACATTTTGCACATTTTGAAATGTTTTTGAAAAATTAATGAACAAATGTTAATGTAGTAGTTAAGGGAAACATACTTGCATGTTGTAAATAGATCTTGAGCGATTTTCTCTCATCTGTCAATGTAAAAGGCATTTATGCCTAGTTAATGAAAGTAGGTAGATTTGAATTCATAGATTAGACAGTTAGAGTGTAGGAGGAAGAACGGATATAGACACCCTCGCCTTTGTATCATGGTAATTGTTGTTGTATCATTAGCATAGAAAATAAGCTGGAGAGTTGTAGTAGAGAGATGTAGAGAAGAACCCATCTACAGGAGAAATTGAGTTAATATATGAAGCTTTGACTCACTTTCATGGTGTTATGATGCTTATTGTTTACATTAGTTGAATGGTATGTTTACAGTGGATTTATTTCTTTGTTATGCATTTGTTTCAATGCTGTGTTGAATGTATGATTTCATGTTAAGTATATGAAGTCTGAGAGAGAAGGAGAATGAGTTTCAATTGTTTCTCATCCTGAGAGAGTTCCTGCAAGGAGTGCAGTGAAGCGTCCTCAAGGTGTGCGTTGACAAGGGTTCTGAGTTTTATCTCAGAAAGCTTAGGAGGGATACCATTGTTCTCATTCTAGAAAAAGTGAAAGTGAAGCACATAAGCCATACAAGGTGTGCACAGGCTAGTTGAGGCCTTAGAACTTATCAACTATGGTTGAAAGGTTGAAGGACTACTGTTGCAGAAAGTGCACAGAGTCAAAAGATCAAATACCCTCAGTATTTGAAAGATTGTCGCAAGGAGTGCATGCAGGAGTCCTTCTAGAGACTCGAGTTTAAAAGTGAAAGCTCAGGAGGGATAACACCTTTGAACAATTCAAAGGAAGACAGATATTGAACCACTTCAAAGGGACACGAGGAAGCGAAATCATCACGCAGAAGGTTAAGTTTCAAGGGAAGAACATTGGCTCGTTTCACAAAAATTCTTGAGGAAGAAATCGAACGGTTGGAATTCTCCATGGAGAACTCACGAAGTTACGAGGACCATAGGACCCAAAGGAGTTGCAGGGTGGATAAGTGTTGGATGAACCCATTACGTTGGTGTCAAGGATCAACGAAGACCATCAATCATGGTCAGTTTGGTTCGCCGGATCATTTCGCGAACTCCGGGTTCGTGAGTTTGGAGGTGGAAGACCAAACTCTTAGAGTCGTGAAGTCTCGAGTTGCAAGAACTGGAGGAAGAGATCCATACTGTTGAATCCAAGCCACAGGAGAACCGCCATATTTGAATCTTCATGGGGTATTGCATATCGTGAGTTCGGAGGATATACCAAATCCTTTGGTTGTGCGAATTCTCGAATAGCGAGAAGTAGGGAAATCGTTGGATCTGAACAAGTAGGAACAACCATTAGGTCAGAACCTCTTCGCTATATCGCGTATCAAGGTTTCAGAGGTTGGAAGGAATCAGTTTCGACTACAGAAGTCACGAGCTTGCGAGTTGCGAGGGATCGTGCAACACGTGGCACGTCCGCTTGGTGGGAACCATGTGGTTGACAGGTGGCGTAACGATAAGACACTCGAAGAGAGAAAGAAGTGGTGAAAGGTGGTGGACATGTGTCATTTGAAAAGGGAGTCAACACCCTGTTGACTTCTCGTGCTTTGGGTTCTCATAAGAAAGGAGAACAAAGGCTCAACAACTCAAGTCACGAAGTTGCGAGTTCCGAGAAGCGTTGAAGGAGTCAAACCTTCTCTGACTTTCGCGCCTTGGAGTTTGGTAAAAGAAGGTCCCGGAGGTTCAATATTCCAACTCGTGAACTCGTGAGTTGTGATTAATACTAGTTCTTAGCCTTAGCCAGTGGTTATGCATGGAGGGCACTAACAAGGAGGAGCCATACCCCATTGCATGTCGTGAATTGGTGTTTGGTGAAGAATAGTCGAGGGTCTTCGACCCACGAATATGTGAGTTGCGAAAGGCGCTTGTACAAGGACCAGTTCATGGTTGTATGGAAGTGTAAGGCGTTCCCTTGGTGTTAGTTGCTCAGGGTGAGAGTTCACAAGGACCTATGGATCAAATTTGTTAAATGTTTCAGCAGGGAGCCAAAGAAGCCTCTTCGGCTTAAGGAGAATTTAGAATGATCCTAAGCGGATATTGACCCAAGGGTTGGGGTTTGCACCACCCCCCACACCCCCCATTAGAGAATGGTGTCCAAGAACGGCTAAAACAAATCTCTAAATCAAGAAGATAATCAATATCCTCAACCAACACACACCCCTTATATAATACTACCTACCATCTAGGAACAATCTAGAGGAGGAAACTTCTAGTAAGTCCTCTCACATTTATTAGGTTCACACTAGGCCTTATTTACTAAAAATTGAATTCATATATAAAAATACATATTTAATATTATTCCCCTTGGGTACCTCCGTAGGTACCCCATATTATTCCCCTAGCTACACTTCCTTCCATCCCCCTTAAGAAAGTGTTGTTCCCAACGCGTGTTATGAGGAAGTACAACCATATACTAGGGTCCCATGGACAAGTGTGGACCATAATATTGAAGTAGGTTGGAGAACCAGGGTCCCATTTCAAAGTTCTCATGTGAACCCCCAAATAAATATATTAGGACTCAATAGTTAGTTTTGAATGGTGCTCAAAATATTTTCACTAATCATGTGGATCCAAATATGTATATCCATCCAAAATATCATTCACTAGTACTGGAGAAAACTGAAAAATAGTATTAAGAGAAGGCTCTCTACTGCTCTTTGGATGTTTTCTACATAAGGGGGAGTAAATTCATAAAATATAATATATGATTACCAATAATCATAATCAGGCTCTAGATCATACCATCCAATTCTTTCTTGATTATATTCTTCCACAATGCAAGGCTAAATAATAATGTTCTCCTAAGATATAGTGAGTATATCATCGAGAGATTTTAAGAACATGAAAAAAATTTCAAAGGTTGGAGGGAATGGCATATAGATTGGAGGTGTTAGCACTAGAAGTCACTTCTAGATTGTGGCAGAGGTAAGCCCAGTACCCATCAATTTTTATGTCACAATGAATAAATTTAAGGGGGGTCTAATGGATGCAAACTCGGATGATATCACTTTAACTCAGAAAACTGGGATGGTATGCACAGGAAGATGAGGTATTGATCTAAATTCGGACAGTAAGTTGAAGTAAAGGTGAGTAGGAGGAAGAAATTGAGGAGAAAATGTAAAGGTCTGCTATGGACATCCTGTCTTCCAACAGCCTAAGGAGGAAAATCTTCGAATGCAAGATCCTCTTGGATCCAAAACTTCAGGAAGTTGAAAATATTATAACAACACTACAATCAAACATACATTACAATACCATTACAACACTTGAATGGATCATCCATGCATGAGTCTTTCAGTATCAAAAGAAATAGATATGAAAATAAAGTTGGTTGTCATTAAACAAGAAGTCTCAAATGGAAACACATAACCAGAGAACCAGAGGCTTCATTAAAACACTACAAATTGGCAGCTTAGCTCAACCATTGACACGAAAAAAAATTTCAAAAATTCCTACATATACTCAGAGCTGGTTCCAAACTCCTGAGACGCGATCATGTCACACTATCAAGGATTTGCATTGATGAACTTCTCTGTCTGGGTGCGCATGTGGACATTGATTAGACTGCCCATGTAGTCTTCCATTGGATGTTATCTCTATCAAAATGGACTGACAGATTGCTTCTGTAACTCATCCCTTTTTGGCCTTCTATTTATGGAAGGAGACGATGTCTCAACCACCTTGCTTGTTTTCATTAACTATTTCATCGAGATCTGAGTGGGTAGGGTCAACGCTTGCACTTGGAACATGTGGTGGCCTCTCCTTCATCGTCTGTGCTTTGTTGGATGCTTTTAGAGAAGATAGGTGTGTGGGCGAAGGTGGAGTTGACAAGGAATCGACCAGGCGATGGGTGGTCATGCAGAAAGACACGATGACATAATGGTGATTGGGAAAGTGTGGGCGACAAAACACGATCACTGAGATGTAAAGGTGCAGAGGCGATGTGGCATGGGAAGGTGACATGGATGCAGAAGGGGAGATACAGTGGCTGAAAGAGGTGGGGACAACCATATTAGGTGGAGATGACAGGGAGTATGAATAGGACATATTTTGAGTAGTGAAAGGATGAAATGCGAAGGTAGGACGATGATAGGTCGGGAGGACGATGAGTGGAGGCCAGGTGTGAGGGAGCGAGAGGTGGAGAGAGAGTAGGAGATGTGATAGATGAGAAGAGAGACTGAGTGGGGGACATGTGTTGATGGGAGAGGAAGGCGGTAAGAGGAAGAGATAAGCGACTTTCTCAGAGGAGGGAGGAGTGGTAAGCAGGAATGAGCGGGGAGGGTCTAAGCATTGTGAGTAGGTGCCATGTTAGTGCAGGGCCCATGCTAGAAAATTGTCTGCTTGGACCCCACCCCTCATTAAAGGTATAATGATCGGGGATTTATGACTAGGAATTTGTGCCATAGATATAAGCGTGCAGATCTCAGCCACCCAGATCTATGCATACAATAGCACAACGCGTCCGGGCCCAAAACTTATGATAAAAGGTAAAAAGTGGGTTTTTTATCCCCCTTTTGCGAAAAAAAATCACTATGGTTTCCTTACCTAAGGGAAAAACACCCCTTTTACAACATTGTGCTAACATTAGGCTCCATGGGGGATAAAGTCCTCCCTGTGAGGCTCTAAGAACTATTTTGCAGTTTCAATGACTTAGTTGGGTTGTGGAGTTAGCTACTAAAATAGAAAGACAAATGGTATTTACAATGACATGAAGGAGCCACTCTTGTCTCAAACAAAAAACTTCTTCAGAAAATACCCATTAACAGGGCCACCAAAAACTTCAGATCCCCCCAAATTTTGCAAATTGTAAGTATTATTTGGAAATACCTCAGAAACTTTGAAGGGTCCAATCCAGAGGGATTCAAATTTACCATGCTTTCCCTTGTCCTATCTAGGTGCATCCCATTTGAGTATTATATCTCCCAACCAGAAATCCTCTTTTCTTACTTTCCTGTCAAAATCCTTCTTGATCCTTTATTGATGCTCATGTGATTTTTCCATCGGTTTCTCTCTAGTTTGTTGCACTTCTACCATATGTTGTATCCTTTTGATAATATCATCAGGATCTCCTTGGTAGTCCTGAAAGAATTTTTCCACAGGCAGGGAAAGATGAGACGGAAAAATGGCCTCCATTCCATACACAAGCTAAAAAGGAGAGACACCAAGAGACCTCTTTGTTGTCACTCTATCATCCCACAGAGCAAATTTGAGCTTTGAATGCCATTCTTTCTTGTTGTCCTCTAGCAGTATTTTGATAATCTTTATAAGGCTCTTGTTAGAGGATTCTACCAATCCATTCCCTTAGGGGTAATAGGGGGTAGAGTGAATCAATGCAATTTTGAACTTTTCACAAAACTTTATCAATGGCTCAGCCTTGAAGGATGCAACATTTTCAGTGATGATTTTGTTCAGACAACCAAACCTTGCCATAATATCTTCAAGAAAACCAATGATTACTTTGTGAGAAGCACTCCTTGTGGGGATAGCTTCTATTCATTTGGTAAAGTAATCGATGGTAGTCAAGATCCACCTTTTCTGTCCACTTGAAGCGGGATGAATTTCCCCAATAAAATTTAGGCCCCACTGTTGAAAGGGTCATGAATCTACCACATGATTCAATGGAAAACACTTGAGTTTTTGTTTTCCAGAGAATTTTTCACACTTAACACAAGCCCTTATTTTTTCATAGACATCGTTGAATAGAGTAGGCCAGAAATATCCATCCCTGAGAATTTTATAGGCTTTAGTTCTCTAGAAATGATGCCCCCCACATAGACTTCCATGAAAATCAAACATAATCTTTTGGGCTTCTGGTGGGTCTAGACATCTCAAAAACACTCCCAGAGGGTCCTTCCAATACAAGACCTGATCAATAAGGAAATATCTAATTTCTTTAATATTTAGATCCTTTGCATTACTTTTCCCCATACCATCAGGGGGCCTTAACTCCTGCAAAAAGAATATGATGTCTTTGTACCAGATGCATTCTACCAATGGAGGGATGATTTGTGGGCATGCATGAGACAACTCAACTTGTTGATTATATGAGAAAGTGTTGATGGAGTTAACCCCCAAATCTTCACAATTAGATTCAGCCAACAACTTGTCTAAACCTTGGCCTTTAACAATTTTGGTGGGCTTTATTTCCAAATCAAATTCAAGGATTTTGGAAATCCACTTGCTCCTTCTTCCATCTATGTCAGGCTGAATGAGAATGTCCTTCACAGAAGCTGAAGGAACATATGAAATAACTTTTGAATGAAGAACATAGACTCTGAAAGATTTGAGATCCTTCACCAAAGAATAGGCTTGATTCTCCATGATGTCATATTTTATATATGTGTCCCTCAATGCTCTGATGAAAAAGGAAATAGGCTTCTCCAACCCTTCAACATTCTTTTGCAATAAAACAGTTGCTACTGTATCAAAAGAGGCAAAGGAAAAAATTAGAAAATCCTTGGAATAATCGGGACTGATTAACACAGGTGCCCCAATCAATGCCTTCTTGATTTTTTTGAAGGAATCTCTAGACTCAGTAGTCCATTTTACTTCATTTCCCTTCCTAAGCATGGTCATGATATGCTTTACTAATTCGGCAAAAATTGAAACAAATATTCTCAAGAAATTATTTTTTCCCAAGAAAGACTAGACTTCCTTCTTGGTTCTAGGAAGTGACAAGGTTTGAATAGATTCTACCCTTCTTGAATCAATATAGACCCCCTATGTTGATACTATGTGCCCCAACAATTTTCCCTCCTGCATAGAAAATAGAGACTTTTGGGGATTGAGGGAGAGACCAAATTTTCTGCATTTTGAGAAAACTTTTCTCAGATGTTGACAGTGTTCCTTATCAGACCTGGAAAAAACTGTAATTTCATCCAAGTAGATGACTACAAACTTATCCCTTTCTCCAATGAAGGCGATATCCATAGCTCGCTAAAAGGTTTCTCCTGCGTTCATCAATCCAAAGGGAATTTTGGCATACATGAATGTTCCCCAAGGAGTGGTGAAGGTCATCTTTTATCTGTCTTCAGGAAGGACAAAGATTTGATTATAGTCAGAAAATCCATCAATCATGGAAATCCTGGATGCACCTATCACCCTTTGCAATATGTGTTCCATCTTAGGCAAAGGGTAATTATCCTTCTTAGAGATTTTGTTCAGGTTTCTGAAATCAACATAGAGTTTGATTTCTCCATTCTTCTTCCTTACAGGGACCAAGTTTGCCACCCAATCAGAATATCTCAAAGAGACAGTGATTTGGGCATCTAATAGATTCTTTACTTCCCTTTCCATAACAAGCAGTAGCATAGGATTTATTTTTTTTAATTTCTGCCTATATGTTTTGGCCTCCTCTTTCAATGGGATATTATGCTCAATGACATTGGTGTCATATGTTCTGAGATCTTCATAGGTCTAGGCAAAAACATCAGGGAATTATCTTAATAGCTTAGTGTACTCATCCCTTTTCTCCCTCCACAAGTTTCTTGACAACTTCACAAATTTTGGATCCTCCTCTGTGCTAATATTGCACTCAGCTACGTCAACATCATCATTTGAAATTTTACCCTTTACTGCCACATCATTTCTATCAAATAGTCTTTCCAAAGGAACTATCCCCTTTGGGATATGATTTCTAGGAAACTTGACAATATGGTGACTAGCAATTTTGTTCATAAAAACATCAGCATGAGGATTTATTTCAGAATCATGATCTTGATCAATGTGTAATGCAGAAAACTCATCAACAATCTCCAGGAATATTTTGATCTCAAGATCATCCTCAAACACTTTCCAATGCTTAACATTGTCAGGTATAGAGGGTATGGATTTCACTTCTACATCATACTTGAGCTTAGGTGGCAAGGGGACTCTGAAATTTCTTGTTGAGACAGCCAAAGAATCAACCATGGAATTCTCTTCCCTTGGAATAAATGAAATGTTGAAAGCTAAGAAAAAACTGTCAACAAGATCCCAGACTTCATTTATGTAACTTCTAAGTTGAGGATGCTTGGTTTGATAAATATTTATGATTTGATGGACAATTAACTGGGCATCCCCAAACACTAATATCTCTTTAATTCCCATGTATTTTGTATCCCTCAAACCCAGAACAAGAGCTTCATATTCTGCCACATTGCTGGTAGCTTCAAATTCTAACTTGTAGGATAGAGATATAATTTTTTGAATAGGCGAAACAAAAACCATTCCAACACCAACGCCTTCTCTAGAAGAGGCTCCATCAAATAACATTTTCCAAACAGAGGTAATCAGAGGAGAATATTCATAGAGAATAATGAACTATTTTCAAATTTCGACAGGAGGTTCAGGGGCATCGGTGATATGCAACAAGGTAGATCCCAAATCAGTATCAAGGGAAAAAAATAGGATGGTTGGTGGGGTCATATTCATCACTGATAATGTAGGCCAACTAAACTTCTCTGTATAGTCTTTTATGCTCCCCTCCGAACATAGGAATGGTAGCATATGTGAGGTCCATCTGCAATTTTCCCCTAGGTCTCTTTATCCAAGATCTTGACAACAACATGCCAAACTTGGGGGGAACATCAGCCACCATGATATCCATGACCACACTTTTCATGAGAAAATGAAACAAGGTCACGACTAGATCTTTGATGACCCCAATACATTGCACTTTCCTAGAATCAAAAGAATAAAAGTCATGGTAAGTCTTTTTGATTTCTAATCCAAGTTCATCCATGATAGATTTGGGCATGAGATTATGATAAGCCCCTAAGTCCATCAAACAATTATGCAACACCTTTTCATGTATGTTTAGAGATGTATAGATGGGAGGGGATGAATCATCTCTATATTCTATCATGGTACCTAAGATGACTGTCGGCTTTTCATCCTAAATATTTACTTAGTTTGAGGAGTGAGATGTAGGCTCAGACTGTAACAGTTTAGAGAGGTATTTTGTGAAATATTCATGATTGACTAGCTCTGAAAGGGGTACAGGGATCCTAATATTTTGAATCTCATGCTCAAAGATAAAATAGGAGGGGGGCTTCATAATTTGCCTCACTTCTGGGACAGGACCTTTGGCTATTGGTGAGGGGTTCTGTGTTTTCTTTTCCTTGTTGTTGTTTGCTGCGTCTTTAGTAGGATTCTCTACTTTGGAAGGCTGATCAGAGATGTCAGACTTCCCTTATTTCTTCTTAGACTTGAGTTTATATTTATTTGGACTACTATTGGTCTTATCTCCTTTACTCAACTCATTTATTTGGTCATCCATGAGGGACTCCTCGTATGTAGATTGGGTTAAATGGGGAAATGGGGAGGTGTCTCTGAGGCAATGGATTTCAGGATCAAACTCTTGTTCCTCTCCTTCTTCATCAACAACAAGGTTATTTTGGAGAGGGGTCTGGATTTTTTTATCATCCCTCTCTCTGTTGTGAGGCTATCTTGGGATTATTTTAGGGGCAATATTAGGTCTTCTAAAATTACTTCTGTTATCAACATTTTGGGCACTCTTATAACCTTGCTTCCCTTCGAATTTCATCTTCTCCATATCTGCCAAAAGATATTTCACCATCTTGGTCAATTCATCTACTTGAGGGTGGGAGGCAGAGGACCCAGAGGTCAAGGCTTCACATCTCCCCCTTCCCCTATCTCTATCAGCTTTATTCCTAAGTCTGTCAACTGCCAACACATTGGACTCTACTTCAAGGGTTTCATCTTGCATATGAGACAAGGAGGTAGATCTTATCTCTCTTAACAAGAGGCAAAAATCAAGGTCAAAATCACTAGCATAAGTAATTTTTGCAGAGGCTTCAGTAGGATTTATCTCAACAAGGATCTTATTATACATTTTGTTGAATATCTTGGATAAATCAGAGATAGATTCTCCACCTTTTCTCTTTAGGGACCCGAACTTTGTGATATAATACATAAATTCCTTTTTATCCCCCCACTGTCTCAAGAAAACATCATCTAAAGATTCAATCCCAACAATAGATCCATAGGTCAATCCCCTAAACCATTTCCTAACTTCACCATCAAGGCTCTGGACAAAGACTCTCATCCACACATCCTCGTTTTCAATATTTAGATTGTCTGCATAACTGTATAAGGAAACAAGGTGTTCTTTAGCAGTTATGTCTTCTTCTCCTGTGAATTTGGGCATGTATTTTAGGTAATATCCAGCAAGGAGAGCATTCATCGACTGAGGTAAGACTAAAGGGGAATACCTTGTAGCCACTACGACATCCATTATGTTCCTCAGGATGTTGGAACCTACCATAGTGATGATAGATTGAGGGGAACCATGAGGAGATGGAGTTCGGACTGGAGAGAGTGGAACTGTTCTTCTGGGAGAAAAGGGAACCAATTGAGTGTTGGGGGAAAAGGTCACAGGGCTTGAGGGAGCAGAGGTTTAGATTTTTGTAAATGCAATGAATCTAACAGGGGAAGGAGTGGTAAAACACGGAGTGGGAAAATATTCAGAGGTCCTGGGTTTAAACCATGGCACAAATTTAGGGGATATAGGAGTGACAAGGATTCCTCCCTCTAATCCCATACTGGGAGCAGAGAAATCAGCAGGAACACTTCCAAAATTTAAGCTTCGGGAAACTCCAGTAGATGGTATAAAAGGAAACTGAGAAGCAGATATTGGATTTTCTAAAGGAGGATGTGAAAATCATCATAAATACCTGGTTCAGCAGCTGAAGTACCTTCCTGAGGAGTATTTCATATTCTGAAAATTTTATCTGGGTCATCTTCAGGTGTTTCTAGAGGCAGTTATGGGGTAGACCTCCTGTGTCTGCCTCTGGAAGCCACAACTGGAATAGTGGAGTCACCAAGTGCACAGTTGCAATCTTCAATGTACTTAGTTCTGATGCACCTTGAGAATCAATAATATTTGTCATTCAATCCTAGGGAAAATATTCAATTTTTCGCTAGTAACGACGCCAGAAATGTTAGCACTAGAAGTCACCTCTGGATTGTGGCAGAGGTAAGCCAAATACCCATAAGTTTTTATATCACAATGAATAAATTTAAGGGGGTCTAATGGATGCAAACTCAGGATGATATCGATTTAACTCAGAAAACTGGGTTGGTATGCATAGGCAGATGAGGTCTTGATCTAACTTCAGATAGTAAGTTGAAGTAAAGGTGAGAAGGAGGAAGAACTTGAGGAGAAAATGTAAATGTATGCTATGGACATCCTATCTTCCAGTAGCCTAAGGAGGAAAATATTCGAATGCAATATCCACTTGGATCCAAAACTTCAGGAAGCTGAAAACATTATAACAACACTGCAATCAAACATACATCACAATATAGTTACAACACTCTACAGGATCATCCATGCCCAAGTCTTTTAGTATCAGAAGCAATAGAGATGAAAATAAAGTTGACTGTCATTATACAAGAAGTCTCAAATGGAAACACATAACTAGAGAACCAGAGGCTTCATTAAAACTTTACAAATCGGGAGCTTAGCTCAACCATCAACACTAAACAAAATGGAAAAAATTCTTACATATACTCATAAACACCTGAAACGTGATCATGTCATGCATTCAAGGCTTTGCGTTAATGAAATTCTTTGTCAAGTTGTGCCATGTAGACATTGATCAGACTTCCCATGTAGTCTTCTGTTGGACGTGATCTCTATCATACTGGATTGACAGCTTGCTTCTGCAACTCGTTTCTTTCTGGCCTTCTTTTTATGGAAGGAGATGATGTCTCAACCACCTTCCTTGTTTTCATTAACTGTTTCATTAGGATATGAGTGGGCAGGGTCAATGACTATAGTTGGAAGACATGGCGGCCTCTCCTTCATCGTTTGTTCTTTGTTAGATGCTTGCAGGGAAGATGATCAGGTGGGAGAAGATGGAGTTGACGATGACTCAACGATGCAATGGGCAGTCATGTAGAAAGACACAGTGACATAATGGTGACTAGGAAAGTGTGGGCGACATAATCTGGGCATTGAGGTGTAAAGGTGAAGAGGCGATGTGGCACAGGAAGGTGACATGGAGACAGAAGGGGAGATTTGGTGGATGAAAGAGGTGGGGACAACCATATTAGGTTGAGATGACAGGGAGTAAGAATGGGAAATCTGTCAAGCAGTGAGAGGATGAAATGAAAAGGTGGGATGGTGATAGGTCGAGAGGAAAATGAGTGGAGGACAAGTGTGAGGGAGCGAGAGGTGAAGGGAGAGAGGGAGATGTGACAGACGAGGAGAGAGAATAAGTGAGGGACAGGTTTTGACAGGGAGGAAGGTGGTAAGAGGAGGTGGTAAGTGTCTTTCTCGAAGGGGGGCAAGAGTGGTAAGCGGGAATGAGCTGGGGGTGGGGGGGGGGGTCTGAGCATCGTGAGGAGGCGTCACATTAGTGCAGGGCCTGGGCCAGAAAACCACCTGTTCTCCCCCCCCTCGTTAAAGGAAGAATGCTCAGGGGGGTTAGAATAGGAATGTGCTTCATATATCTGAGCACATAGATGTTGGTCACCCAGATCTACGCATACAATAGCACAACGCGCCTAGGCCCAAAACTTAGGATAAAAGGTAAAAAGTGGGTTTTTATCCCCCTTTTGCGCAAAAATTCACCATGGTGTCCTTACATAAGGGAAAACACCTCCTTTTACAACATTGTTCTAACAGGAGGAAGAAAATATAATATACCAAAATAAATATCTAAAAATATTCTATCCAATGGCATTGGTCTTGAAGCAATCTAAGCACCCTATCAAAAGTTCTGAGTTGTACAATCTTGAGACTATCACAAAAAACCATGAAAATTATTGATTTTAAATCAACGATATCTTCACATATGGAGATATGATTTGGATGATTTTTGTTTTGAAATTGATTCATTTTGTGATATGAACACATATCTATAATTGGTTTGGGAAAATTATGCACCAATTTCTACAAAAATCTGCAAAATCATGTGGTCATTCTCAAAGAAACCCTAAAAATGGATGATTTTAAATTAGCTCTTTTATTGAGATAAACTCATATGTACAACCATATTCATCAAATTCTACACATAAATATATAGGAATTGACCTAAGTGTCGCAAACCTCTTTTTTTTTGTCTCTTGAAACCCTGCAAAAATATTAAAAAATTACCATTTTTCATGGCCGAAGGGCCCATAGTGATAAAAGTGGAGGCCATTTAGTGTAATATCGACTAGGTCCACTACATTATTAAATAAGGCCCATTGTAGTATTTAGATATGTTGTAGTAGTTTGAACATAATAATTGTGAGAAGGCTTACTAGAATGTTCCTTCTCTAAACTGTTCTTAGGTGGTATTATATAAGGAAGGGATGGGAAATGTAATGGTTATAGAGAAGTGTATTTTAAATGTATCAATCATTGCTTGAGGAGTGAATTCGTTCTATGAGGAGTAATATATGGAATTACCCTACCCCAAGGGTTTTGACTACATTCTTGGGTTGAATATTTGGTGAATGATTTGGTTTTTATTTTATGATATATTTTCATATCTACTTAGTTACTAAAAAATTGGTATCAAATCACTTTCTTCGACCAAAGAAAGGAAGGAAATTTTTGTTCTTCATGCATATTGTTTCAAGGGAAGATGGAGGGCGGTCAACTTCAGACTTAATTTTGGAGGTTTATTATAATAATTTGCATACACAAATTGGTTATTGAATTCCTCTTGGAATATTACCCAATTTATAAAAAAAAAGCATCCAAAATGGAGTTCGGGAAGTGAAGTTATCAACATTTTAAAATCAGGTATTTTTTCAAGATTTTTCTCAAAAACGTTGTGCAATTTGCATAGTAAGCTATTTATGAACCCTAGTTTTTGTTGAATATTTATTCCAAGCAAGATGCATTTTATTGTAAAATATGATGGACCTAGTATTGAAATATAT
>ML780962.1:841092-863959 GCA_009831015.1 Picea engelmannii
TATGTATGTATGTATGTATGTATGTATGTATGTATGTATGTATGTATGTATGTATGTATGTATGTATGTATGTATGTATGTATGTATGTATGTATGTATGTATGTATGTATGTATGTATGTATGTATGTCATACAATGTTTAAGTATGAATAAATTATCGTAAATATTATTGTCATTGATGTCAAATACAATGGGAGACTACAAATGTCCAAGATAAAGATTCCAAGATGGAGATTGTTGGAAATATTGTTTTTGGATTTTTTATGCTCAATTTGGATACCCTATATTTGAAGGAATTTTTACTCTAAATACCTATATAAAATGGGATCATAGGTTATGTGGTTTGAAATATTATTTTAATACCTTTCCAACAATATATGGAACTCCCTCTAACTCATTAGGAATGAGGATATATCAATTTTATTGTCAAACAATCTGTACAAAAAGTTCGCGTCAACCCAGCTAGTCTTTACAAGTCGACCCTAAAAGTGAGAATAAAAACACTATAAATATAGGATAGATGCGCACATTTGAAGATAATCTAGTAAAGAATATCAATTCTACGGTGCAAGAGAAATTGGAGAGTATTCTTGGGGTACAAAGGTGAGCAAGAGGATTTTCTTGGAGTTTTAAGGGTGTGCTATGAAGTACTAAGGTCTATGATGTTGAAAAGTGCAATATTTTTAGGTTGCAATGATGTAGTATAGGATTATATTCTAGAAACGATGCTACAAGGTTTTCTAGAGAATGAGTGCTAAATCTAACTAAGGTTTGAATCTATGTCTAGGGTATGAAGAAAAGATGTATGATGATGATATGAAATAAATGAAGTATAAAGCATGTAGGTGAAGTCAAAAGTACTCTATGTATGAACATATTAAGTTGGTTCCTATACATATATTGTTGAGTTGGTGCTCAACTGAGTATATTGGTGTCTCTAGTAGGTTGATTCCTATAATCTTTGTAACAATAGGTTTGTGCCTACAGACATTTATAAAGATAAGTTTTGTGGTTTTCGCCCTCAAGGATTTCCATGTTAAACTCTATGTACTGTGATTTGAGTTTACATGCATTTATTATTTTAAATTTAATGAATTATTGATGAATTATCATTTAAAGTAAAAAGTATCTTATACTGGTTCATCCCCCCCCCCCCTCAGTATAAGCATAATTTTAGCAATTGGTTTCGTAGCATATTCCTTCAAAAATAGTCTAACCACTAGAAGGTATATCTCGTGAGCACACATGGTTAGTCAAGAAGGTTTCTCCACAAAAATGGCTCCATTGGTTGATGGAACAAACTATGCATTCTAGAGTATAACGATACAAACTTATCTAATAGCTCTTGGGTTTGATATTTGATAATCAGTCATGAATAGTTATACAGCCCCAAAAACTCCACCAACAGACAATGCCATGAAGAAGGCTAGTGAACATAATGCAAAAGCCATGAATGTTATCTTATGCAGTCTATCATAATCATAATTTATCAAGGTGATGTGTTGTGAATCGAAAAAATATATTTGGGACAAAATTCAAAACAACTATGAAGATGATGACAAGGTGAAGAAGGAAAAACCTCAAATTTATAAAAGATATTTTGAGAGTTTGAAAATGAAAGACGAAGAAAATGCTATAGCATATTTCCTTTGAGTGGATGAAATTGTCAACACCATTAGAGGATTTGGTGAGAAGTTTGAATAAATAGTGATTGTTCTAAAGGTTCTAAGGTCTTTCCCCTTAATATTTGATGCCAATGTCTCTGTCATTGAAGAAATGAAGGATCTAGATAAACTAATGATGGATGAGATGGATGGGATTCTCATTGCATATGAGACAAGGATGGAAAAATAAAAGATAGCACAAAAGGAAGAATATTTCAAAGCATCAAAGAAGACAAAAGAACACAAATTCTGTAATTTTTCTAGCCATGAATTAGGTACAGAAGAAGCACAATTTGTGTGAAAGATAAAAAGAGAATATGGAAAATATAAAGGTAAGCTACAATTCAAATGTTTTAATTTTGGTAGATCATGACATTTTTCTACTAAATTTCCATATGAAAAAATGGAAGACAATGATGATGAGGATAGTAATGATAAATAAGAACATAACAATAAAAGAAAACCTTATATACACAAAAGAGGAAAATATACTAAGATGAAGATATTTTACTCTAGAGAGGATAGTAGCTCATCTAAAGAAAGTGATGGATATGTTTATGATATTGAAAAAGAAGAATTCATCTTCATATCCATGGATACAAAGTCTATTGATAAATAAAATGAAGAAAATCAGGAAGAAAAATCAAATTCAAAATAAGAAGACATTGATGGGGAAGTAAATCTTGAAGCATAAACTCGTTAGTGAATTAGAATAAATAGACAGACTCGGGGGAAAGAATAAAAAATAGAAATATAAATTGTAGAAATATGAAAAGAAGGATCATGATGTTGATAAAATGCATCTTTAAGACTCAACTAGAAGAGGTAAAGAGGATAGAAGCTGTAACATACCCATCCACCCAGGATGGGAAAATCACACCAAAAAATTATCTTATCATCAACTATGATACCATATTGTAACAACCCCAGACATATTCCTAATTGGGTGTTAGGCACAAGCCCAGTTTGGAAGAAAAGAACAACGTGGGAGAAATACAATTGGTAGGAAAAGCAACACGTGCAAGACAAAAGCGCATGCAGAAGAGGAAAGAATGTGAGGCATGCATGCACAAATACATAGCCATGATAGGGTTAGGGTTTTGGTAAGAGGATGTAATGGTTGGTAAGCCAAAATCATGTATATGTAGAAACCTAGGAGGTCTAGCGAGGGGTGGTTGTTCGTGTGGGAATATGGTTCCCTTTTGGTTGATTATTGTTACTATGCCGTTTGAGGATGGAATGACTATAAGTTTGATCTTTTTTGTAAGTTGTTGAGCTGAGGAGAGGAAATAAGGGTGGATCTTGAGGGTTAGATCACAGGCTGAGGATCCTGGTGTGATCTAGTCTGCATCATTATAGATCTCGACCCACTGATGGGGAGTTGTAATGTACGAGGCGATGTAGTTTTGGAAACACTATAAAAAAATATCAAAGAAGCCAAATATTTGTGGATGTATCCTAGGAGGGGTGATCCATGGTAGATCATGTGTTATGTGATTGAATATTGTGTATTTTATTTACTATTAATGAATAGATGTTAGAAAAATGCGTGAATGACTATTTAGATCTGTTATTATGCATGCATGAATAATAATGATAGGGTATTCAATATAAGCTAAATGTTAAGGTGACTAATGAAGATCACAAAGTTTAATCCCAGATCCCCACTCATTCCCCAACTACAAGCACTTGAGCATTGCATCCACCAATGGAACTATTTTGGGTGAGACTGCATACTGCACCCTATGTACTGTGTTGCCTTCTAGTTTACCAGACGGGCCGATATTTTTAGAGGGTTTTTGTTGGAAAACATAGTAGAACTAAACCTAGTTCAGCCCAAGAAAGGTAGCAAGAGGAAAGTCAAACCAACAAATGGTTTTACTGTCGGATGGAACAAAATGGGATTGAGTGAATGAGATCTGTTGAAGAATCAAAAAAATAATGCCAGATCGGGTGAGGAAATGTTAAAAGAATGAGAATATAAAAGGGGATATTTAGACCATGGAACCCAACAAAGGAAGAGATTGAAATCTAGTTGAAAACAAAGGATATGGAATTTGTGCAAAAAGATAACATAAACCCTAAGTTAACATCGCGCAAATATTTGGAAAAGTACATATTTAGTGACTTGCATGAAGTATTTTTCTGTGATTTCCCACATGTGTTGCAGGAGTGGATATTGAGGTTGAAATACAACCACCCTACAAATTGGATCAGACATCTAGAGTGGATTTCTAGGGAGATCATGCAATTAGAAAAAGTTGATAATAAGTTTACACAAGCAATAGATTTCTGGTTAGACAACATTGTTGCAGGATTTATCACATAGTTTGCAGTAGATAATATGAAGTTTTACAACGCAGTGGAGAAAGAGTTCTTGAAGGGAACTTGAGGTAGGTATATCATATCATTGTACACTTCCATCAAAATGTTACGATATAACAAAGGTGTAATGACAATGGCATAAAACAACTAAACTTTCCTACGTGCATGGGGGAAGGAGGGAAGCACTAACAAGAGATGGAGAAATGGAGAAAGAGATGGATAAAGAAAAGAAGGAGGAATCCTTGGATCCAATCACGATGGAGGAAGAACGGATCAAGAAAATCATGGTAACATATTGAAGAATGTGTAGTGGAGCACCCTACCAATACAAGATGAACAATAAGAAGAGAGCCATAGTCGCGAGGGAAGGCTTGGCAAGTGATGAAGAAGAGGTAGAGGATCTTCGAACTGTGGAGAAGATTGGGGAAATCCTTCACATGACATATGAATAGAAGATAAGAGGTCCAAGATTAGAAATGAGAGGCAGAAATCCTATCCATATCAGTGTAAGTGTGGAACCCATAAACCCATAAACACCACAGAGAACACCATCATTTAAACAACCGAATTTCAGTGGAAGAAACACAGCAGGAAGTAAATATACACAAGGATAAACAATTGGCAAAGCCAGTTTAGGAAGAATTAGTCAAGGATATACACCACGTGGAGGTAGTATTTCAACATTGAGGATGGTAGGACATGATCCGACCATCAGATTACCAGAATTCAAAGGAGAGGCATCTAAGGACATTGAGAAGCACTTGTTTATCTGTGAAAATATCTAGGAAGTAAAGTAAATCACAAATGAGGATACAAATCTTACTTAGTTATCCATCACACTAAGAACCGCGCACTGGATTGGTACATGAGATTAGTTGTAAACAATCCACTAGGAATAACCAGAATGATTGTGGATATCAAGAAGTTGCTGATAAATGAATTCTAGAAGCCTATCTCAGAGGATTAGTACATGAATGAGATGATAGAGATCAGACAGAAACCAAGGGAATTTTTATGGGAAATAGACTAGAGATTCAAACAATTGAAGGCAAAGTTGAGGTGTTTCATGACATATATGCAACATAGACATCTATTTTTGAAATCCATGTTACCACACCTGAAACACTCTTTGAGACAACACAATTTTCAAACTTAGGTAGAGGCTTTGTAAGCATCCTTATAACTAGAAGAGAACCAATATTAGAAGACAGATCCATCAATAGTGGAGCTGAAGGAGGATCTAAATAATTTAACATTTCAAATGAACCAGAACAAGAGTAAGGACAAAAGAGAAGTTCTTTGGTGTACCACATGTAGGACAGAAGGAAATCACAAGAATGAATGCCCAACATTCATGCAGTACATGGAAACAAGACTCCCAAACCCTTTGTCGACAGGAGGACTATGGTGTGAGATCTCTAAGATACAGGGGTATGATCGATATCATTGTCCAATGATGCAGAAATACCAGATAGTGCCTAAGAGTTCATATTGAAACTTTTTCAAGTCAGTAGGCCATGATGAAAAATATTGTAGGAAAATGAAGATGATGAGGGAAAGAACATCAAAAACCTATAGGGTGCAAGAGGAAATGATGACAGGGAAAGAAACACCATAGTTTAACCAAGTACCAACCCCATATAACACTGCAGAACCACAACACAATACTGCACAACCACGGTCTAATCCCACGCACAACGTCGTACAATCAAGTGCCTCAGTACAACACACCGTGAGGATATCAAGCTGGCTACAAAGGTGGAGGACGAAGTAGAGGAGGATTTGGAAGAGGTAGAGGACCGATGGTATGCCATAACTTTTAGAAACCGGGATACTATGCAAGAGAATGTCCACTTCCACCTATGACATGTATGTATTGTCGCACATCAGATCATGACACATAATATTGTCTGACACTATTGGGGAAGATCCAGGAAAAAAGGAATCAAAACAATCAGAATGTCCAATGGATTTTTTTTGAAGCAAGGGATGATGGAATAAATATCAACATAGTTATGCATAGAGGAGATAAAATAGGAGATGACGCAGTAACACAGGATCCAACACAACACCAATGGGTGAAGAAGAATGTTGAACCATAGAAGCAGTTTGATGCTCAAAATGAAAAGGAGATATTCAAGAAATCTAGACAAGAATGCTTGAATCTAGAAATTGAATCTACATCAACTGTGCAACATACTCAGGATGTACCAACGTACATGATTCCTTCATCACTAGATCACACTAATGAAGCACAACCCCTAAGACAAGTAAGTACCATAAAGGATTTTCAAAAAACTTGTGTTAAACTACTAAATGATCTATCATTTGTTAAAGTTTCACAAAATATGTTAGAAAGATGTCACACAAATGTAGAGGGAAATCTAGAGCAGAAAACAAGTAATCACTTGTATACAAGGAGGAGGACAAGTAGAGAGTTCAGACTGAATTCCAACATTGGAGATTTCAACATGGGGGATATTATACTGGATTTCGGCTCCAAAGTAAATATGCTACCCAAGAATACATGGGAATGTATGGGAGATCCCACTTTAGGATATTCACCTATTCATATGAAACTAGCAAATCAACACAGGGTTCTACCAATTGGAAGGCTAAAGTGTGTGACAGTAGATCTGGATGGAGTGTGCACGAAAGTCAATTTTCAAGTAATAGAAATAGTGGATGGCACAACGCCTTATCCAACATTTCTTGGCTTGGATTGGGAATTTGAAAACCAGGCCATAACCAATTTGAATACAAGGAATATGACATTCAATTCATGAGAGTACAAAATTATTGCACCATTATACCCATCAGAAGGAGAAAGGCTTGTAGAACCCACTTGCTTAGACATGGAGGAAATAAACCAATTATACAGAGACACTACACAAGAAGAAGATTATGTAAATACAACTAAAGATGGAGTACTTAGTTGGAGAATCATCACATCATGTGCTTCAGCCTCAGATATAGGGTTGGAGAATTTGCATCATAGGTTACATGAAGTATCCACAAGAAGGTGTGCAAGAATAGACCGCACACTAATATGGGTAGGTACAGAGATAAGAAAACCTCCCATTTTTCATGGGGTGAATGACTTAGAAGAATTAATAACTAGATATGAAGATGAAGTGTTATAAAATCAGAGGCTCTTATATCTGGACATAGAACTCAAGGAAACACCTGCAAGATGGTGGGGTGCGCACAAAGAGACAGTCAAGGACTGGTACCAATGTAATTTATTACTAAGCTTCAGATTTGGCACAGAACAGAGAAGCAATCAACTGCAAAAATATGATGGACAGGGGACACCAACAGAACACTTAGAGAAGTGAAGAACACTATGGAAAATGACACCACTAGAAGAATGGACTCATCACTTTATTCACACATTGGAAGGAATTTCAGCAAACTGGTACATAGACCAGGAACTCCGTAGATGCACTATAGAATGAACAAAATTACAACAAGATTTTATAGTTGCTTTCTCATTTGAACATGAGAAACCCAACATGGATTCAGAACTTGTTGGCCCTCGACCATGTTTTGGAGAACCTTGGTCATGTTTGACAATTTTTGGGACTTTGACAGGATGGTCGAAGACGAAGCGCCTAGGCGAAGCGGAGATCACGGGATATTGCCCCCTTTTGTGGGATTTTTGGGTTTTATGGTTTATGTAATGGGTATGGAATGTCGACCCATGGGTTTACCCATGCTTAGGCCTCTTTTGTAATGTATAAATAGGGATCTAAGAAATGAAAAACCTAGTAGCAGATGTATGTTTCTCAGTGCAAGTATTTGTAATCGGCTTGGTACATATTGTTGTTAAGACTTGCAAAGCTAAGTGCAAGTGTTCGTAAGAGGATTTGTGCACAGACTGTGTAAGGATTTGTGTTGTGACCTAACTCAAGGAAGGAGGATCTAGCAAGGTGCACACATATCTCCTATCCTATGCGGAGCTATCTTTGTGGCTTTGTGCATGTAAGAAGATTGGAAGAGCCTAATAAAGAAGATAAGAGTTGGTGGATGTATCCCCACACTAATGTGAACCACGTATATCCTGTGTTGTGGTTTCTTTGTGAGATATGTTTGATATCTTATTGATGTGATTTATTCTTAGTGTTGTAGTATTTATGTATGTTAGATGCATCTGATATGGTATCTTAGTTCTTAACAATATGAATGAAGGTTAGATCTATTCTAATGTTATGTGCTGAATGGTTAGATGTGCTTATACCTTGATGAATATTGCATTGTTATGTAATTAGGTTTTTTACCTAGGATGTGAATAAGGGTCAAAGACTAATGAATGTTAATTTATAAGTGCTCTGTTAAGTATTGTGATCAAGTATTTGTGTCCCAACTAGGTTGTAGACACTTGAGTCCTACAATCCCCCCTACTTCTACCTCAGGTGAGACTTCATCTACTTCGCATGTGTTGTTGAAAGGGTCGATAGTTAGGGTTTTGTTGGTGCGTTGTTGAAGCGTTGAACCCACTAGGTCTACCCCTATGCCAACAAATGGTTCCATTGTCGGGACTCTGAAACTGTGATTGTTGGGAACTGAAGAAAAGAGAAATCTCTATGTGTAGATCTGTTTTTGTAGTGCATAGTATTCTACTTAATTTGTGAAGCTCTGTGCTAAGAAGGGAGTCGGATCTGAAGAAAAGAGGTAATATTTTAAAGCTTTGTGCTCTGATAAAGGTAATATAAGTGGAAATTTTTGTTTCAAAAGAATGGATCTAGGTATGTTTGATAGATTTTGCACTAGTCTAAAAACTAGGGCACATCTAGAAGAAAGAATATTTGATATGAATAGATCTGATCAAGTTAATGAAAGATATATTATTCCTATGCATAAAAATAATTTTTGGACTAACAAGTGGATGCAGGATCCTAGAAAAAAAATTTGCAGGTCCATCACTATGACCCCAGTGCATAGTACAAGAGAGGTTGGGGATCATTTAAGAGAAAGAGGGGATTGACTCTTTGTCATAGTTGCAGAAGACCGAGACATATTGCTAAGGAATGCCCTGGTACAAGCCCTATTTGTCTTTGTTGTAAAGTTGTTGGTCATAAAGTTTTGGATTGCCCTATAATGATTGCTAAAGTTGAGAAGATGAACATGAAACAAGAAAACCATGAAGAAGGTCAAGAGACTAATAATATACTTGAGAAACAGAAAGAATCAGAGGCTATATTATTGCAGATGAAAGAAACACTAAATGATCATGGAGACATTAGTTTACCATATATCTTAAAAGAGAAGCAGTGCATAGAAACAAGAATAAGAGACTTCGACATAGACTGTGTATTGGATGCAGAAAGACAGGTGAACATTATGCCAGAAAGTACTTGGGAAATTTTTGGAAAGCCTGCTATAATTCCTTCATTGGGAGGAATAGGATTGTTTAAAGGAAAGTTTATAACCCTATGTGGAAGACTTACTCATGTACTTATGAGTTCTCATGGAACATCAACAGAAGAACAATTTGAGGTCATTAAGTTTGTTGATAACAATGCTCCTTTTGCACTTTTGTTAGGAAGGAATTGGATTGAGAGAGATGAGATCCAAAGGAAAGAAGAAGAGGAAGATATAGAAAATAAAAATCAAGAATTAAGGGATTTCATGGCTAGGAGAATAGTGCACTTGATAGAAGAATATGAGGACAAGTCAAAGAAACTGAGGTCCAGAGACCTGGCTATCAAAGTTGAAAGAACACAAGAAGACTTAAAGAACTTATCCATGCAGAAGAGAAGAGCATATACTCCAAAAAAAATAAGAGAAGAAATATTGCCTTTCAAACTTATGAAAGACCCTCAGCAGTGCCAAGTTACTATGATAAGAGAAGATAAGAACAAGAATGGAAAGAGAAATCCAGAGACATAGATCACAGGGAAGAAAGCGAGAAAGCTTAGTAAGAGGAAATAAAAGCTAGAAAAATTACAGGATATTCCAGAAAGGACTTCGCAGAAGGAAGGCTTGCAGAACTTGAACCTCACTGAAATAGAAGAATAGTGCATATTGGAACTTCGACTTGGCGAATAAATGTGACCGATAGAGGCATCATGGCCGTTAGAATGATGCTCCATAATGGCTAGAAACACATTTATTGCTGAAAAGATCGCCATTGGACCATTAGGACCACGCCATAACTGATGGAATCGTATTGATTGAGGCATTCCTTCCTGTTGGAGGAGTCTGTTATGACATTGTCTATTTAATATGTCGAATGTCTTACCAGGAACACTTTTGCAAATTGCGATTATCCGAGCCCATAGATAATTGATTGCTACCGCGCTATGCATTTGAGACCTCGTCAACCACTTTGTTTACCTTGAGCATCCATTCACCTATCTGAGATATCTGATCTAGAGCGTGCATGTCAAACAACCTTAGCACAGTAGAGAAGTCTATAGAAGAGATCATAATAGACCTTATGGCTGAGAAGGTCATGTCTGCATGAGCACAGGATTCATCAAAGAGAGGATTGCAAGCATCCCCGTCGATTGCACGTCGATCTAGGCCATCCTAAACTGTGACAGAGAAAATAAGTAAGCACCGTGACAACCTGGCGAATGTGAAGCTCATATCATCAGTATTTCCTGACTATATCCTACCCCTGGCTGGCGTGGTTAGTCATGACAACTTCCTGAGAGATTTCAACTATAGACTGATCACTACATACCTCCCGAAGGGGATACATGCAGTTGGACTGCAGTTGGGATAGATTTGGATGCTCAATATCAGTGATTTCAACTTAGGAGACCCCAATAATTATGGAATTCTTGCACCACATAAGCACTTGACAAAGACAACAGGGAAGAAGTCGAAGATAGTCCCCCAACCGTGTACCATGGACATCGCAAGCTCAACAATCCTTAAATTTATGAAGATATTGCACTTTGACAAACATCAGGAGGTTAACGCGTGCATTAAACTCCTCCTGTCCTGCTTCCATGGCAGGTACCTGTGGTTGGATAGGCGCATCACTATATATCTGGCATTGATCCACCGGATCACTAGATTGAGCATGTAGGGACCAGACCCTCAGGATATCCTATTCTATGCGAAGTTAGCTTTGTGTCTTGGTGCATGTAAGAAGATTGGAAGAGCCTAATAAAGAAAAGAAGATTTGGTGGATGTAGCCCCACACTAGGGTGAACCACATATATCCGGTGTTGTGGTTTCTTTGTGCAATATGGTTGATATGTTATTGATGTGATTTATGCTTAGTGTCGTAGTCTTTATGTATGTTATATGCATTTGATATGGTAGCTTAGTGCTTAACAATATGAATGAAGGTTAGATATATTTTGATGTTATGTGTTGAATGGTTATATGTGCTTAGACCTTAATGAATATTGTGTTGTTCTGTAATTAGGGTTTTTACCTGTGATGTGAATAAGGGTCAAAGACTAATGAATTTTAATTGCTAAGTTCTCTGTTAAGTATTTTGATCACAGATTTGTGTCCCATATAGGTTGTAGACACTTGAGTCCTACAACCCCCCTGTGTCTACCTCGGGTGAGACTTCATTTTCTTTGCAGGTGTTTCTAAAAGGGTTGGTAGTTAGGGTTTTGTTGGTGCACCATTGAAGCATTGAACCCTGGGTCTGCCTCTATGCCAACAACACTCAAATAAATCATAGGGGTAACATTCATTCAAGAACCAGAGGTTGAACTTATAACAGAGTACCAACAATAGAATAGATAGATAGTGAAAGAACTACTATCATGCTACCATGTGCAGGAAGAAGAACTAGATGAATATGACCCACGCAAAATTCAAATTATAGAAATTGAAGGAGAAAGAAAGGTGGAAGTTCCATCTCTCACATCAGAAGTATTTTTCATGCCAATCAAGGTGAAGAAAGTAAATATTGGGACAAATGATAATCCTGAAATGGCCAGTATCATAGATTACTAGGATGAACATATAGTAGAAAGAATAATAGAGTTGTTGCATGAGTACAGTGGAATGTTCCCAACAAACTTTATAGAGATGAAAGGAATAACAAAAGAGCTAGGAGAAATGAATATACCTCTCAAACCTGAGGCTATATTAGTTAGACAACGACCCTATAGACTGAACCCAATCGATAAGTAGAAAGTAAAGGCAGAAATTGACAGAATGTTGGAAGTCAGAATCGTAGAAATAGTGGAAGAATCAGAATGGATAAGACCTATAGTAGTCCAGGAGAAGAAGCAAGGAGGTGTAAGGATATGTTTCGATCTAAGAAATATTAATGATTCTTTCCTACATGATCCTTTTCCTACCCCTTTCACATATGAGATATTAAATAATTTAGGAGAACAGGAAGAATACTCATTCACAGATGGATTCTCATGCTACCATCAGATCAAGATAGCTCCAGAAGGTAGGTACAAGACCACTTTTTCCATAGAATGGGGATATTACCAGTACAGAGTCATGCCTTTTGGGTTGAAGAATGCACCAACAATATTCTCAAGAGTATTCATAGTTGCATTCAGAGAATTCATCCATCATGTTTTAGAAGTATATATGGATAATTGGATAGTCTCTAGTCTGTCGAAAGACCATGTGGAAGTATTAAGGCTTATGTTGGAAATATGTAGGAAGTGTCATATCTCATTGAATATCAAGAAGTTCATCTTTGGGACACCTTTTGGAATACTATTGGGACATATAGTTTGAAAACAAGGCTTAATAGTAGACCCTGCCAAGATTGTAGTGATTTTCAATTTACCATCACCAAAATCAGTGCATTAGTTGAGAGAAACATTGGGACACACAGGTTACTACCGGGAATTCATAAAAGGGTATGCATAGATCACTACATCAATGGAGAAATTGTTGAAGAAGGATAGTAAATTCTAGTGGAATGAGGACTGTCAACGAGGTTTGAACACTCTAAAAGAAAAAATGGTCACAACACCTATACTAGTATTCCTAGAATGGGAAAAAACATTTCATGTGCATGTAGATGCATCATCCATAACACTTGGAGCTATTCTAGCACAGCCAAGAGAGGGAGAGTTAGACCATCCTATAGAAATTGCAAGTAGGAAACTATCAGAGTTATAGCATAACTAAAATACTATAGATAGAGAAGGCCTAGCGATGGTATATGAATTGTAGAAGTTCAAACTCTATCTACTTGGGAAACACTTTAAAATGTTCACAGATCATTCTTCCCTCAAGTACCTAGTCAACAAACCATTGTTGGGGGGGAGAATCTATAGATGGTTACTATTATTTCAGAAATTTTACTTTGAAGTGATAGTCAAACCAGGGAGGTTGAATGCAGGACCCGATCACAAGCCAAGGATCACCAATGGAGAGGAACCTACAAATTTAGAGGAAAACATACCTAATGCGGAGTTATTTTTCATTCCAAGTAGCTGATAAATATTTTTTCTGACATCATTGAATACTTTAGTACAGGGATTGTGCCACAAGAATTCAACACTGCACAGAAGAAAAATCTTGTAGTCATATCTGTAGACTATTAATTGATTGCAGGACACTTATACAAGATGGGCACAGACAACATCTTGAGAATATGTGTACTAGAACATGAAAGGCCTAGGATTTTAGCAGAGGCTCAGGAGGGAATAGCTGAAGGAAATTATGCAGGAAAATCTACCGCACAGAAGGTATTGCGTGTAGGACTATTGTGGTCGACCATTCACAGAGATGCAAAGGACTACTGCCAAAGATGTGATGTATGTCAGAGGGTTGGGAAACCTAATAGATGGGATGAGATGCCCCTAATACCACAAGTAACCTTGCAAGTATTCAAAAAATGGGAAATAGAATTTGTGGGACCAATTAACCCACCAAAAAAGAGGTTGGGACCAAGGTATATCACTACCGCGATATAGTACTTAACAAAATGGGCAAAAGAAGCACCAATAAAATATTGTAGCGCATAGACAGTGGTACACTTCCTATTTGAGCAAGTGATCGCTAGATTTGGATACCCAAGGATTTTGATGAGTGACCAAGGCACTAACTTCATCAATAGTACTATCAATGCTATGACTGAGGAGTTTGAAGTCTATCATCAAAAAAGGACCCCATATCACCCTCAAGCAAATGGAATAGTGGAATCCTTTAATAAGATCCTAGAGAATGCATTGACAAAGATATGCAATTTTAACAAGGGTGATTCAGATTTGAAGATACCAACAGTATTATGGGCATATAGGAATACATGAAAAAAGTTGACAGGACAGACACCATTTAGGTTGGTGTATAGACAAGAAGCAATGGTTCCATTAGAATTTTTGGTACCTAGTCTGTGTGTAGAAACAATCACTAACATGACAGAATGAGGTGTAGTACAAGAAAGGATAATTCAACTCATGGAGATGGAAGAAGATAGGATTCTAGCAGATTTCACCAAGAAGTACAGAAAGCAATGGACAAATCTTGGCATGATAGACATATTAAAAGAAAGAGTTTCAAGGAGGGAGACCTAGTCTTGGTGTATGCTAGTAAACTTATTTAGCACCCAGGAAAATCCAGAATGCATTGGTTCAGACCATATGAAGTAAAGATTGTCACAGAAGGGGGAGTTGTACAGTTGAAATATTTAGGAGGTACAAAACTCAGAGGAATGATCAATGGGAGTCGATTGAAACTGTATAGGAATAGTCGACCTCCAAACATCTATAAAGTTATTGTGCAGTAAGAAGATATGTATATAGTGTATTATAGTATAAGCAAGGGAGAGAAAATGAGAAAAACAAATTAAAAAAAGAAAATCCATAAAACGTAAAAAGAGGATAAAAAAAACAAATTGACGCACATGGAGGGTATTGAAAGAATAAAACTCGTAGAACAAACCATTCTGATGCAAGAAAACTAGGGTTTGAAAATGCCACGAACATAAGACAAGTTAACTAGTAGGTGCACCAAACACTACAAAAAGTGAAAAAGTGACAATTGTCTGTGTGGCACAGCTGTCCCTTCTCCGTCATGCTATAAAGTCAGAAAAAGGGGGTGAAGTGACCCATTTCTTCATTTTCTAAGGAGAACAATGCAAAGTCAAGTGGAAGAGAAATAGAGTGTGAATTTTCCCTATCCTTTGTTTATTTGGAAGCCTACAAGTTGGATTTCTTCACGATTTCACCACTGAGGGTTGGAGCATCGAGCAGAACCGGATGAAGCACACATAGTAGCACTCAAGTGCTGCAAACTAGAACAAATGAGATTCCTACAGTGGTGGATGTGGATGAAATCCACACACCAGATTATGAGCAGACCACATTGCATGTGGAGGAGGATCAGGAACCCATACAGGAGGTCGAGCAACTGGAAGAGGATGCCAAACAGACAAAATATGACTCATCCAGGGGAAAAGGGTCGTAACAAATAGAACCGGCCATGGGTTCCATGCAGCAAGGCCTAGATTTGGAACCACAACCTGAAATGGAGCAAGAGACCACACCATAGGGTGGGGTATCATCCCCACAAGGAAAAAATAAGGTGAGAGAAGAAAGCAGTTCATAGGGAGTACAACGTCCATGGGCAGAACTAGGTATATTGATGCCGAAAATTCCCAACAAAGTGAAGATTGAGGATAAAATGGTAGGAGGAGTTGATATCCTTAAATACTCTGACCATGATGTCTCTGAAACCATAAAGTTCCCACATTTGGTAGCACATAGATACCTAGAGAACAGGGGAGAGGGCCCATAAGGTGTGCCACTGTTGGAGCCTGCACAGTGGATCCTAGGACTGTACAACACTGACATCATGAACTTATTAGACATACCGCACTTCGGGTGTGGGAAACACATAAATAGATGTGTCAAACAATTGTTATCAATGGTGAATGAAGGCATCTTTTATATGGATAGGCCAGTCCCGATCAATGTCGACCTTGTCGCAGAGATTACAGGGCTACCCACAGATGAGGAGAAACCAGAGCAATACCTAGAAGAAAATACTAAGGTGAAAACCATCTCAGATGAGATCAAAACAAAGTATGGCACAAAGAGGGGTAACAGAGGTATCGGGATCAATGACATCAATGATCCTACAACATGATTTGAAACCATATTACTCGGTTGCAAATTAATGCGCAAGTGTCAAAAAGAAGAAGTGATTGTAGGAGTAGTAGCAGTCACGGTGCAGTGCACAAAGGGGAGCTCGATCAGATGGGCCCCTTACCTACTGAACTCGTTCCTTGTATACTGCAAGGATGCACAATATTGGGGATCTAAGTTCCACTACTCGTGGTCACTCATGCTCATTGCACTTATGGGGTGGAACAAACCTACATACACTATGTTCCTTCGAAGGAAAGGAAAATGTGGTACAACGCGCTACATGTTGTTGTTGTAGGATAAATCAGTAAATGCATACATAAACTAATATCCCTAGATCCACCTGGATATAGAAAAAAATAAGACAGGACATGCGCTTTCCCTAAATTACAATCATTTATCTAAGTGTCAAAGAAGGAATTGATGACTTACCTTTGAGATCACTTACTTATATCTTTGTTGCTCCCACTTCACTCTGGTTCTCTTGCGAAACCAAATATGCAATGACACAAACCAACCAAAGTGAAAGAAACTATGATAGATTCAATGAAAACTTAAACATGAGATCAAGGAGTCATGTAATAAAATGAGAATAATTTTATGGGAAAGAAACATGCCATTGTATTATATTGAATAAAAGTAGAAGATACAACTGGAATTCCTTGATGTCACAAGTTCCCTTTTAGTGGTCCTTCGTTCCAACACACGCATATAATTGTTCTGGAATTTGCATGAATATGATCTTCAAAATCTTGATGGGAAAATGTAGACCTCAAGCATCAACTGAAATTTTATTCTTCACACAATCTCCAACCTATTCTTCCAACAATTATTTTTCTCAACTTTGCTTAATTGTGCTTAACCTTTCCATGAGAAGCCCATTATTATATAAGAGAAGCTAAAGTGGTTAAAAATATGAGGTTGATCCCACCATATCATAGAAGTCAGTAGGGTCGTAACCATACGGATGCCACCTCACATTCCATAAGATTCCCTTTCTAGAAACTTTTTGAACTTCTTTCCTCTTTTGGCTTTCAAATGTCATCGCACCCTGCCTATATAGCATCTTGCATAAATCTTGCAGGCCAGCTATAGAGAAGCCTGGGGAAATCATGGATTTCCACACTGTACACTATGGGTAGCCTGCGGCGTCCTTCTAAAAAGTAGTCTTGCAGAGGAGGAAAGAAGTCACTTTTCTTAGGCAAAAGATTATTTTGAGAGCCTGATCACATGCTAGTAAATTCATCATTGGAGTGACCAAAATAATGTGTAACAACCCCCCAAGTACCACAACAAGTACCTGCCAACTACCTACCTTCTCTGTGACCACCAAAAATCTTTAAAAACCTGATTCCTCACCAAGGAGTCATTAACACAACCAAAATCTTCCCCTCATGCATGAAAAGTAGGACAATTCCCTCAACCAGGACAACCTCAACCTGGTAATTGAACAAACTGCATCCTCCTCCTCACCACTAAGGAGGAAATTCTCTTACAAAGTCATAGTTGTTAATACAGTGTGCCTCTTAAACCCTCCCTGACACATCAGATTCCCCCCAATTACTAGCAGTACAATATTTAATGATACCTCATCCTAACACTGAAGACACTACCCGGATTCCCTATGCACCTCTGCACAATAATCTGCATAACTCCCATGCAAGGGCTACACACAACGACAACCTTATTAATTATCTAGCCTAGTCACCAACTTCTATGTTAGTATTCTAAGTTATTTATAGCTTCCCTTCACAAATAAAGGCATTTTTTCACAATTGGGGGCAATAAGCCTAATCGACACCTGTCTATTCACTTTCGATTTAAACAAAACAAACCCATTCCTTCTCTCGCTAATCACTTTCAAAAATCCCTGTAAAAATCAGGACGACAACCTCATGAGGATATGAATCCTCCTACATTTTTAAAGAGGTGGTACTCCTCTTTGGCTAAAAGATATAACTATAATATCTTGGATTAGGAGAATGCCTAGGAATAAAACTCTAAGTATTTATTTCTTGAATTTACGAAATAATATGGTCTTCAATAACCTGATATAATCTTTATGTACAACAAGAAGTCTCTTAATAAGAAAAAATTTGAGGGATTTAACATCAAAATTTCTTCGTGATCAACATTACATTATTAACAGGGATGATTTTAAGGATGAAAATTTATTTTAAAATGTAGAAACCTTCGCGAATCTTACTAATCCTTCATATGCCAACTATAAATGATTGGCAATATTTTTGTAAAAATATTCAAATTTCTAAGGATTTTATATAGTTTTTATAAAATTTTGGCGATTTTTAAGGTAAAATATTTGTATCCTATAGAATTTGGGCGAATCATTTTTAAAATAGAAAATCTCATTTTTGGAAAAAACATGGAAAATTAGCCCATGAGGGAAATTTAGCCCCTAAAATCATGTAATACACAATCTTCTTAATCATATATAAATGCACCCATGTCTTCTTCACAAGAAATAGGAGAGAATAATTTGATCATCTCAAATAATTTTAAAAGAGTACTACTATGAATATCAAAAGATAATTTGATAGGTCGATCTCAAATACCTCATACTTAAGACTGAAAGTTACAAGATACAGTCAAAATCAACCCTGAAGCAATTCTTTGTGGAGTTTATTCATGAAAAATGTTCTTCACTACAAAATCTTTGACAGTCATGTATATGGCTATAAATACTCCATGATCATACAAGAAAAATGGTTTGGAATAATACAAGAATAACACTCAAGAACTCAACCTTGTGGCCAATTTAGAGACTCAAGCATAAATCTATGAGAAATGGTGTAGAAGAATAGAAAGAGTGGAGAATATGGAGATCTATTTTATTTGATCAGAAGCTTGGTTGTGTATTCATGGTTGTACCTTATTCTTCCTCTGATCTTATGCACCTCTCTGATAATTTTGATTTTTTCCCCTTGATGATGTCTTTCTTCTGTTTTAAAGTCGGTTCTTCTAACTACTTGAGTAGTTAGGGTTTTTCCTCTTTTGAATTTCCCGTACAATTATTTTCTTCAAGTATTCTATTTAATTGAATCATCATTAATTCTTCATTAATTAAATTACATCATCAATATATGCATATCTAAAATGGGTCCCTTTCCCTTTTTAATAATTTTTTTAAATAAACTTTAATTTTTAAAAATTCAATTAATTTCCCTTTAAAATAGGGGGACTTTGTTTTAAATTTATGGAAGTGAAAATAAACTTTTCAACCATATAAATTACTTCATATGTGATATGAACTCGTGAAGTTATGTTGTCACACGGGCACATTAAAAATGAAACAGATAGACGTTTTAAATTCTGAGAAAAATGTAGCAACGTTCATCCTTTTAAAACTATACCATCACATTCTACGTTGAAATACCTTTCCAAATGTATACATTTGCGTGATTATGACACATATACCTCAAGTTATGGTCTTTGCAAGATTAACATTCGGCCACCATCAATCAAAATTGATGGGAAAACGTGGGTCCTTGATCTTGGATTAGTCCTCCTTTAGGAAATTTCCACTTGTCTTCATGAAGATTATCCCACATGCATGCGAATAGGAAATTCTTAGTGGCATATAATGTTAAGTGTAACATATATTTGACAAGAAATAAAGAAGAGAGAAGATTATGGAGCTTCGAGGATTTGACCCTTAGAAAATTGTTGAATAAAATAATCATGTTGCATGTCAAGTCAAACATGAATCTGCCCAGTCAGAACATAAATCATCCTACCAAATATTTCCATGCACCATATTATGATAATTCATAATTAACTTCCACATGTCACATTCATAAGTTTCTAAATTTCACCAATAACTAAATGCCATGTGTCTCCAATAAGAATTTTCCACATGTCTTCCTCCTTGAGTTGTCATGTGTCACATTAGTTAGATGCCATGTCAATCCAGTTGTAGGTTACCACTTGTCATATTTTCATAGGTCTGATTGTAGGTTACCACTTGTCATATTTTCATAAGTATGATTGTAGGTTGCCACTTGTCATATTTTCATAGGTCTCCATGTGTCATTACAAGAGTGGATGGCATGTGAAAAAATCTTATTGGTTGGTGGTGTAATATGTGAAACTTTGGGAAATAGTTTAAGTATGGGAGGGATTCGTGAGAGGAGAGAGGGAAAAAATAGTTAGGGGGGGTAGTTTGTAGGTGGCAGAATTGGGGAATGGAAAATGTAGGTAGCAAAGTTAGGGAGTGGCATAGGGTGAGGTGGGGAAGGGTAGTTTGGGAGAGGGAGAAATAAGGGGGGTGTAATTTTGGACTCACAGGGGTGAGGAATGTGAGGGGGTTGGGGGGGAAGGGTTGAGGTGATTCTGAGAGTGCGAAAGAACTTAGAATTTTTCTAAGTATGGAGTGGTTAGGGGGAGGGGTAAGGTGAGGTGAGTTCGAGAGTCCGAAAGGACTTAGAAATTTAATATTAAGTATAGCGTGCGTAAGTGGTTTGGTAGGTATGAGGTGTGTTAGGATGGGGAATGAGTGGTGTGAGGTAAATGGAGTATGATGGGTGTCCACCAACCCTTAATTATGGAGCAAGTATTAAAGAAATGTGTGGAGGGATAAGGAGTAAAAATTAAATAATTCTAAGTGTTATGAAGGGAAAAAATAAGAGGGGTCTTAGGACCATAAGATTTTGAAGAAACAAGGTCCTTAGGCCCGTGATAATTTGGATATGTTTCTGACCAATTAGCTTTATTCCACATGGAGGAGGCACCATGTTTCTCTTAAACTTTAAACCTAGATATATTGAGCATATGAACTTGGATTTATGATACGAAAAATGTGTGGCGAAGCTGAGACTGCAGACTACGCATTGAAATTATAAGAATTCAATAATTTTCATATTATGAGATCATTTTTTTTATTAATCCAAGAGAGGGAAAATATAGGTGAGCAATTTTGGTCAACAACTGGCTCTAACTGTGGGACAATGACCCCCTGTGGGTTGTTGAGAACACCAAAATCTAAATACCAACTACCTTCTCCACTGGGCTATGGAGTCATCTTCAAAATGAAATATTGTAATTCTTCTTCTTTCATGGAGCTATCTTCAAATTTGATTGACTTACTATGAAAAAATGAACTAAAGAAACAAAATATGTACATGCCTGATATACCTACCCTAAATTACTTAAAAGAGAGTGGCACCTTAGGTATAGACATATTTCCAATGGATCTTTCAAGCATTGATATGATTTTTGGAATGAACTCCATCACTATGGAACTTATTGAAACTTGTACCATTGAGTCAGGGGCACTCTCAATATGTACTGGAGAAATATTGAGTAAGGTGTGTTGAGGATCTGATTGTATTTCTTCTCCAACAATGCCTTGGAACCATAATTCAATGAAATCAATTCTTGGCTTCTCAAAAATACTATTTTCTCTGATTGGATGGAGAGTTTCCAATCGTAGCATTCTCTCCTTATCACTATCTATGTCCAAGATTCTTGATTCATTAACAATGTATTGAAAAGACTTTTCCTTCATGTAATGGCCATCTTGTTCATTATTTTTCTCAAGATTCATTTCTTCCACCAATTCTTCTTGCTACAAGTGTTCTTGAGGCTTTTCATCGTCCATTACAAGGATGTAATATTCTTATGTATTCGGTGGAGGCTCGTCAATTTCATTCTCAAATTTTCTATTTGAAATATCTTCATATGGAGTATATAGGAGATTGAAAGTTTCTTCTTGTAATTTTTAACTTTCATCTTCGTCTTCAGCAACATGACTTGACTTAGAAATTTCTGTTGGAAGATTGGTTGTTGTCATTGATGTCAACCCTAGTCATGGGTTTTGGACCGCAAGATTGATGAAGGTATTTGGACATGAAGGAAAATGCACATGCAGATACAACATCCATGGATGGATAGTATACATCATGTTGTTTATGGTGGTATGTGGCACGTCACATGGATCCTCATGGTTGAGGAGAAATGAATTTTTGAAGATGACAAAGTGAATTGTACATGTAGGCCCTGAAGATAATTACAGAAAAGAATTACAAAATAAGAAAGTGTCAGGTTGGCCCTAATGTTAAAAGGAAGTGACATAAATGGTATAAATAAACATCATTATACATTCATTTGATACAAGTCTAACTTTAGAGGGAATAATAAGTAAAAGAAGGCCGAATTTCAAGGGAGGATGAAGTCTTTTGGTGATGTGTTCTAAGGTATGTTATTTTCAGGTCATCTTACCTTTTTTGCTATAAATTGTTTTCTAGAACGATTCAGATGGTGAACTCTCTATGGTATTGAGAAGACATATCAAGGTACCTCTGGTAAAAAATTTAGCTCTTGATTCTCTATAATTATGGAGATACACTCTATGGAAGATAGGGTTTGTGACCAGTCCTGAAGCTAGTCAATAAACAGGTGTTCCGGGTAAAATAGTCATAACTTCTTCATAAAGAATCCAAATGAAGTGGGACCACTTCCATTGGAAAGAGTATGGAATGTAGTTTTGTTTGTGCAAATTTCAGAATTGGATGTTAAATATTGAGCGTGGGGCATGTTGTACAAGTTGGGTCTTCTGAACAGACCAGAATTGAATAAAGTCTACCATTCTTTCTATAACCTCCTTTTCGGGAGGATTCAAGGAGTGAAAATTGGAGGAGTTTCAGAGAATACATTGAGTAATATTATCTACAGGATCAGAGTACTCCAAGAATTGAATAATTGCATAAATTGAAGAAGTCTTAGGAAGCATTATCAGGTTCTATGTGATGATTGGTTGATGGTGATGATTTAATGTAAAGTTTTATTATCTCTCATATATTCTTGGGTGGAAGGAAG
>ML780962.1:868334-948051 GCA_009831015.1 Picea engelmannii
GGAAGTCATCACTTCCCTTGAACAATAACCATTGATTATTTCTCATATATTGTGCATGGTCTATTGTGGTGTATTGGTGTAACTCTTATACTATTGTTCATTTCTCATTGGATATAGTTGAATGGTTTAATTATAAGTTGAAATTTTTTTAAATTGTACTTGATACTGATTCACCCCCCTCTCTGTATCAACAATTTCATCCATTATTTGATTAGATTCTTCTTCAAAATTGGTCACTTCGTTATATTGCTTCCATATGGGAGAGGGCGGGTGGGAAAAAACATTTAAAACATCAGAAAAAACATATGAATTCACTTTTGGGATGAACTTTTCTGCAAATGAATCTTCTAACACATCCCATCTAGTAATGGAATTAGGTATTAATGAGTTATACCATTCAAGAGAATTCCCTCACAGAATTTGTAAAAATAATCTACATGTAACATTGTCTTCACTGAGGTTGAAATCATGACATGTACTTTTAAAATTAAACAAGTGTTTCTCTACATCTTCTAAATCATCCCCAAATAATGTAGAAAAAATTTCAATAGAAATATCAGGCATTCAAAAAAATTACTTCTGGTATATTTAAAGGGGTTTTATAAAATTACCTCCTTCTTTGGGTATTTCTCCCTTTTGTTGAGTTGTGTAAAGCCATTGATGGGCTTGATGAATAATTTAAAAGAGTGTCATAAAATGAATGAAATTCTCCATTTTGAGTCTTTCCAATGGATTTGCCAGGAATTCCATTCTCCCGAATCTTCGGTGCTTCTCAATTATTTTTGAAATTATAAAAAAGGTGTGACATACTTAAAAAAAACAATTTTCTTGATTCTTCTTTTCGAAACTTTGATCCATGGATATATTTTTTTTCTCCAATCGGATCTGAAGCAGGGCCTCAAATGTCTTGAAAATAAATGTCTCCCTAGTATGGTCACCAAAAATGTTGGCACTTGAATCTGTCATGACCGAAACGGAAACCTAATAAGGATATGAATCCTCTTTCATTTTTAAAGAGGTGGTACTCCTCTTTGGCTAAAATATATAAATAGAATATCTTGGATTAGGAGAATTCTTGGGAAGAAAAATCTAAGTCTTTGTTGCTTGAATTTACGAAATAATATGGTCTTCAATAGCCTGATATAATCTTTATGTACAATCAGAAGTCTCTTAATAAGAAAAAATTGGAGGGATTTAACATCAGAATTTCTTCGTGATGAACATCACATACACAATCTTCTTATTCATATATAAATTCATCAATGTATTCTTCACAATAAATAGGAGAGAATAATTTGATCATCTCAAAGAATTTTAAAATAGTACTACTATGAAGATCAAAAGAGATTTTTATAGGTCAATCCGAAATACCTCATACTTAAGACTCAAAGTTACAAGATACAGTCGAAATCAACCCCGAAGCAATTATTTGTGGAGTTTATTCAAGAAAAATTGTATTCATTACAAAATCTTTGACAGCCATGTATATGGTTGTAAATAATCCATGATCATACAAGAAAATTATTTTGGAAGAATACAAGAAGAACACTCAAGAACTCATCTTTGTGCCCAATTCAGATACTCAAGCATAAAGCTATGAGAAATGGTGTAGAAGAATAGAAAGGGTGGAGAAGATGGAGATATATTTTCTTTGATCAGAATCTTGGTTGTGTATTCATGGTTGTACATTTTTCTTCCCATGATATTCTTCCCTACCCCTCTGATAATTTTGATTTTGGCCCCTTGATAATGTCTTTCTTCTCTTTTAAAGACGGTTCTTCTAACTACTTGAGTAGTTAGGGTTTTAACTCTCTTGAATTTCCCGTACAATTATTTTCTTGAAGTATTATCCTTAATTAAATCCTCATTAATGAAATTACATCATCAATATATGCATATCTAAAATGGGTCCCTTTTCCTTTTTAATAAAATTTTTAAAATAAACTTTTATTTTTCAAAATTCAATTAATTTCCCTTTAAAATAGTGGGACTGTGTTTTACATTTCTAGAAGTGAAAATCAACTTTTAAACCATATAAATTAATTCCTATTTTATATTCATTGTCTTATATTTCCAAATATACAATTTTTCCCAAATCCATCACCCGGATCTCACGATATGAACTCGTGAAGTTGAGTTGTCACGCAGGCCCATTAAAAATTAAGTGGATTGATATTTTAAATTTTGAGAAAAGTGTAGCAACTTTCAACCTTTCAAACCTTTACCATCATCTTCTATGTCAAAATACCTTTCCAACAGTATAAATGTTTCATGATTTTGACACTCTAAGATTAAGCTATGGCCTTCGTACGATTAACACTCAACAACCATCGATCAAAATTGATGGGCAAATGTGGACCCTTGATCTTGGATTCATCGTCCTTTAGGAAATTTCGACTTGTCATCATGAATATTATCCCACATGCATGGGAATAGGAAATTATTAGTTGCATATAATGTTAAGTGTAACATATAGTTGACAAAAAAAAAAAAGAGGATATTATGGAGCTCGAAGGATTCGACCCTTAGAAAATTGTTGAATAAAATAATAATTTTGCATGCCAAGTCAACCATGAATCTTCCCAATCAACACATAAATCATCGTACAAAATATTTCCATGTGTCATATTCTAATAAGTCAGCATTAGCTTCCATGTGTCACATTCATAAGCTTCGAAATGTCAGAAATGACTAAATTCTATGTGTCTCCAATAAGAATTTTCCACATGTATTCCTCCCTGAGCTGCCATGTGTCACATTAGTTAGCTTCCATGTCAATCCAAATGTAGGATTCCACATGTCATACTTTCATATGTCTAATTGTAGGCTACCACTTGTCATATTTTCATAGGTCTCCATGTGTCATTACAAGAGTGGATGGCATGTGAAAAACTCTTATTCGTTGGTGGTGTAATATGTGAAACTTTGGGTAATAGTTTAAGTATGAGAGGGATTCATGAGAGGGGAGAGGGAAAGGGTAGTTAGGGGGGGTATTTTGTAGGTGGCGGAAGTGGGGAAGGGAAAATGTCGGTAGCAAAGTTAGGGAGTGGCGTAGGGTGAGATGGGAAAGGGTAGTTAGGGAGAGGGAGAAATAAGGAGGGCATACTTTCAGACTCACAAGGGTGAGGAATGTGAGGAGGAGGGATGAGGTGAGTCCGATAGTTCAAAAGGACTTATAATGTTTCTAAGTATGGAGTGGTGAGGGGGAGGGGTGAGGTGAGGTGAGTCTGAGAGTCTGAAAGGACTCAAATATTTTATATTAAGTATAGAGTGGGTCAGTGGGTTGGTGGGTATGAAGCGTGTTGGTTTTCTGGAATGAGTGGTGGGAAGTAAATGAAGTATGGTGGGTGTCTTCCAACCTTCCATACAAAATAAATGTTAAGTATGGAACGAGTGTTAAAAACATTTGTTGAGGGATAGGGAGTAAGAATTAAATAATTCTAAGTGTTAGGAAGGGGAAAAGTAACAGGGGTATTAGGACCATAAGATTTTGAAGAAACAACTGCCTTAGGCCCACAAGAATTTGGATATGTTTTCGACCAATTATCTTTATTCCACATGGAAGAGGCACCATTTTCCTCTTAAACATTAAACCTAGATATATTAAGCATATGAACTCATATTTTTGATCTGAAAAATGCGTGGTGAAGCTGGGACTCAAGACTACACATTGAAATTATAAGAATTCAAGCATTTTCATCTTCCGATATCATTTTTTTTATTAATTCAAGAGAGGGAAAATATAAGTGACCAATTTTGGTCAACAATTGGCCCCAACTGTGGGACAGTGACCCCCTATGGGTTGCTAAGAAAACTAGAATCTAAAGACCAGTTTCCTTATCCATTGGGCTATGGAGTCATCTTCAAAAGGAATTATTTTAATTATTCTTATTTCATGGAGTTATCTTCAAATTTGACTACCTTATTGTGCAAAACTGAAATGAAGAAACAAAACATGTACATACATGATCTACCTACCCTAACTTACTTGAAATAAAGGGGCACCTAAGGTATAGGAATATTTCCAATGGATCCATTCAAGCACTGATCTGATTTGTGGAATGAACTCCATCACTATGGAACTTATTGAAACATGTACCATTGAGTCTGTTAGCACTCCATAAATCTATTTGGCTAATAAAAAGATGATGAAGGTAACTTTTTCAACCAACTTTGAGACTCGAAACTAGCCTTTTGGATCTAGAGAGGGCTCTCTCAGAAATGGCACGGTCTCCGCGCAGGATATGGCTTTGCAAACAATGGATATATTTAACACCAATGATAAAATGTTTCTAGTTATATTGGTGCAGAAAAGTAAAACTCGGGCTATGAAGTCGGTCTGAGGAAGAGATGGAACAAATGACTCAGTGACTAGATTCGAGAGGAAAAGGCTACGAGCAACAACCTTTAGTGTAAACCGTAAAGTGTGTTGGGAGAAAAAACACAGGAAGCAACTCAAGAGCGTCGTTGTGGATGAATTCAGAGTTAGCTTGAGAGGAAAACTTTTTGTCTAAGTGGCGCGAACAAGGGGCACAGTACAATGAATCCACAGGTTCAAAAATTTGTTCTGAAATAGACGATATGAGATATGAAATAAGAGATAACAGGAAACACATACATAGAGAAACAAACACAATACATCTGACTATCACAACTAGAATATTTTCATCAAGTCACGGGACCTTTGCATAAAATTTCAGTCAAAAGTCAGACTACATACAATAGCATTTTTTTCTCAAAATTCCCAACCAACCTGGCTTACATCGAAAAGATGAAAATATATAAATGAGGGTGCCTCTTGGGTTGCCCACATGTCTACTAACAATCGCCTTCAGGTTCACCATGAGGTCTGATCGTCAGTCAGGATCCGATGTAGTAAAAAATGTGTCGTTGTATCTCTTTATTGGGTATCCTAGCAAATAGGTGTCTATCCAAAAATTGTTGTCTGTAATGTTGGTTTCACCTTCCGTTACGTGCCTATTTGCTAGAGAGATGTGCGCAGCAAATAGTTGTTTGATTCTTATGACCGTTATCAAAATGGTGAGATGTTTCAGAGGACGTGTATCACTCAAAACTGTCGTGAAGAAGAATGTTACCCATTAAGATTTCTCTTCTTGTGCACTGGAAAGAGCCATGCAGACTTCCTGTTCGGCTGCCCCACACTCTCTGGGATGCTCCATGTGCCTTTATTCTGCTAGCGTTTTCACCTGTCACAGTTGGACAATAACGTTCTGAACCTCTTTAAGCTTCCTTTTCAGCCACGCCATGTTCCCTCTGCGACTCTGTGCAGCTGATGCCCCTACGGTCTTTGTCGCTAGCTGTCATTTTAATTCCCTGTTCTCCTGATAAAGCTCAGCAATAGCCATCTTTTCTTGCTTCAGCTACTAATATGGCACTTCTTCATTTGTTCCTGTGGAGTTCACCTTCCTTGTTCTGATCTTGCATTCCTGACTCAATTTCCCGGCAAGCTCTTGCTGGGTGACGTGCCTGAGTAGTCCCTCAGTTGTCAGTCCAACACGTGGTTCTTATGGAATTCGAGCCTTCATGATCTTCTCATTCTTTCTCGGCCTTCCTCTTCTCTAAGTCAGCTAATTTTTGGAGGAGGAGGCTCCTGTCATCTCCCTCTTCTATATCAATTTCTCTATTTTGGCAATTTCATGTCTTAAACTGGTCTCTTCTGTAGGTGAAAGGATGGATTCTTATACATTTTTGGGAATGGTTTCTACAGGCACGAAAGAATTCCAATCTCTTTGAGGTTCAGACCTCATAGTTTTTCCGCTCCACGCACTCTTTCCTGTAATTTGAGAAGCCTCCATGGTGTGACCAAGGTATACTCTGTGTGCAACATTCTGAACGAATGTATCGGGGAGCAGTTTTGAACCAATTTGATTGGCAAAGGGAAACTGTGAAAAAACACTTAAGCTAGGTTATATGACTTGAGAGAATGACGAGCATCTGAGATTTATAGAGAATTGGAAAAGAGAGGAAAACATGTTGGAAATCAATGAATTTATGGCGATGAGATGTTTCAAGTTGGCCTTCGGGGTGTTCACAGAAAATCCCCGCATGTGGAATGCAGGTGATATGATTTGTTGTGCATGTATAATATGAATGTTGCAATTCTTCATTCCTTCGGCCTTCATGATGAACTGATAATAACTGCGGCACTTGCCGACGTGACATTTATTAACCATTTGACTCGACAGGGGTACGTAGAAGTTGGCTTATTAACGGGATTCAAACTTTTTGGAAAAGACATGCCCATACCATGTATATAGTTTTTGACTCTGACACCCTTTCCCATTTCCAAGGGCCAACCGACCATTTGCTGACTTCAACCTCACGGTGTTACGTACCTAACTTCACATGTTTGGGTGCATGGATCATTACGTGACTCAAAATCGACTGTAAATGGAAAGAAAAGTGGCGGTGCTAACAAATGGCTCCAATGGGGATGTTATCCTCCCTGTGAGGTAGCAAAGAATAGTAGACTAGGTGCCTGACCATTGGGATTTATTTGACGTATACATACTAAGTAATATAAATGACGAATGGACAAACAAACTAGAATCGATGACACAACTTCTAAGACTTCAGCATAAATTTAGGGCCTTCACTTCAGGATTCAATTTTCTATTGACCTACTGACTCAACACAAATTGAGTGACTATTTACAATGACGAATGACTTAAACATAATTATTACATCAGGTAACATTTGAGGAACCTACCATTTACAGGCCCCCAACCAAGGCATTCTCCATCTGGTCCTTTCAGGAAATAAGCATTGTCTCCGCAGTACGTGTCAACTTTGTATGGTCCTATCCAAAGGTGATTGAACTTTCTGTGTTTTCCTTTATCTTCATTTCTTGTGTCCCATCTTAGCACCAGATCTCCCACTTGAAGATCTTCCTGCTTGGAGTGTTTGTCAAAAGCTTTCTTTATCCTCTCCTGGTGGAGTTGAGATCGATTATACACTTGTTCCCTCACTTGCTGGTTGTGAATCAACTGGTTTATCCTCCTCTATGCATCATTTGGCTCAGCCTCCTACTCTTGCAACTATTTCCTGATGGGCGGTCCTAACGCAGTAGGGAATATCGCGTCTACGCTGTAAACGATCTGAAAAGGTGACGTTGATATGGATTTTTTGGTGGTAATCCGATCTACCCATAGTGCGTAGATAAGCTTCTTGTGCCAGGCTCTCTTGTTGTCTTTCAAGAGCCTTTTGATGATTATGTTCAAGATCTTATTCGAGGATTTCGCTAACCCATTTCCCTATGGATAATATTTCCTGGAATGCCCCAAGGTTATGTTATAGTCCTGACAAAACATCTCCATCCTTTTAGACTTGAATGAGACCACATTATCTGTTATGATATTAACAGGACATCCGAACCTTGAAAAAATGTTTGTCGCCAGGAATTGTATGATGACTGCGTCGGTGGATTTCTTTGTGGGGACCGCCTCAATCCACTTCGTAAAATAATCGATGGTCATGAGAATCCATTTATGTTGCATAGAGGATGGTGGGTTTATCTCTCCTATGAAATCTAGGCCCCACTGCATGAAAGGCGCTTCGACTGATATTGGCTTTAACGACAGAGGTTGTAGCTTTCTTCTCCCGTCAAAAATCTGGCACTCATGGCAGTAGGAGACCTCTTTATATACATCAATGAAAATCGTTGACCAGTATTCACTCGCCCTTAGGATATTTTGTGTGGTGGTCTTCCAATAATGGTGCCCTCCACAATTGCCCTTGTGAAACTCCTGTATGGCCCATTTCACCTCATCTTCTAGCAAACAACTTAACAGTATTCCTCCGGGATATTTCCAATACAATGAATTATCTAAAATGAAGAACTTAACCGCCTTCAACTTGAGGAATCTTGCCTTAGTCTTTCTCACACCTAGAGGGGCTTGGATATTTTCTTAAACATATATGATGTCTATATACCACGGTGAATTGATGAAGCATTGAGGTATCTGCATAGCTTTTTCTTCTTGGGGGCACTCTGATAGATAGGTTATGAAGTTTATACCTACCGCGTCACAGTCCGACTACTCCATCAACTTTGCGAGGCCCTAACCCTTGACCAGCTTTTTTGTCTTGATCTCAAGGTCATATTCTAACATGGTTGCTATCCACTTCCCTCTCCTTCCTTCCGGTTCGGGTTGAGTTAGGATGTCCTTTACTGAACTATTGGGCACATAGGCGATGACATGGGAGTGCAATATGTACATCCTAAATTCCTTTAGATCTTTTACTAAGGCATACGCCTGATTTTCCATAATGCCATACTTTAGGGGAGCATCGCACAGTGTCCGACTGAAGTAGGCTATGGTTTTCTCAAAATCTTGTTCGTCCTTCTACAACAGTACCCCGACAATAGTGTGTTCTAAGGAAAATGAAAAAAGGAATAAATCCTTTTTAAATTTTGAGATAGATAGAATAGGGTCTTTAGTCAGAGCCACTTTGATATATTCGAAGGACTTATTGGCCTCTGAGTTCCACTTAATTTTGTTTCCTTTTCTGAGCATACAAGTTATATGTTTTATGATTTCTGCCAGGTTTGGGATAAATCTCCTCAAAAAGTTTACCTTACCCAGGAAAGATTGTACCTCCTTTTTACTGTGCGGGGTGTTGATATTCAATATCCCTTCAACCCTATTGGGGTCTATTTTAATACCTTCTTTGGAAATGATTTTCCCCAAGAGTTTTCCTTTCTCCACCGTGAAATGATATTTCTTCGGGTTCAGTGATATGCCGAACTTTCTTCACTTTTGCAAAACCCTCTTCAGGGGCTCAAGGTGTTGTTTTTCAGAGGAAGAATACACTATGATTTCATTAAGATAAATCACGATGAATCTATCCTTCTCATCATAAAACGCGATGTCCATTTCCCTCTGAAAAGTGGCACTAGCATTCATCAGGTCGAACGACATCTTAGCGTACATGAACGTTCTCCACAGAGTGGTGAAGGCCATCTTCTCTCTGTCGTCTGGGTGGACCATGATTTGGTTATATCCTGAGAAACCATCTAGCATGGACATCTTCTGAGACCCCACTACCTTTTGCAAGATGTAGTCCATTTTGGGAAGGGGGTAGTGGTCTTTGAGAGACACCTTGTTCAAATTTTGAAAATCTACAGACAGTCTAATTTTTCCGCTTTTCTTTCTCACAGGTACTAAGTTAGCTACCCACTTTGAGAACCTTAAGGAAACAATGATTTTGGCATCAAAAATCTTATTTACCTGTTTCTCGATCAACGACAGTAACAGGGGGTTTATCTGTCTCAACTTCTATTTGAAAGGTTTCTGATCTTCCTTGAGAGGGATAACATGTTGGATCACCTTTGTTTCATACACTTTCAGATCATTGTAGATCCACACAAAAACATCTGGGAAATATTTCATGAGCTTTATGTAATCCTTCTTGACCTCTGGACTGAGTGTTTTTTATAATTTTACCATCTTTGGCTCTGCCTCAATCCTGATTTCAGTCTTCTATGTATTTGCGCTTGCGGTGATCTTGGGGTTCTTAGCCACATCATTTTCGTCAAAAACCTATTCTAGCGGCACCAAACCCTTCAGAATAATATTGTTCTTCAGTTGAATTATATCCCTTCGCACGATCTTGTTTTGGAAAGGGTTGTCTTCACTGCGCGTGTCTACGCCCTCATCTTCATCGCCACAGTATTCCTCGTCAAAGTTTGTGTTAGTGAGCTCGTCGCTCATGAGGAGGAACCTTTCCACCTGTTTATCATTGTCAAACACCTGCCAGTGTTTGATGTTATCGGGTATTGTTGGCCTATGCTTGACCTCGATTTCGTATCTTTAATATAGAAGAATGGGAATCTTGAAAACCGAGGCCAAGGTGGCCAATGCGTCGGCGACCTGATCCTATTCTCTGGAGATAGCAGTCAGGTCATACTCTAAAAATCCTTCAAGAAGGTCCAAAGCCAAATTTTTGTATGCGCACAGTCTGTGGTGTTTGGTCTAATACATGCCCTTCACCTGATTTATGATCATCTTGGAATCTTCATGCACTATTATCCTCTTCATGCCTATTTCTTTCAAAACTTGTAGGCCCAAAATTAGCTCTTCATACTCGGCCATGTTGTTATTGCATTCAAACGTGATCTTGTATGAACACAACTTAGTACTTGTCTTAGGGGAGCTTACCCATATACTAGCCCCAACTCCTCTGCTGACTGTGCCGTTGAAACTCATGCTCCACACCTTGTCTTCTGCTCAATCTTCTGGGTCAGCGCACTCTATGGTTTCCTGCATGATTTTGTCATTGATTGTCATGGTGGTCGTCGATCCTTCTTTTCTGAAGCTAATATCATTGTAGAAAATAGACGAACCCACTTCAGTGTCGATGATGTATATAGGATGGTTGTGAGAATACATTTTGTTGCTTACCATATATTTCAGCAGCACTTCCATGTACATCCTTATGTCATGGCCAAACACAGGAATAATGGCGTAGGTCATATCCATATGCAACATTCCCTTCATTTTCACAACCCATGATCTCAAGAGCAACATGTCAAACTTCACAGGTATGTCTACGACGACTATGTCCATGACCATGTTCTTAGTAGGGATTTGGGCCAACGATACGACCAGGTCTTTGATTAGGCCCAAACATTTGACTTTCCTCGAATCGAAAGAGAAAAGGTCCTTGTATGGCCTAGTGACCTCTAGACCCAGCTTGTCCACGACCACCTTCAGCATGATATTATGTGATGTGTCGGAATCAAGCATGGCATTATGCAAGTTCAAATATTGGATCTTCAGACTAACATAAAAAGGGGGGACATCTTCATCATCGCTCGTCTCTTCGATGCGTGGACCAAACAAAATGGCGGGGTGGTCATCTCAAATGTTCAGAGTATTGGGGGCCCCTCCCATTTTCAACATCTTTATGATTTGTTCCTGATACTCACCCTTTCTAATCATATCATTGAATGGGATGAAGATTTTAATTTTTTCCATTTCGTGTTCAAAATTAAAAGGGGGGTAGGATATTTCTACCTCTTTTTAGCTTGTCTCCGGGGATTTTTTGGGGATTTCCTGCTTTGATTTCATCTTCTCGGCTACATCCTTGGCTATGTTGTCCAATCTCGATTGGATCATGGAAGGTGTGTCCTCTGTAGGCCGCTTCACGGAGTCTGTTTGTTTCGACTCATAAGGTGCATCTTTACTCCGGAGGTTATACTTCTTCTTAAACTGCATGATAGAATTCTGACACCCTTTGTTGAATTCCTCTGTCTCCTAAGACAGTGCATCATCTGTCTCGAGTATCATACCATCATTGATTTCCAGTGTGAAGTCTTTGTTTTGGCTCATATATAGATTGTGTTCGCTTTTTGTCAATAACACGCATGAGTTTTTGTCATCACAACAATGCATATGATCATCAAAATACTAGTCGAAATCCTCATCTGCATAGTTGTTCTGGAAAAGAGGCCTCAGTTGTTGGTCACCTAGGTCCTGCTTCTTGATTTGAGGAATATGACCCCTCCGGAGATTTTGATTTATGGGTTGCAGGTCATTTTGTTCTTGTGCAGCAAGCTTGTTTCCCATGGACATTCTTTCCATCAGCTTTTCCATGGTCTTCATCATCATGCCAAATTTGTCGTTTGAGGACCACGATGTCGATGACTGTGCATCTCCCTGGGTTCTTTTGTCACCCCTATTGAAATTCGATTTTATTTTTCCTGATGCCATCATGTTCACTTCAACCTCGATAGCGTTACACATTATGGCATCCAGGTTTTTCAATCTTCTTTCTCTCAGCAGCAGAGAAAAGTCACTATCGAATGAATCTTCATAGTGTAGCTATGCAGCACTGGGAGGGGGATTTACTTCGGCAGGGATGGAGTTGTAAACCTTCAAAAAATGAGCTGAGAACTCTTGCACTGTTTCCTCTGGTGCTTTCTTCATGTTATTTTATTGCGTTAACAGCTACAAAGGGTTTTTCTTGTCCCCCCACTTATTCAGAAAGAACCTTTTGAATGCTTCGAAGTCCCAAATGCTCATAGGTGGGAGGGATTTGAACACTTTATTACGTCTCCTGAAAGGATTTGCACAAAAAGACTCATCTTTTCATCCTCGTAGTCTACCTCCTCCAAGTCGACAAAGTCATTAAACTAGTCCAGGTGTTTCTCGAAGGAAACATTTCCCTCAGCATCGTAGAGTCTCATTCTTTGGCTATAATTCTAAGGTAAGTCATGTAACTAGGCTAGCAATATGAGGGGGGAGAATCTGGTAGCCATAGCCCTAGGGGGATTCCTATTTTGGGAGGTATTATTTGTCATCAAGGCTTGACAGTTTTTCGAGTCGAAAATAGTCTTGTCCAAATTGGTTTCTAACTTAGACCTAAATAGAGTTTTCTCGAAAATGGCATCAAACTCTAGGTTGTCAATGATTTGTGCACCATCTTTGGGAAAGGATAGACTTTTGTCCAGGAAATAGAAAGGGTCTGGCGCCTTCTCTCTAGACTTGCGCAAAATCTTCTCTGGGTCATATACAGGCTCAGAGGGGTTTGGGTCAGGATTCACTCTGGTGTAAAAAGTCTTTGGAGCCAGGTTTCCTGAGTAGTGAAACTTGGTGGATACTGGTTTGTTTGGAGTAGAGTCGCCAGGGTAAAGGTTTCAGTCGGTATGGATGTTTTTCCTTCTATTACCCTCAGGGGTCAAACTGCAATGTTTGTCTTTCTCCCAAGGAAAATCTTCTCAACTTCATCCCCTGCAATGGAGCCATAATGTTAGCACTCCGTAAATCTATTTGGCTGATAAACAGATGACGAAGGTAAAATTTTCAACCAACTTTGAGACCTGAAACTATCCTTTCATATCTAGAGAGGGCACGCTCAGAAATGGCGTGGTCTTCACGCAAGATATGGCTTTGCAAATAATGGCTAGATTTAACACTGATGATAAAATGTTTCTAGTTATATAGGCACATAAAAGTAAAACTCAAGCTATGGAGACGGTCTGAGGAAGAGATGGAACAAATGACTCAGTGACTGGATTTGAGAGGAAAAGGCTAGGCGAGCAACAACCTTCAGTGTAAACTATAAAGTGTGGTGGGAGAAAAAATACAGGAAGTAACTCAAGAGCACCGATGTGGACGAATTTGGAGTTATCTTGAGAGGAAAACAATTTGTCTAAGTGGCACGAACAAGGGGCGTAGTAAAGAAAATCCATAGGTTCAAAAATTCGTTCCAAAATAGATGATATGAGATATGAAATAAGAGATAACATGAAACACATATGCAGAGAAAGAAACACAATACATCTGACTATCACAACTAGAATTTTTTCATCAAATCACAGGACCTTTGCATAAAATTTCAGTCAAAACTCAGGCTACATACAATAGCATTTGTTTCTAAAAATTTCCAACCAACCTGGCTTACATCGAAAAGACGAAATATATAAACAAGGGTGTCACTTGGGCTACCTTGTTTTCTAACTTCTAACCCTAGACTAGAAAAAACTGTGCCACATGCACCAAAGACTCTTCGCATGGCACTATCTAAAAATAGGAAACAATCATGCATGTCTACTAACAACTGCCTTCAGGTTTTCCACAAGGTCTGATCGTCGGTCATGATCTGACATAGAAAACAATGTGTCACTGTATCTCTTGATTGGGTATCCTAGTGAATAGGTGTCTGTCCAAAACTTGTTGTCTACAATGTTGGTTCCACCTTCCTTTATGCGCCTATTTACTGGAGATTTGTGTGCAACAAACAATTGTTTGATTCTCGTGACCATTATCAAAATGGTGAGATGTTTCAGAGGACGTGTATCACTCAAAACTGTCGTGAAGAAGAATATCGCATGTTAATATTTCTCTTCTTGTCCACTGCAAAGAGCCATGCAGACTTCCTGTTCGGCTGCCCCGCACTCTCCAGGATGTTCCATGTGCCTTTCTTCTGCTAGCCTTTACACCTATCGCAGCTGGAAAATAACGTTCTGAGCCTCTTTAAGCTGCCTTTTCAGCCATGCCACGTTCCCTTCGCAACTCTGTGCAGTTGATGCCTCCGCGGTCTTTGTCGCTAGTTGTCGTTTTAATTCCTTGTTCTCCTGATAAAGCTCGAAAATAACCAGCTTTGCTTGCTTCAGCTGCTGAGATGGCACTTCTTCATTTGTTCCCATGGCATCTGCCTTCTTGTTCTAATCCTGCATTCCTAGCTTGATTTCCCAGCAAGCTCTAGCTAGGTGACATGCCTGAGTAGTCCCTCAGCTTCCAGTTCGATGCACGGTTCTTATGGAATTCGAGCCTTCGTGATCTCCTTGTTCTTTCTTGGCCTTCCTCTCCTCCGAGGTAGTTGTTGTTTGGAAGAGGAGGCTCCTTCCATCTCCCTCTTCTGTATGAATTTATCTATTTCATTCGTTTCACATCTTAAACTGGTCTCTTCTGTAGGTGAAAGGATGGATTCTTCTATGTTTTTGGGAATGGTTTCCGCAGGCGCGAAAGAATTCCAATCTCTTTGAGGTTTGTACCTTGCAGTTCTTCCACTGTGCATTCCCTTTCCTATACTTTGAGAAGCCTCCATGGCACGACCAAGGTATACTCTGCACGCAACGTTTTGAATGAATGTAGCAGGGATCAGTTTTGAACCAATTTGATTGGAAAAGGGAAACTGTGAAAAACCACTTAGGCCAGGTTCTACGACTAGAGAGCACGTCGAGCATCTGAGATTTATAGCGAATCGGCCAAGAGAGGAAAAAATGCTAGAAATCAATGAATTTGTGGCGATGAGATTTTTCAAGTCGGCCTTCGGGTTGTTCATGGAAAATACCCATGTGTGGAATGCAGGTGATACGGTTTGTTGTGCATGTATAATACGAACATTGCAATTCTTCATTCCTTTGGCCTTCCTGATGAATTGATAATAATTGTGGCAATTGTCGATGTGAATTTTATTAACCATTTGAATCTATAGGGGTACATAGAAGTTGGCTTCTTAACGGGATTCGACCTTTCAGGAAAACAAATGCCCGTACCACGTATACATTTTTCGACTCTAACACCCTTTCCCATTTCCAAGGGCCAACTGGCCATTTTCTGACTTTAGCATCATGGTGTTACGTACCTGACTTCACATGTTTGGGCGCATGGATCATTACGTGACTCAAAATCAACTCTAAATGGAAAGAAAAGTGGCAGCCCTAACAAAGTCAGCAACACTCTCAATATGTATTAGAGAAATATTGAGCAAGGTGTGATGAGGATCGGATTTTATGGCTTCTCCAATAATGCTTTGGAACCATAATTCAATGAAATCAATTCTAGGCTCCTCAAAAATACTATTTTCTTCGATTGGATGGAGAGTTTCCAATCGTAACATTCTCTCCTTATCATTGTCCACATCCAAGATTATTGATTCATCAACAATGTCTTGAAAATACTTTTCCTTCATGTAATGGCCATCTTGTTCATTATTTTCCTCAAGATTCATTTCTTCCACCAATTCTTCTTGTTGCAAGTGTTCTTGAGGATTTTCATCGTCTATTACAAGGCTGAAATCTTCTTTCATATTTGGTGGAGGCTTGTCAATTTCATTCTCAAATTTTTTGCTTGAAATATATTCATATGGAGTATATAGGAGATTGAAATTTTCTTCTTGTAATTTGGAATTTTCATCTCTGTCTTCAACAATATGACTTGAATTATAAATTTCATCCATTCTTCGATTATATTCTTCTTCAAAATTGTTCACTCTGTTATCTTTCTTCCATATGGGAGAGGGTGGCTGGGAAGCAACATTTAAAACATCAACAAAAACATATGAATTCACTTTTAGGATGAATGTTTTTGCAAATGAATCTTTTAACACATCCCAGATAGTAATATAATTAGGTATTAATGAGCTATATCATTCAAGAGCATTCACTCACATAGTTTCTAAAAATAATCTACATGTAACATTGTCTTCGGTGAGGTTGAAATCATGACATGTACTTTTAAAATTAAACAAGTGTTTCTCTGCATCTTCTGAAGCATCCTCAAAGAATGTAGAAAAAATTTCAATAGAAATATCAAGCATTCAAAAATTTACTTCTGTTATATTTAAAGGGGTTTTATGAAATCACTTCCTTCTTTGGGTATTTCTCCCTTTTGTTGATTCTTGTAAATCCATTGATGGGCTTGATGAAGAATTTAAAAGAGCATCATGACATGAATGAAATTATCCATTTTGAGTCTTTCCAATGTAGTATCAAGGAAGTCCATTCTCTCAAATATTTAGTGCTTCTCAGTTACTTTTGAAATTATAAAAAAGGTGAGACATACTTAAAACAAGCAACAATTTTCTTGAATCTTCTTTTCGAAAATTTGAGCCATGGATATTTCTGGTTCTTCAATCTAATCTGAAGCAGGGCCTCAAATGTATTGAAAATAAATTTCTCCCCAGTATGATCACCAAATATTTTGACGCTTGAATCTGTCAGGACCAAAACGGAAATCTCACAAGGATATGAATCCTCCTGCGTGTTTAAAGAGGTGGTACTCCTGTTTCGCTAAAAGATATAACTAAAATATCTTGGATTAGGAGAATATTTAGGAAGAAAATCCTAAGTCTTTATTGCTTGAATTTATGAAATGATATGGTATTCAATAAACTGATATAATATTTATGTATAGCAAGAAGTCTCTTAATAAGAAAAGATTGACAAAGGGTTTCAACATAAGAATTTCTTCGTGATCAGCATCACATACACAATCTTGTTAATCATATATAAATGCATCCATGTATTCTTCACAATAAATAGGAGAGAATAATTTGAGCATCTCAAATAATTTTAAAGGAGTACTACTATGAAGATCAAAACATAATTTGACAGGTCAATCCCAAATACCTCATACTTAAGACTCAAAGTTACAAGATACAGTCAAAATCAACCCTGAAGCAATTCTTTGTGGAGTTTATTCATGAAAAATTTTCTTCATTACAAAATATTTGGAAGTCATGTATATGGATGTAAATACTCCATGATCATGCAAGAAAACGATTTTGGAAGAATACAAGAAGAACACTCAAGAACTCATCATAGTGCCCTGTTGGAACAAATGTCAAAAATTTCTCAACTCAGTGTCTTTCTCCAAAATTTATGTTATTTACGCCACTTAGTTTCAGACCCTTTTCACCTGGCGTAAGCTTGTGTAACCATCAAACCCTTGCACCATTCGGTGCAACCTTTCGACCGTAGTAAAAACTCTAAAACCTATCACCTTTTTCGTCGAACGTTTCAACTGTCAATATCTCAAAAGATTTAAAAGTTTCCCAAGGTCTCCTATTTTTTCCTACTTCACAATTTCTTCAATGTGAAGAGTGTCAAGTTACACAATCAAACTATAAGTTTGGTTCTTTCCATATATTATTTTAAAATTGTTTTATATAATTTTAAAATTAATATTATATTTTAAAGTTTGAAAAGATATTAATTAAGCCAAACCCTTCGCATCATTCTCTTTTATAAAATCATTGGGTCCACTACTCTTCACTTCCCAATCTCCAAATTATCCACTGTAAGACACACATATTCCAAGTCACAAGACATGCACACAAGACTCCAAGGAGAAGTTTTCACGTGGGGATCAAAGAAACACACCAATTGTTCAAGCGTTAAGTTGCATGAAGAAAGACTCACGAGGAGACCTGAAAGAGGTGTGTTGTATGCCCAGAAATTGCAAGAATGGTATTACATGTAAATACGGGCTCTATTTTGTGTATTTGGATGACATAGGTTTTTAAATAACCACTTCTTCCTTTCTCCGAACCCGAAAACCCAAAATCGGGACCCCAGTCATATGCAAAAAACTGCCTTGGGAAACAACCATTTTTCTCAGCCTTGGAGAGACCATTTTTCGCATTCAAATAGTCGATAGAAATATACAGATCCTAATATTTCTAGTGGTGTCTTCATAATTTCATTTGTATCTTGGGAAGGTAGTCAAAATTCCCCCGCAATATGAGGTTATTTTTCATAAATGTGGCATTTTTTACTGTGTTGAGCCATCATTTGCAAATGATGATTCTAAGAGACTAGAGGATACTTTTGAGAAATGGTAGAAGTATTTTGTGCCTAAAACATAAGAGATAAATAGCCTCTCTCAGTTTTCCTACAGGTGTCACTTATTGGGAGAATCGAATCCATCTCCGAGACCTAATTTTTGGATCTCATATTTTCCTGTTTTGACACATGTTTGTAAAATGCAGATCTAGAGCCAATGAAAATGGATCTCAGGGAAATGAGAGATGTTTTTTCTTAGAAAAAACATATTCACAAAAGATTCTTTCAATTTATACACATCTGTCACGATTCGAGAGATACAGAACCATAACCACAACCCCATTTTTCAGCAGTTTGGCCCATTTTCTATGGCAGAAAGTTTCAAGAATTGATTGTAACTGTTGTTATCTTTTATATTTGGGAAGAATTTAGAACTCAATACCTATATGAGGCATATTTTTAACATTTGAAAAGGGGGGGGGACATCCCAAGAGACTTTTGAGGGTCTAGGTTTTTAATGCATTTTCTTTCAACAAATCTAGAACATAATGTCAATAGATTCTACACCTCGTCATTATGTAATTTTGTTTTCCCTATATTGTTTTCTCAGGTTTACATTCATTTTCTCTTATTTTTTTTACATATTCATCTTGTAATGAATCTAATTCAGTAATACCTATTCTATAGTCATTTATTGGGCAGCCTGTCAAGTTCATCTTTTCCTCTATTTATGCTGTGAGCAAAACAAGACCTATAGCTTGATTGTTTCTGCCTAGATTACAAGTTATATATATACATGTTTGTATTTTGAAGTTAACTGCCATTCCTCTATTGAAATGAAGTTTAAAATTATTGGAATTAGATACCTAACTCTTTGTTTCAGTCTCCTTTATCCCCTATCTTCTATCCATCTTCCTTATTTCAATTAAATTAGGAAAATGAGGTCATGCCTCTTCATTTTTGATCTATAAGCGATTGAAAGGCATGTTTTGGACCTGGTTCTAGAAGCCTCATATGAATGATTCATCGAAAAATTATTATTTCATTTAAAATGTGCTAAGGCTTTCCATTTATTACAGCCTAGAGTCAACTCTTGTGACAACATTTTTTGGCATCGCTGCCGGGGACTGAGGAACGGAGTTATCTTCCCTGGGGTACCACAAAAAGTTCAGATCTATTTCTTGATGGTGAAAAATGGATAGGAATTCAATTGGCTATGATCATTCACCTGATGACTCCTTGGTTTGAAGACTCTACATGATTCACTGGCGACTCCATTGGTCTCAAAATGTTGAATTCATTAGCTACTCATATTGTTGCGAGGTTTGCTCCTTTGGACTTTACAAATGTTTATGGTTTTCCAAACACTATTCCAGACATTAAAATTTGGGAATATGTCCTTCCTAAATTTGGAGGATATGCGGATGACAATCCTTCTCAACACTTGTTTGAATTCCACAATCTCATGGATGAATTAAATGTACATCATGAAGATGTCCTCATGAAACTGTTTACATTTTCGTTGGAAAGAGATGCTATAATCTGGTATAAATCTTTACCCCATTCTAGTATTCCTTCATTGAAAGATTTCCACACATTTTTTCATCAACATTGTAAGACGATCTATTCAGCTGAAATCCTTTTTGAAGATTGCTGCAATATAGAATTCATAAGACAAAAAGATCAAACAAATCTTCTTGAAGAGGAGGAAGGAATAACATAAATTTCTCAAGTTGATGAAGACAATCAATATGAAGAAGAGTTGGTTGATAAAGATGCAGGATATGATAGATCTTGTGATCATATTCAAGAAGAAGATCAAACCAAGCTCCATGAAGATGAAGTGGAAAGGTCAGAAGGCCTTCACAACCAGATTTGTTGCAGCAATGAGGAGGAAAACACTTTTTCAAATGAAGATCTAGATTCAAGCTCATTCATATATGACTCTATTTTTAATTTTGTTGTTCAAGAGAAATACGTTCATAACGAGTTTTTTAATATTAATGATGTTGAAAATGGTTTAATTGTACAATATGATGATGAAATCATTGGTTTAAATATTCATGAAGACCAGCAACTTATGGGAGGTCATATACAATCATTGTTTGATGATATAGAACGTAGTCATTTTGCTATGGTAGAATCCCTTACTTATCAGTTTCACGATCAAGTAAAGGTCCTGAAATATGATGAATTATATGTTGCCAAAAAGACATTTCATGAAGAGTTTCAGGAGGATTATAATCATCCAAATGTAATAGAGATTTCAGGTATGATCACAGTTGTAAATCACCATGAAAATCAGTCCGTGGATATTCAACCATCTTTGCTAGATCCTCACAAAATAGAAATTTCTAAAATTCAATGTTCCAGAATGTGCTATGAGTAGTTTGTTTATGATAAATATCAAGAAGAGCAAGAAGAGCAGATTTTTTTTCATCGCACACAAAAATTTATGATAGTCCTCCTTTGTTTGATGAATATGATGAAAGTGTTTCTGAAGATGATGAGTAGCAAGAAACTTTGGTTCAGCAGGAAAGAAATTGACAGCATCTTGAAAGAAATCAGCCTATGTATGACAGCTATCAAAAAGATCTTTAGACAACAAATGAAGGGCATAAGAAGGGGTCAATGAAATAATTGATCTCTCCTCCCTGTTTAGCAACTATTGAGAAACATACCAGTAAGTTTCAATGTGACATTTATGCACCAGAACAAGAAAAAATCAGCAGTGGACAAAGTGCACAAAAGCATTTCAGACAGCTTGCCCAGCAGGAGGAAGTATGGATTTATTGTGAAAGTGGTATATCTTTTCCCTTCTACGATCTAGAACTAGTTTATATGGAGTCAAAATGATCTAAAAATGAAGAAGACTTGAAAAACTTGAATAATTATTGCAAGTGAAATGTTATGTGTTTAAAGCAACAGGATCAATTTGCAACACATAAATTAAGGATTACTTATGCAAGATACTCATAGACAGCAGCATAAAAACATTGAACATCAGCACATAAACACAACAACTTGATAAAGGAGCTCACCCCACTCCGGGCTACATCTCCTGGTCCAGCTTCCAATGGATCTTTGATATTAAATTTCTCAAAGTGCTCAAAAACATGCCTTACAATGCTCAAATTGACAAACCGACTGCTCCAATGGCTCCGCAGTGTCCCAAAACCCCTGTCTGGGCTCTTTCGGCACCTGAAACGGTCGAAAAATGAGAAAGATATGCTTCCTTGAAGTCTCCTTCTCCAACTTGTTGTCTCTGGTTCTACAATTCGCACCCTTGTGCTTCAAACCTAGCACACATGCTCATTTAAGCGCAAAAAACTTGGCACCGGGTGCAACCATGCCAACGGTGCAAACCGTAGGACGGTTAGGACACCTCCATCCCCTAACCGCCTCGGCACTCGGTCATGTGGCTCATGCGACCAAAAGGTAAGCAAAACGGTGGTTAGTCATTGTGTAACCCCCGCGCGGTTAAACCAACGGTCAAATGGATTACATACGCGCACATTTAACTTTGGTATAGTTCAAACCCCGCGCACGTTTTTAATACATGGTTTAATAATAATGCATTGTATTTGCAATACATTGCAACATAACACAATGCATAAACTTTGGCGCGGATATGTTATATATAACATATGGTTATAACATATGTTTTGTATGGTATGCAATATGGGTCGGGGCTAAGCCCCGGCCCGCCCCCTTTTCAAAACAATACAACCTTCAAACATAAATACAAAGGCGCCAACCCATATGACAAGGAACATGTGCAGGAATGTTGGCTAGCGGAGTGTTACAAAGGCATTGGTAATGGAGGAGGTCCGGGGGTCGAACCCCGCGGACTCCCTATATAATGTTACATATAAACACAATGATCAAAGAATGAGCGACACGTGGTGCCCTCGGGTTGGGCCATGTGTCCTCATATTATTCATCCAAAACGGACACGTGTCAACATCGTATTCGCCAACAAACAACCAACCAGCAATTGCCACGTCATCATGATGGTACGGCCCTCCACTTGGCCGTACGGACTGTATGGACAGGTACAGTTAGCATCCCAAATTTTTGTCTGTTTGGCTTGGTGGATAGATCGTGATATCTCCTCCATACGGACTCCATTTGCGAAAGTAAATATACGGCTGGAATCAGGAAGACGAGACGAACGCAATGGCATTGTTTTCGTTGCATTCCAAGCACTTTGAAAATTGAGCAAATTTTGATCCCCTGATCACAAAATGGGGGATTGAATTTTTTATTTCCAACTTCTTGAAGTCTGAATCTCAAAACTGTAAGTACCTACTCCCAGGGTATGTTTTGAAATTTGCAGTTGCTCCTGCCATTTTTGTGTTCAAAGATGGAAGCATAATCAAGCTTGTTAGTCAGATACTCACTTGGTTGATTTGGAATTTTTCTTATACTTGAACAAAGAAGTGATATCAGTTAGAGTAGGTGATGTATATAAATAAGCTTGACTTTGAGCATTAGATTATAGTGGTGTTTTTCATTATGTTTCTAGTTTAATTTGGCATCCAGTATGGTTTTGATCTAAGCCATTACAACTCTATAGCCCAATGAATGCATAAGTGGTTTTTTGTCTCGGAAATACACAAGTGAAGTGAGAGGGTTCAGAGTTTGATAAGGATGATTTCAATTCGCCCAATGGATGAAGGCACGTGGTCTACTTTTCTTGGCACTTTACAGGAAAGAACTATCCCTAGATGGATCCTATGTTGGAACAAATGTCGAAAATTTCTCAAATCAGTGTCTTTATCCAATTTTATGTTAGTTACACCATGTAATTTCAGACCCTTGTCACCTGGCATAAGCTTGTGTAACCATCAAACCCTTGCGCCATTCGGTGCAACCTTTTCTCCGCAGTAAAAACTCTAAAACCTATCACCTTTTTCACCGAACTTTTCTACTGTCAAGATCTCAAAAGCTTTAAAAGTTTCCCAAGGTATCCCGTTTTGTCCTAATTTGCAATTCCTTCATTGTGAAGAGTGTCAAGTTACACAATCAAACTATAAGTTTGGTTCTTTCCATATATTATTTAAAATTATTTTATATAATTTTAAAATTAATATTATATTTTAAAGTTTGAAAAGATATTAATTAAGCCAAACCCTTCGCATCATTCTCTTTTATAAAATCATTGGGTCCACTAATGTTCACTTCCTAATCTCTGAATTATCCACCGTAAGCCACGCATATTCCAAGCCACAAGACACACACAAGACTCCAAGGAGAGGTTTTCACGTGGGGATCAAAGAAATGCACCAACTGTTCGAGCATTAAGTCGCATGAAGAAAGACTCACGAGGATACCCGAAAGAGGTGTTATGTATGCCCAGAAATCGAAAGAATGGTATTACATGTAAATTCAATCTCTATTTCTGGTATTTGGCCAATGTAGGGTTTTAAATAACCACTTCTCCATTTCCCCGAAACTTGAAAACCCGAAATCGAGACCCCAATCATATGCAAAAAACAACCTTGGGAAGAAACCATTTTTCTCAGCCTTAGAGAGGCCATTTTTAGCATTTGAATAGTTGATAGAAATACAAATATCCTAATATTTCCATTGGTGTCTTCATAATTTAATTTGTAGCTTGGGAAGGCAGTCAAAAGTCCCCCGCAAGATGAGGTTCATTTTCATAAATGTGGCATTTTTTTTACTATGTTGAGTCATCATTTTCAAATGATTATTCTTAGCGACTGGAGGATCATTTTTAGAAACGGTCAGAGGATTTTGTGCCTAACACATCAGAGATCAATAGCCTCTCTCATTTTTCCTACAAGTGTCACATATTGGGAGAATTGAATCCATCTCCGAGCCCTAATTTTTGGATCTCATATATTCCTATTTTTGACACATGTTTGTAAAATGCAGATCTGGGGCAAATGAAAATGGATATCAGGGAACTAAGAGAGGTTTTTTCTCATAAACAATAGATTCAAAAAATAATCCTTCATTTTATACACAGTTTTCGTGATTCGATAGATACATAACCATAACTGCAGCCCCATTTTTCAACAGTTTGGCCCATTTTCTATGGCAGGAAATTTCAAGAATTGATTGTAATTGTTGTTGTCTTTTAGATTTGGGAGGATTTTCGACCTCAAGACCTATATGAGGCATACTTTTAAAATTTTAAAAGGGGGGGAAACATCCCAAGAGACTTTTGGGTGGATGGGTTTGTAATGCATTTTCTTTCAACAAATCTATAACAGAATGCCAAGAGATTATACACCTCATCTCTATGTAATTTTGTTTTCCCTGTATTGTTTTCTCATTTTTACATTCATATTCTCTTATTTATTTTACATATTCAGATTTTAATGAATCTAATTCATTGATACCTATGTTATAGTCATTTATTGGGTAGCCTGTCAGGTTTAGCTTTTCCTCTGTTTATGTTGTGAGCAAAACAAGACCTGTAGCTTGACTGTTTCTGCCTAGATTACAAGTTATATATATACATGCTTGTATTTCAAAGTTAGTTTTAATTCCTTTATTGAAATGAATATTAGACTTATCAGAATTAGATACCTAACTCTTTTTTTTAGTCTCCTGTATCCCCTATATTCTATCCATCTTCCTTATTTCAATTAAATTAGGAAAACAAGGTCATGCCTCTTCATTTCTTATCTATAAGCGATTGAAAGGCATGTTTCAAACCTAGTTCTAGAAGCCTCATATGAATGATCAATAGACACATTATTATTTCATTTAAAATGTGCTAAGGCTTGGCTCTACTACATCCTAGGGTCAACTCCTGTGACAACATGCCCAATTCCAAGACTCAAGCACAAAGCTACGCAAAATGGTGTAGAAGATTAGAAAGAGTGGAGAAGATGTAGATCTCTTTTATTTGATTAGAATCTTGGTTGTGTATTCATGGATATACCTTCCTCTTCCTATGATATTCCACCATGCCCCTCTGATAATTTTGATTATTTCCCCTTGATGTTGTCTTTCTTCTCTTTTAAAGCCAGTTCTTCTAACTACTTGAGTAGTTAGGATTTTTCCTCTCTTGGATTTCCTGTACAATTATTTTCTTGAAGTATTCTCTTTAATTAAATCCTAATTAATTCCTCATTAATGAAATTACATCTTTGATATATGCATATCTAAAATGGGTCCCTTTCCCTTTTTAATAAAAAGTTTTTAAATAAACTTTTATTTTTCAAAATTCAATTAATTTCCCATTAAAATAGGGGGATTGTGTTTTAAATTTATGGAAGTGAAAATAAAATTTTCAACCATATAAATTACTTCATATTTGATATTCATCATCTTATCTTTCAAACAATATAATTTTTTCCCAAATCCATAGCCCGGATCTCACGATATGAACTCGTGAAGTTGAGTTGTCACGTAGGCCCATTAAAAATGAAGTTGACTGATATTTTAAATTTTGAGAATAGTGTATCAACTTTCAGCCTTTGAAAACTTTACCATCATATTCTACGTCGAAATATATTTCCAATGGTATAAATTTTGCGTGATTCTGACACTCGGAGCTCAAGTTATCTCCTTCACAAGATTAACACTCAACCACCATCGATCAAAATTGATGGGAAAATGTGGGCTCTTGATATTGGATTCGTCCTCCTTTATGAAATTTTGACTTGTCTTCATGAATATTATCCCACTTGCATAAGAATAGGAAATTATTAGTGGCATATAATGTTAAGTGTAACATATATTTGACAAGAAGCAAAAAAGAGAGGAGATTATGGAGCTTGGAGGATTGGACCCTTAGAAAATTGTTGAATAAAATGGTAATTGTGCATGCCAAGTCAACCACCAATCTATCCAATCATTAAATAAATCATCCTACCAAATATTTCCATGTGTCATATTATGATAATTCATCATTAACTGCCACATGTCACATTCATAAGCTGTCAAATGTCACAAATGACCAAATTCCATGTGTCTCTAATAAGAATTTTCCACATGCATTCCTCCTTGAGATTCCATGTGTCACATTAGTTAGTTGTCATGTCAATCTAGTTGTAGGCTTCCACTTGTCATATTTTCATAGGTCTGATTGTAGGCTTCCACTTTTCATATTTTCATAGGTCTCCATGTGTCATTACAAGAGTGTATGGCATGTAAAAAACTCTTATTGGTTTGTGGTGTAATATGTGAAGCTTTGGGTAATAGTTTAAGTATGGGAGGGATTCATGAGAGGGGAGAGGGAAATGGTAGTTAGGGGGGGTAGTTTGTAGGTGGTGGAGGTGGGTAAGGGAAAATGTAGGTAGTGGATTTAGGGAGTGGCATAGGGTGAGGTGGGGAAGGGTAGTTAGGGAGAGGGATAAATAAAGGGGGAGGACTTTCAGACTCAAGGGGGTGAGGAATGTGAAGGGGAGGGGTGAGGTGAGTCTGAGAGTCTGAAAGGAATTAGATTTTTTCTAAGTAGGGAGTGGTGAGGGGGAGGGATGAGGTGAGGTGAGGTGAGGTGAGTTTGAAAGTCCGAAAGTACTTAGAAATTTAATATTAAGTATGAAGTGGGTAAGTGGATTGGTAGGTATGAGGAGTTTTGGGTTGGGGAATGAGTGGTGTGAGGTAAATGGAGTATGGCGTGTGTCTTCCAACCCACCATCCAAAATAAAATTTAAGTATGGAACGAGTGTTAAAGAAATGTGTGGGGGATAATGAGTAAGAATTAAATAATTCTAAGTGTTACGAAGGGGAAAAGTAAGAGGGGTATTAGACCCATAAGATTTTGAAGAAACGAGGGCCTTAGGCCCGAAATAATTTGGATATGTTTATGACCAATTAGCTTTATTCCACATGGAAGAGGCACCATTTTCCACTTAAAATTCAAACATATATATCTTGATCATACGAACTTGGATTTTCGATCCAAAAAAATGGGTGGCGAAGCTGAGACTGAAGACTACACATCGAAATTATAAGAATTCAAGAATTTTCATCCTCCGATATCATTTTTTTTATTAATCCAAGAGAGGGAAAATAAAGGTGACCAATTTTGGTCAACAACTGGCTCCAACTATGGGATAGTGACCCCCTGTGGGTTGTTGAGAACATGAGATTCTAAAGACCATCTTCCTTCTCCATTGGGATACAGAGTCATCTTCAAAACAAATTCGTGTAATTCTTCTTCTTTCGTGGAGTTATCTTCAAATTTGATTTCCTTATTGTGCAAAATTGAACTGAAGAAACAAAATATGTACATACATGATCTACCTACCCTAAGTTACTTGAAATAAAGTGGCACCTTAGGTATAGCCATATTTTCAATGGAGCCATTCAAGCATTGATCTGATTTGTGGAATGAACTCCATCACTATGTATTGTAGGAAAATTCCCATGTAGACAAGTGAATGTCCTCTTGGATCTTAGACCCCTATGACCAAGACAGAAAAATGCTAACATTGAACACTGAGATTCCTTTAAATGTAGCTAAATTATTCAAAGGAAAAAGAGGAAGAAATCATGATGTACATTTTTTTTTAAGTTTTTCCTTGCTCGGTCCAGGCTAAACTTGATCTTCAATCCCTTTAATGAGTTCTGTAATTCAATATACAACAAAGAAAATGAATGCTTCATATTCTTCCAATATTAGTTTAAACTATATTTATCAAGAAGCGACAAGCCTATGTAAACATACAAAAACTTGAAGAAACAAGCCAAGCATATATTAATGAGAACATAACAAGGTACTTATAATCTGTAGATGCAGATGTAGCAACCTCACCAAGTCCTTCTTGTCCAACCCCTTGATCGAAAGACCCACGATTAGAATGACAATACTTTTCACTGATATTCTCCCCCCTTTCACCATGATAATGCCTTCTTATATAGGATTTTAGAGGCTCAACCACCTTAACTATGTTTGGAATAAGTTGAGGATATGACTCCATTAGTTGTGGGATTTCCCTTATATCCAACCTATAACTTGGATTCGATCCAAACTAACTTGGATGTTTTCTAGTTGTCTTTAGAGATAAGGGGGATTCTTCCCCAAGATTCTCTCAATAGATCAACGCTCCCTTAAAGATGGAAGCAGAGTGCTATAGATCTCCCTGATAAGGGGAAAAGGAGCACTAGTGCTCCTTGCATGTGGGAAGGGGAACGTTGATCTCTGAAAATTCATTTAAGATGATTATTCTTCAAGGTAAAAAGTTTGTGAGATTTTCCAAATGACATGTTTTCCTCTTCTAACAAGTTTTATAGGATGTACCAAGTGTTCTTATGATGTTGTCTGCAATGCGACACATGCAGAATGAGGATATGACTTTTGCAACACTTTCAAAAAAAATTGACACTTGCGACAATGACAATGGGACATTATCGAAGTGAGGAATTTTGACGTGTAATAGATTTCCCCCCAAAGTGTGAGGTCAGAAGATGGAAGTTGATGAATGAAACACTTTGTAGATTTTCGAAGCAAGGGTATGGATTCAGAGAACCTGGTAGGAGCTACAAAAAACCATCACACAAATGTTATCATATGTTCCAAACCCAAGTCAGGTATACCTATGCTTGAGTGATAAAGGACTTAAGGTATGGTTTCCAACAAATACATTGCGGACCCATAATCATACTGACTAAGGGTATAGCCACCAAAGATAGAATGTGGATCTATAACTCCATGACATGAACTAATCGTAGCCATGAGAAATATACAGTGGATCTACGAGATCATAAAACATAGCCACGGACCAATACAAAGTGGATCTATGTGATATTATATCGGTATTCTCAAAAGATCTCCTTCGCAATCTGGGAAATTAGATAACAAAGTGAAATCTCAACCCAGGGTCTTCGTCCTAATCACGATGTAGTACAAATCTGACCATGTGAATAAGTGTTTTAATGTCAAACATAGTAGAAACCACTTGATTACCGGTCAATGAGGTAAACCATTAACAAGTGCGAGGGAAATCACCATTGATGTCAATGACTCCCAAGGTACCCTAGTACTATCCAACAAATGTGAATAGATGAGTTGAAGTCAAAGATTCATGGAATCGTCGATCAAAGGTCAATGATGTAAACCTATTGCCTAAGGCGAGGAGGCATGCCATTGAGGCATGCAAGTCCCAAGGTACTAACTGGTTTCTAAGTCAAATTTCCTTGATAATGTGTTGAATTCGATAGGAAAAGACTCATCGAAGGAGGGCTTTGATGTATCCCTCATCAATGACACCAAAATGACATAGAGATGTAAGATGGTGAATCAACTGAGTATGGACTGACATAGGTATTGAAATTGGAAATTTGTGATGGTTGAATATCAAGGCGGATACTTCCCTTGAACACCGAGGAACAAGTAGCAAAAACACAACATGGACCAAAACATGATGCAATGGATACTATGAATTTTGTTAGGTGACCCAAAGGAGTAAAAAGACTCAGGGGATTGGTTCAGTGCAAAGGTTCAGCAGATTAAAATGTATGTAAAAACAATGTGTCATGTTCAAGGGCGACTGCAAGAGTGACTTGTGACAATTCTAAAAATGGCTTGGCTTGCTTCCTTCAATTTTTCCCCCCATCCAGATAGACGAGTACCTCTTTTTGTTTTTACAAGCTCAAGGAGGATAACACATGCTCGATATAAGTCGCCTTCAGTAAGTTCCTCTTCCTTTTTTTAATGAACTAGAAGAAGTAAGGGTTCGTTCCCATACAGGCCCTTCAATGTGTGATTTTTAACATGTCGAGAGAAGGAAAACTCGGTGATTTTTCATGTTTAGAGAGTCTGAAAAGAACTTAAAGATGACTCTAGGTTTGTCCTTTTTTGTAAATTTAATCTCCAAAGTCCGAAAAAGAGATAAATTGCTACTTGGGAGATGCCCTTTCAAAACCTTTTAAACGAGTGTGAAAGGAAGCAAGATCACTCGACAATATTTTCATGTTTAGAGAGTCTAAAAAGAGCTTAAAGGAGACTCAGGGGTTTCATTTTTCGTGGAACCCTCACGAGTTCGAAAAAGAGATAAAAGTCTACTCGGTTACATTCTCATGTTTTTTCGAGCGTGAGAAAGAACAAAGACCGTGCTTCTCAGTGTTACAAGGTTTAGTGAAAAAGATACTACTTTGAGGCCTGCAAATAAAGACAATTCTGCATCAAGGGTATTAGTGACTACTCGAAAAAGATTAAAAAGCCAAAAAAAAACTTTATATTAGCAAACATCAACCCTATAATAGTGAAATAGGGTTAGAAATTTCATTTACCATTTCATTTTCACCAACTTCTTCTAGATTTGGTATTTTCAACCTTGGAGGGTGTTATAACCCTAAATTTCTCTGCATATGCATACCTAGCATCTGGCCCTCTTACTCACTATTTTTTCCAGGCCATAATTGAGTTGCTCTTCTTAAAAACACTATTTTTGAAGATGTATGTGCCCTGCGCCATTAATTCCCATGTATGTAATCCTGCTACACCACTACAACCCGCGTATGTATGCTAACTGCACCACTAATGCCCGGTTATACTCGCAAAAGTTGCAAAAATCAAAAGGTTGCAAGGAATTCGTTGAGATTATGAGTTATTGGGTAATTTTCCAACTGTTCCACCACCTATATCCCATCACCCAACTGAATAACCATCTTTTTTTCATATAAAAGGATGTGTTGGGGTCTCATTCCACATCTAAGCATAAGAATAGTGAAACTCTGTTCGTTTCACATCCCCTCCTTGCCCCAAGAAATTGTAGCCATCTTGTGAGAATTGCATCAGAATTCCCCATTTTGCCCTTTTTTTACCATCATAAACCCATTCCATTTACCTAGAGAGAGGTTGAGAGGAGAAAGATATGTGGAGGTTCACTTAGATCTTGGTGAAGAGGATCCTGGACCAGGTTCATGGAGTAGTAGCCGACCTTGTTGTAAGTGAACATTGTATTATCAATAAAAGAAATACTTTTCCTGTCCCGAAATATGATGTGTCAAATGTTTGCATTTGATTTATATTTTATTCTAACATCTAACCCATGATTTATATATGAGATGCATGTTTTTAGTTTCTTGTTTATCTTTTTGTGAAAGCAAATCATCCTTGGGAGGAGGTTTGCAGTCAGTGGAGCTATCAAGTGCGAGAGGATCGACATCGGATGCGGAGTAAAAGGTACAGTTACCTGATCCTTCTCACTTTGTCTTTCATGTATGAGTATGGGATATGTTTGGGGTAGTTAGAAAACTAGGAGACTTTTAGATGATTGTGATCTACCTACATTTTAAACCTTGGTGTAGCGATAGGGGGTTTTCCTACTAGCAGAAATGGTGACCATACTGGGGAAGCCTCTAGGGTTTTAGGGGATTTTTTGGGTGTTTGATTGGTTTTATTACCTTATGAGTTTTTGTGAGTCTGTTGAGTCTTTAAGATATTATGGTCACTTGTTGGTGCCATACCAGTTCTCCCTACCCTGTCAATCTACCTGTTTATTTTCTTTTTTTTTCGAGAAGTTATAGAGGCATACACGCCCTACTGTGGGTCTGCACGCGTACATACGCATCCTGCTTTATAGACAGCCCGCGTACATTCGCAAGCTGCTTAAGCATCAATAGCGTACCTATATCAAGATTTGTTTTTTAAAAGGAGACATTCAACCTCTTCCCTAATTGAAGTTTCACTTCTCAGGGTTTCTTGATAGAGTCCAGTGTCTCTTTTTTTACAGTCATAGCCTGGTTAGACATTAGTTTTTTAATCTTTTTAAAGATTTCTTCTGTTTAATTCGAAAGGGTTTTAGGCAACTCTTTGAGTTTTTTATCAGCCTGTTTGGTGTCTTTAGTGACTCCCTGCTATCCGCAGTGGGCCAGAGGTCAGTTCTAGTCTTGTCTTGTTTTTCACTTCTTCCCCTTTCATTTTCTTTAAAGAAAAGAAAAAAAATATTTATTTCAAGTTTTCTTGTTTGAAGCATTTCAAATTAAGAAAAAAAAAGATTTGTTTTTCTTAGTTTGGTTAAGTAATTGGGTTAGTTATTTTTATTTTTAGGAAAAAGAGTTATTTTATTAAGTTCTTTACTGATTGCTTAGAACATTAAGTAGCTCGTAGTCGAGCGAAATTTCATTTTAGGTTTTCCTCTAAAAGATCTTAGAAAAAGCTAGTTATGAAAAGTTGGTTAAAGAGTTAGTTGCAAATCTTTATTGTTAACTAGAAGTAATTTTTCTTTCAGTTTCATTTATTTCTCCTTATTTGTCTCCCATACACATCACTATTTTCACTGTCGTTTCCTTGACTTAAGACAAGCCATTTAAAATTAATGCTAATTTAAAATCAACTAGACTTTATGTTTGTAGGGTCAATCAACTAGTCTAGGCTAGAGCCTTGAATTAGGTTGGAGAGGAAACTCTTCAAGGCTTATAAACAAAAATTGGAGTTAGAACCAGGGAGTCTAAAAAGTCCAGTAAATGTGAAATTTATTTGGGACCCCCCTCTAACACATAGGCTAAACATGAGGTCGCGTGTGGAAATCTAGCGGAGATAACCCCTCCAAAGTCGAACAAAGTGTAGTGGGGAACGCATATTGAGGACCTGTCGTGGGATACTATCGATTTCATTCTCCTACGGAGCTTCATGGATCTCAAATCCATTTGAGGTCCTTAGTTGTCTTCCAGACCAATTTCTTTCGATACCCTCGATAGGTTTCAGGCTTGTTACCCTGCTCATTGCGGTCCACCCGACTGTCGACTCTACACGCCTAGTGACTGTTCATGAGCTGGAAACTAGTTGTCTTTATTATAAAGACATACACAGGTGACTACAGGGGTATACTATGATACCTAGGGTAGATGTCGGGCCACGCTTTGCAGAGTATACCTGGAGGGTGCTTCCGTTTTTGAGTTTCACTTACACTGGCAAGTTTCTCTCATGTTGGCTAGCGTAACTATTCTTCCAACTAGATAGTGGTTTGCTTGGTTTATCTCATAGGAACTTTTCTAGCGTGTGCTTGTTTTCAAACGTTAGTAAAATCCTTACTATTTTGTTTATCTTCTCACAAAGTGGAATATCAAGAGCTCTGTTGGTCACGAAGGCTTCAAGACCTACCGCTAGTTACTTTGGAGCCACCACCACCACCGTTACTATGAATACTTGACCAACAATGGTCATTTGAGTCGATCGAGCCATAGGAAACTGTGCCAGAGCTATCTCTGACAGGAGAACACTCGAATCCATAGAAACTGACTTTTTTTTACCTTGGAGCGGAAGCTTTCGGGCTGTTTAACCCTCTGATCACTGACTTGTCGACACCACTTTTGATACAAGTTGTCCCTCCAAGGGTAACACATCACAAGCGTCAAATAGTCTTACAAACAACGATGGAAGAAAATGTTGCTACTTCATCTGGGAGTCCTCACACTCCCTCAACGGCTTCCACCATAGGGGGCATTCTGCCTCATAACTCACCTTCATCAGTTCAGACCAAAATGGTATCGACCACCTCTACTTTGGGTAGTGGTATGATACAGTCTTCGACAGCGACCACTGCTCCTTTCACACAGAGTGCGACGGGCCCTCCATTTTCATACAGGATGTCTGGATTTGATACGAACTATGTCCTCACCTACTCCACCCTACAGACCATGGGTCTAGGGGAAGGGAGCTCAAACGCTCCTTTGCAAGGGTCCAGGGGCGCACCTCATCCCCCTATAATGGATATCCCTTACAACAGGGGTCATATACCTCCTTCATCCCCCTCAATCGACAGTTCTCCCTAGCAACCCATCGACCCGAACATGAACTACATCTTGTTCAGAGCAGGCAGTCTAGGACCTTCTTCCTACACCACGTTGACGGGTTCAATTCCATTCTCTTTATTCGATGCATTTGGTAATAACGCTTTCTCATCAGTTGTCATCTCGACTGGGGGCAACCCTTGTTTTGGACAAAAGACTCATGTGCAAGCTACTATACCTACACAGGGGGGGAAAAAAGGAGTATTATCCTCACAAGGACTCTGTAATCCATGGCAGGGATCAATTCCCTCATCAGGGATGTCGATCGAGAGAAACCCCTTCCATGGTCAATGGAACCCCAAGAAAATATCAATACCTATGCCCGTCAGATCGGTAAGGGGAAACCCTTTCCAGAATATTTGGAGCACAATGCAGGGATCAATCCTCGCCCAGCCCTCAACATCCAATTATGGGAATCATCCAATGATGTTGCAACAAACGCAGTATCCGTACTATTGTAACAGATTTTGGAAATTGCTCTACTCGGTATTTTTTATCCCAAGCACCAATGAGATTCCTTGATATAAAGGCACTATTATATACACCTGCACTTTCAGTCCAAGGTGTTCTTCAGTTGGAGGTAGTGCATTTACAGAGCTAGGCCCATTTTATCCACAAGATGATGGCCACGGAGTTAGAAAAAATTTGCAATCTTGGAACAAAGTATCAAACCTCCTTTTCGTAGAATCACCTGTTGGAGTTGGGTGGTCGTATTCAAATACCACTTCAAACTACACATGCGGTGATGAATCTACAATGAGGAATATGCTTGTGTTTCTTTCTAGGTGGTTTAAAAGGTTTCCTGAATATGCATCCAGAGATTTATTCTTAACTGGTGAAAGCTATGCAGGGCATTATATACCACAATTAGCGAACAAACTGCTAAACTATGACAAAGTGGCGAAAAGATATAAATTCAACCTTAAGGGAATATCTATTGGCAACCCATTTCTTAGTCTTAATGTCAATACGGCAGCGAGTTATGAGTTTTGATGGTCACATGGGCTGATTTCTGACAAGTCTAATATTGTTATCCTGAAAAGTTGCAAATTTGACAAGCGTATCAAAAATGTGGATGTCATTGATATTTCCAAAGAGTGTGATGATATATTAAAGTAGGAAGAAAAGGAAATTGGTGACTATGTTAATAAATATGACATGATACTCGATGTTTTCTCCCCATCACTTATTGAGAAGATGCTTCGATTAAGAAAAAAGGTGAGCCATATGAGCCTAGGAGTTGATGTCTGCATGACCAGCGAGAGACATTTTTATTTCAACTTGCCGAATGTTCAAAAAGCACTCCATGCAAATAGAACAAATTTGCCATACAATTGGAGTATGTGTAGCAGTGTCATGAATTACTCAGGATATGACGAAGGCATCGACATTCTTCCTGTTCTTAAAGACATCATTCAACAAGGAATACATGTTTGGATTTTCAGTGGAGATTAGGATTCGGTAGTGCCATTGATGGGTTCGCGGACTAATGTTCGTAATTTAGCTAATGACTTAAATATGTCTGTCAAAGTACCTTACCGTGCTTGGTATCATGAAGGGCAGGTTGGAGGATGGACCATTGATTACGAGAGGCTCAGGTTAGTGAGGTTTCAAAGAGCTGTCAGAACACCTGGCAGTCACAGAATTCCAGAAAACAGAATCTGATAGCTATTTAGAGTCATCAGAAGCGTTTTCCCTTCAAAGAAGGCAGTGTCACTGCTCTGGCCTCATTACATGATGGAATTTCTAGTAAAAAAAAAATGGCCGTGATTACGTGGAAACATTGGATCCACCTCATCCAGATCTCCCCAGGTGCTAGAGAGATGAAAAATACAGACCACGTAAATTATTGCTAATGAAACGGTCACAAAACAAGGCACATGCAAGAGAATCCATGAGGTGGACTCACAATAGGAAGCTTGATGTTACTCGAATCCTTGGACGTCTCCCAGAACCAACTCTCTGGTCAGATTCCCGAGTCTTTCACAGGGTTGATAAGCCTGGATCATTTCAACTTCTCTTTCAACCTTTTTACAGGGGGCATTCCTTCATTAAGGGAATTTTCACAAGGCCCGCAGAATGCATTTGAGGGAAATCCAGGCCTTTGCGGACCTCCGACAATGAAAAATTGTTCAGATTCAGAAGGTGCACCTAAAAAGAATAAATTAAGCTCAGTCGGAGTGGAAAGGATTACCATCGCCTATTTTTGGACCATAATCATTCTCATCCTTGCACTGATGAAAACATCAAGGGAGAAAAATAAAAGGCTTAACAAGGAAGATGTTGAAACGGTTATTTCTTCAGAAGATCGACAGGGTCTAACCGAATTCACAGATATAGTAGAAGCTACTAAGAACTTCAGCGATGATTATGTCATCGGCTCTGGCACATCCGGCATGGTGTACAAGGTAGTTATTCTAGGATGAGACAAAATCCTTGCAGCCAAGTACTTAAAACTAGAAAATCATCCACATGATGATAATCGATATCCCTGTCTGAGGCATGAGATCGAAACTTTGAAGAACGCCCATCATAGAAACATCCTTCGTCATCGGGACCTTCTAACTACTCATGGTGTGATAGTTCTTCTGTGTGACTACATGGTTAATGGATCGCTGTGGGAATTTCTCGACGGGGCATCGAAACCCATTCAGAAGCTGGACGGGAGGATTATGTATAACATTGTGATTGAAGTGGCAGAGGGCGAATCATCCAACGCAGACAATAAACAGGACAACTCGGATACCACATCTTCTAAGCGTGGGAACTGGATTATGAGAATCCTAGAGTTGAGATCATTTGACCTCTTAAAAGAACCATGGTCTGCATTTTATCACATCGTCTTTGGAGAAGAAATCAGAACCTGCTAATAAGGCAAAGGAATCAGTGATCAGTGATAAGTCTTCAACAACTTCTTCACCAGCACAAAAGGAAAGCGGTGTTAACAACGAAGCTAAGTCTAAAAGAAGGCTCCCTATAAACCCAGTGGTTTCTTATAGAGTAGTAGCTACTGTTGCTTCCTATTTGCATTCGCAAATAAAATATATACTTCCTTTTAAAATCCATGCATAGAAGTGCAATTGACAATGATGATCGGTACAGTTGAAATGGAAATTGCGTGATCAGAAAATTATAGGGTTTATAGATCATGAGCCCAATATCCAATACCGCAGCTTCCAAGTGTCAAGGAAGGAACGACGAGTTGTCAAACAATTAGTAACGGTTCAAGGAGCTGGCAGATGCGCCTGGCAGTTGCAGAATTCCACGAAGATGAACCATTTCATATTCCCAGAACACTAAGAGTTTTATTTTATATTTTTTCTCTTTTAAAAGACTGATGCATGTAACAGAAAAGAGGGGGGGGGCGCGAGTGCAGCGCTGGGGGAAAACCTTTGTGAAGAGGGGTCCTTGTGTAATGCTGAGTTATTTTGTAAGCCAGATTGGAGAAATAAAGATGATTTTTTACTTGTGACTGTGAAATTCATCACGGTCAATTTCTTTCAGTATGTTCTTCTTCTTTTCAGTTGTGTTAAATCTGTTTGGAATTCATTTATATGTTCCTTACCCGCATTTGATATTGTTATTACCATATTTTTTATTTCTTCCTTATTCTGCCACGACTGCATTACAATTTCATTTTCTTCTAACTGATGTGCTTCATTATACTTTAGTACGACCACTACTATAGCGAATGAATGTTGGTTTTTTTTAATTGTTTGTTGTCTTTCCTCTGCAGCAGCTATCGGCGGGTGTAAGACCAGTCTACACTTCCAGAATTCTGCATATATTCTCTGCTACATCAGCCTTTCCTTTACTTTTCCTGCTACCACACCACGATTATCAAAGTGCTGAAAGATAGACTTACTTTGCCTCACTTTCCGCAAGTTATTTGATCATTGCTATTATCTCCTTTCTTCGGTTTTCATTTGACTCCATGCCCAATGGACCATTTCCCTGGTTTAACCCCCAAACTTTAAAAATCCAAGACCATCATTTACCCATAAATATGCCCACCTTTTTAAGCTTGTTGAAGATTATTTCATGACATTATTCGAGAGATCCCTCTCGGGTTGGGGGAGAAAATCTTCCAATCTAAATTGGTTCAAGGTTGCCTCGGGATTGATTTGCTGCAACCCATTTTAGTTTCGAGTGTCAACACATACATTGGACAAGGCCATGGTATTTACAAGAACCCTGGTTAGTAGCCCAAATTTTCCTGGCAGCCTGGTGCCAGTCAAACTCCAAGCTCCTTTCTTCCTGTACATAGTCAACAGCTCAAGCTATCGTTTCTGGCAACGTTACATTTTCCAGACTTGTCAAGGTTACTCAATGACCCAATTTGTCATGATCCGCGTTGGCCTCCTATGTCGACTAAGTTTCCTGGCAAAGATCCGGGTGATCATATGACAACTTTCCAACTATGGTGCTCATCAAACTCGCTGCAAGACAAATCTGTATAGTTGTGCCTGTTTCAATGCACTCTTATCGGGGGGGGTGTCACAAAATGGTACATCGAGCTCGACTGCTCAAGATACTCTTACTTTAGTGATTTGGCAATGGTTTTCCTAAACCATTTCCAACTACCTATGAGATACGACATCGACACCGAATTTTTGGCCAACTTTGAGTAGACAAAGGCCGATCATATCTCGGATCACATCCGAGAATGGAGGTGTCAGAAGAGTTTGATAAAAGTACAGGTCCCAATGGCTTTCCTACTGGAGTGGTTCCTGAATTATTTGGTACCTCATTTATCCAAAGACATTGCAATGTCGAGAGTTTTTTCAGAGGAGGAGGCGATAATGATATCACAACAGCTCGAACTGATATACTCTCAGTCTGGTTTACTCTATGATATTTCTCCAGATGCAACATGGTCCATCCTTGACAATGCCAGACAAACATCTGGACCACATGTCGATGTTATAGTTGGTTCAGCATAAGGAAATCCCACTGATCAACTATCAAATCAATTGCAACAATTATCGATACAGCAGACAGCGACCATCCAGACCTCTGGTTTGTCTTCTCCCCCTACCCAAACATCGAACATACACAGTGTGAAATCGACGAACCCGAAGGCCAACCAGCAGCTTGATGGAAAGAAAAAACAACAAAACAAGAAGCGTAAGGGGGATAAGAAACCCAACAATAATGTTGGTGGGGGAAACACAGAGAAGAGAAAGTCAAAGTATTTGTGTAACATTTGCCTGAAAGTTATTGGCACAGTAGCAGCCTGCTATGTTAACGAACCCATTTCCTCATGGGAAAAATTTGACTCAAGCCTCTTCGAGCATGGATGGGGGAAGTCAGGGACCCCCTTCATCTTCTAATAATTCCTCAGCTGTGAATGTTTACATGATGAAAGGTGATGCCTACATAGAAACTAGGGAGCATGATTGTGGAATATTAGAATCTCCTGAAAAGGGTAAATAAGCCGTAAACCCATTTGTTCCTCTCCAAATTGAGAAGACGATGGGTGAAACAATGACATGCATCCTGAAAGGAGCGTTCAAGAAATCTTCTCACAATCCAAAAGTGAGGGTCGCCCAGAACTACTTTGTGGTGGAGAATTTGTCACAAACCCCTTGCGTGATGTTCGCTCTAGAGGTCCTCTAGAGCTACCCTTTATAGAGAAAGGCTATGTTATCCACCTTGGGTTCTACAGAGACTTGTAACCTAGGAACTATCATTCTCAATACGACTAACTTAAAACCTCATCTCCCTTACCATGTCATGTTTCGTATAGTAGTGGCTTACCCCAAAAAATCTTTTACCCATAACATTTTTTGTATTTTGGTTGATGAGGGTGCCTCGACATGCATGTTGTCGTTGGTGTGTTGGGAGGTCGTTGGCCAACCCGTTTTGTCTCTGTCACCTACTCTTCTTACTTATTTCAACGGTTGTTCTTTCAAACCACATGGAATCATCCCTTCTTTCCCCATGTAGTTAGGAGAGAAGAGCTTGTGTGTCGAAGTTGAAGTGGTCGATGCACCTCTCGACTACAACCTTCTATTAGGAAGGAGTTGGACCTATTCTATGCATGCAATGGTTTCCAAATTTTTCTGGGTCTTGTTGTTTCCACATGAGGGTCGGATCATATCCATTGATCATTTGTCTTTCTCCTGTCCTGAACCTTCATCGGGGGAATACACGGTCCCAATGATTGATAACCCTCAGCCCAATGTCGTCAACATAGGGGTTGGTTTTTGCCCACCTTTTATGGGTACCTTCAAGTACTCACCTTCTTCTAGTGATGTCAAGCTCATATCGGTTTTCCCCGACCATCCTAGGGATGAAAATTTTCAAGTGTCATCATTCCGAATGACTTAATTTCATGATCCGTGGACTCTTCCTTCCCCATCGGCCATGATTGAAGGGACAGGGCATTCTGGCATGGCCATGCCCTTATCTGCGGCATAAGTTACGTACTCTATTGTCCAGCAAGCTTTTGCCAACCCCGATCTAACTCCCACATAGAAGTTAGATCCAGTTCTCGAGCCTATCTAGGCTCAAGGTTCCCTCACCACTACAAATTCTTTATATTTGGTCTTTCCCTCTAACGAGGTGATTATAGAGGCATTGACTGATCTGGAAAGACCCTAGGAGGATCTCCATCACAAATCTTATTTCCTCCTAGAGTTAAGAGGAATAGAGGAAAGTGAATTCATGTTGAATATGACTGGAGATAGGTCTTGTCCTATTAATCCTATGGCTACGCACACAATATACGCCAAGGGTAATATGGAAACTATCATTGAAATGATACCTATTGACATCTCCAGAACCCCTGGCATCATGGAGATTGTTTACGTCAAATCAGATTTCTCCCCTGAAGAGATTCAGATCTATACAGACTTATTTAGGGAATTCCACGACGTTTTTTCCTGGTCTTACAAGGAAATTCCAGGCATAGATCCAATAATCATCAAACATGAGATAATTACTTATCCTGACACCAAGCTGGTCTAACAGAAGCTTCATCCAGTGAATCCTCAAAAAGCGACAGCTATTAAGTTTGAAGTGGACAAACTGCTTAAAGTCGGTTTCATCTACCCCGTACAGTTGACGAAATGGGTGTCAAATCCTATTCCAGTTAACAAAAAATAGGGTACAATTCAAGTGTGCATGGATTTTCATGACTTGAACAAGGCCTCTCCAAAGGATAATTTCCCCACCCAATTCATTGATCAGATTGTCGATGAATGCGCAGGCTGTGAGGTCTTTTCATTCATGGATGGTTTTTTTGGATATAACCAGATTTAGATCAAACTCGAAGACCATCATAAAACAACTTTTATCTGTTCGTGGCGCACATTTTCTTATCGTAAGATGCCTTTTGTCTTGCAGAATGTTGGAACCACTTTCCAGCGAGCCATGTCGTTTTCTTTCCATGATCTTAAACATATATTCGAGGCTTATCTCGATGATCTAGCGTCACAATCTCATAAGAGATTTGATCATCCCACACACCTCCGACTATAATTTGAACGATGTCGCTACTATAGGATTCACTTGAATCCCAACAAATGCATTTTTTGTGTGACGTCAGGTCATCTTTTAGGTTTCATAGTTTCAACAACAGGGATCATGGTCAATCCTCTTAAGGTTGAAGAGATAGTTTAGTTTCCTCCCCCGTGCATAGTCCCTCATATTAATATCTTATAGGGGAAAGCAAACTTTCTTCGGCATTTTATCATAAACTATGTCGAGATCACTAAAGGGTTCATGCATTTATTGAAAAAATAATTCCCTTTCTATTGGGACAAAGCTGCTCAACGCTCTTTTGAAGCATTGAAACATGCCCTCACATTTTCCCCTCTCGTCCAGCCTCCCAATTATAATAAATATTTCTTATTGTACTTGGCCGCTGTAGAGTCGACCATCTGTATGGTCTTGGTTCAAGAGGATGATATGCTCAAGGAGCATGTGATTTATTACCTGAGTCGAGGCCTGGTTGGGCTGGAACTCAACTACTCTCATGTTGAGAAACTCGTGTTAGTAGCAGTACATGTTGTCCAATGGTTCTGTCATTATATCCTACTTCGCAATACCATTGTCGTTGTCATTGTGAATCTATTTCAATACGTGTTGACACGATGCGTCGTCGTTGGAAATATCAGTAGATGGATTTTTATCCTCCAAGAATTTGACTTGGATTTTGTTTCCGTGAAATCCAAAAAGTCACTAGTATTTGCGAAGCTTATCTCGTAACTTCCGGTCGAATCATGTGATGTTACACCCAAAGAATCATCAATTAAAGGAGATATTTTTCTGATTTCATCTCCGAACCCCTGGTATGGAGATATACTAGTTTATCTCCATACTTTAAAGTGCCCCACCTCTACTTCTCATGATGAGTGTTGACGTATACACCATAAGGCACGAGACTATCTCATACTCGATGACACTTTATATCATCGAGGTGTAGATTGCATCCTTGTCAGTGCCTCATTCATGAAGAAGTGGAACTCGTTCTTAACGACTGCCACACTGGAGCATGTGGTAGTCATTTTTCTAGGTTGGCAACATCCCAAAATATTCTACGAGTTGGTTACTTCTAGCCTACATTAATCAAGCATTGTGTCGAGTCGGTCAAGAAGTGTCACCCATGTCAGATCTTCTCTCGAAATATGAGGGCACATCCTGCTCCCATGTTTCTCATCATTGTTGTTGGTCCCTTCACGAAATAGGGGATTGATTAGACTACATGCCACCCATCTTCAACCAAGGGGCGTCATTATATCATCGTAGAGGTAGAATACTTCAAAAAGTGGGTCGAGGCTATGCCAACATTTAACAATGATGGCGAAACAACAACTCTCTTCATTTTTAACCAGATTGTAGCAAGGTTCGGCATCCCGAAGGATATTGTCACTGACCATGGCAGTCACTTTTAGAAAAAAAAAATGATGTCTGAGTTAACATCAAATATTGGGTTGAGGCAAGAGAATTCATCACCCTACTACCCATAAGAGAATGGTCAGGTGCAAGCTGTGAATAAATCCCTCGAGACTATTTGATCCGGATTATTTTCGGCACGAAATGAGAGCAGAGATATAATAAAGAAATGCACAGAGATATCGCGTATATCCAGTAATATAACAGAAATATATCAGAGATGCAACCATAAACACAAAGATACAGTAATACACGATTTCTATTAATGAAAGAAATGTACAGAGACTGTAAAAATACAGAGTGAAAGACTCGCTAGAATGGTGGCAGTGTATCTCTGAGAAGAGATGTGACGGCTGCTCGCATTCGCAAGAAGATGATTACAATGAGGCTCGGAAAGCCTTTTTACAAATGACAGGAATGCCAAAAGTCCTAGACATCCAAAAACCTAACCCTAGGAGATGAAGCGCCAAAATTCATGTGGGCCCCGTTTGGGTGAGTTGGTGCATCAACTTCCCGGGGTCGTAACTTTTGCATACGATCTCCGTTTTAGGCGTATGATAGCTCGTTGGAAAGATCTATCCGAGAATTACAACTTTTGGCTGGAGCAACATTGATCTACGATCCATGTTGCTCCCCGTTTTCCCAAAAAACGTCGTTTAAGGCCTCAAAATGGCCCCGGAAGTTAAAAACTGCTAAAAATAGTAAATTACCAAAATTGCCAGAAACATGTTTTGGGCTAGTTGGAGAAGGTGGGTGGCCACCGATATCCACCTGGATCACTATTTTGCAGCAAATGATCAATTTTTCCAAGTCAAATTGGCATTTGATGTTGTACTCGGCATTATGGGTCTACTGAACGTCTGTAAATACTGTCACCAGTTTCTCACCTTTTCAACTCGTTTATGGGATGGAAGCAGTCTTTCCAATAGAGTGCCAGATTCCATCTCTAAATTTGGAAATAGAGTTATTTCCAAACACTTCACTTCTTGAAGAATGCCTATTATATATCAAGTAGCTCGATGAACAATGTCGTGATGCAGCCTTGGCCAATGAGGCTCACAAGCAATGATTCAAGTGTCGATATGATCGTTCCGTTCATCCTCATATTTTCTCTGAAGGCAACCTTGTCCTGGTCTACAATGAAGATAAATATCCCCTAGGGGCAGTTAAGTTCAAACCCATGTGGTTTATACCTTTCATCGTGAAGGAGGTCTTAAAGAAAGGTGCTTATCATCTAGTTGAATTTGATGGAAATGCTTTGGCGGAGCCTAGAATGGGCTCTACCTCAAGAAGTATTACTCGTAGGTTGGTCGCCTGGGTCAATTCTTGTAAATATGTATAGTTCTTATACAATTAGTTTTTTTCTTCTTGTTTTATGGATGTTTCATTATTTATGTGAATCAGAGGTGTTCATTGGGTTTGCGGACAACGCTAGCCGACACACTCTGAGTCTTGCTTCCGCAACTTGGGTGATTTTCACACCTCAAGGCCAGTTACTATCTTCTAGAGGTATATCTCTAGGTGACACCACAAACAATGTCGTCAAGTACAATGCAATGGTAGAGTTGTTTTGTGATGATTTTTTGCATGGTATCTCTCACCTCTGGGTCTACTTAGATGCTCAGTTGGTTGTGTCCCAGTTAAATGGGGTTTATCGCATTTATGATCCTACTCTACACCAATGATTCCTTAGGGTATGTCTCTTAGAAAGTTTCTTTGATTACATTACGTATATCCATGTTCCTAGGAGATTAAATCAAATGACAGATACTCTAGCTAATCAAGTATTAGTTTGGCATATTGAACACACATAAAAAGAAGCACACACATACACATGTACATACATTTGTAAAAAAATGTAATCCATAAGACATCAAGATGTAAATATATGTATATATATCAAAAACTCTCAGAGTACATAGGTGGGCATGAATGCCTCAAAAGTAATATCTGGTATACATCACAGGGCTTATGCCCTCAAAAATATACAAAAAGAGTGCCCTCATCACATAAAGAGTCCATCTTATCTAAGATTGGGGCCTATTGTCCTTGTTGTAGTGAAAAACGACATTTTCCAAATGTCAAAAGAGTTGTACCCATGTCCGTGGCACCCCAACTATGTGAGATTGCATCGATGGTGAGAGATCCTCGATCTCGGCCATGGGAACTACACAAGTGAGCACAGTGAGGTTCCACTCCACCCGTCTCAAAACTCTCTCAGCCTCTCCAGCTAGAGGTCCCCCTGTTGTTGTTGTTGGTCCGACGACTATTGTTGGTACTGCCTATGGTCGAGGACGTCACTTGGTACTCAAGCATTCAGTCGGACACACTAGTCCTACATCTGTACATAACAGATACATAGTTGTCAGATACTCTGATTCACATAAAATGATATATATTAAAAATAAACTAAAAATTAAATAACTTTAAAAAAAATGTACCTATCTCTCCTTGCTCCTCTCTAGGAGGTACGGACATGTCTGGATCCCTGGAAAAGTTGATTCTAGCATAGGGATAGTCCTCTATCAATGGAATATTTCGTTCCCACCAAACAAATAATTTATCATCAAAGGCCTCTATGGTCCTTCCTCCCCCCTGTCATGGCAACAATGTTTCCCACCTACACATTGTTGGGAAGGAGGCCACATGCCCCCATACTATCTCTTGTGGAATCATGTTGGGTACCCTCTCGAAGAAGAAAGAGCACAAAATGGTACGAAACCCAAATTGTTTGTTACTCTGCCCTTGGCAATATGTGAGTTGTCTCTTCATGCAGTCAAGCATTGTTATGCTCCAGTCGAATACTCATGTGTTTAGGAACTACATTGAACAATACATGTGCACCTAGGAGGCCTGATGTAAGTCCGTGGATCCAATGATCCCCCCAATAAGATAAACTATGACCTTCGGTGATAGGTTGGTGATATTGTGAATCGATACATAAGACCCTAATTTCTCAGTGTCAACCTTGCAATGCATTTTGATCAATTCGTCGATGTTGTAATGCCCGGGGGGAAATGCACGCAGGTTGACTGGTTCCCCTCTCCTTGAGAGGCCAGTCAAGAAGTAAATTTCCTCAATCATTGGAGTCAATGACTACCCCTCTAGCATAAACACCTTTGTGTCAGGGTGCCAATAATCCACCAAGGCATTCAACATCCTAGGTTGTGCCCTCATGAATGGACACCGGTAGAAATTACATAACCCACATTGTTTCAATGTGACGATAACAGCAGGGTCCTCATCAACCAAGATATCAATATCCTCATGCTCCCTCTCTCTCCAGTGGACATACATCCTGTTACATGACAAGTTCAAGCGATGATTTATCTCTTGCATATTCATTTTTTCTATTTTATTGAGGGTGTATGCAGTTTGTCTTGGACACAATCGTGTATGCACGAGGGAAGATTGTTTTCTTCCCATGGGCATACGTGGGTTGTCCTTAGACAACCTGCGTACACATAGGGACGCCCTTTTTTAGGACGGCACGCCCCACGAAAAACTAAAAGAAATGCATAATTGAAGTATGGAAATGCAAGAGGGATGAGTTTGTACTTACTTAGTCTGAGTGGAAGTTCATTTCGTCCTCTGTCTTTCCTGGAATCAACTCTTTTAGCAAAGGGGTCTTTTTCTCTTTTTGGTTAATTCTCAATTTGCAATGGTGAAAATGAGCTACCAGCTTCTATTTATAGACTTTTTGGCCTTTTAGAAATTTTTTTGAACCCTTTTGTCATTTTTTCTGGCTTGAAAATCATTTAGCGTGCTTCTTGAGTTTCTTATTGGATGTTACGATGCAATTTGATTTTAAGTTTGGTAACTTTTGAGAGATGGGTCACTTTTAAAGGGTCTTTGGTAAAAGTTGTCTTTTCCAACTTTTTGCATATAAGTTAGGATTCCACCTCCAATTTCTTCATCTCGCTGTCTTTTTCTCTTTTCCATAGGGTCGATCCCACCAAAATGCGACACAAAACCATCTTTGTTGCTTTAGAAGTGTCATATTTTAGTGATAGATCCTACTTATACATAGATGCCCTAGTTATATCATTGTTGCATTTTGGCATCCATGTTGTCTTTAACGGCTTTAGTCTCGGGAGTCCCTTTAGTCCTATCATGATTATGAGATTCAGCCTTATTCATTTGATGCACCATCACCTTTGGCCTCACCCTCGGGACTCCCAAAAAATGAGCATGCTTTGTTGTCTTTCAAGCTCGCTTTGAAATATGAAAGTAATATCCGATGAGACTAAATTTATTCTTTTCAATATTGTCTGGATTAACTGAGAAAATAAACCTCTTGGAGTCTTCTTTAAGCCCTTTTCAGACTCTCAAAACATGAAAATATTTTCGAGCAATCTTGTTTTCCTTCACGCTTGCCAAAATAAAACTTGAAGGCATGTCTGTCTGGTGGTAGTTTACCCCCTTTTCGGTCTAGATGGTAAATTGTATGAACAAAGGTATACTCTAGGAACTTCAGTTCACTCGAAGAGTATTCTTAGGTATAAGTTTAATCCTTTTTTGGGCCTGAGGAACTAAATTTATGAAAAAGGAACCCCCACAGAGTCCATAGTTAAGCTCTTTTCAGACTCTCTAAAATTGAAAAGATCACCGAGTGACCTTGTTCTTTCACACTCGTTAAACTGGTCCAGAAGAACATCCCCTAAGGAGTCCATAGTTAAGATCTTTTTAGACTCCTTAAAATTGAAAAGATCATCGAGTGACCTTATTCTTTCACACTCATTAAATTGGTCCAGATAAATATCTACTGGCATGACTTTACCCCTTTTTCCAGTGTGTAGATTAGGGAGGAAAAAGGTACACCTCGGGAGATTTTTCTTGCCAGGAGAGTTCTCCTAAGTAAATTTTATACATTTTTGAGCTAAGGAGACTAAATCCAACAAAAGGTTGTGAGTCCATAGTTAATCTCTTTTCAAACTCCTTAAATTTAAAAATATTTTCGAGTGGTCTTGTCTTTGTCACACTCTTTAAAATGGTTTTGAATATACATATTTTCGATGCTAGTTTACCCCTTTTTCGAATCGACTAGACTATCTTCGAAAAAGGTACCCCAGTGGAGTCTTTTTTTATGTTTTTTCAGACTCTCTAAACATAAAAAACTACTGAGCTTACCTTCTCCAGGCTCGTTAAAATTGCATTGAAGGGGGTTTTCATTGTGTCTTATTAATCACATTTGCATCTCTATGTCTTTGGCCTAATGTCGGCTCCATGTTTCTCTCAAATAAACCTTTGAAGCATGCCTTATACGCAAGCCTTGTACCACTCTGCCTCTGTGTCTTGACACCTTGACCCATGGAGGAATTTTCCCGAGTGTCCTTTTCCTGCACATGTCTCCTTGCTCTGAGAATTAGTTTGTTCCTTGCGCTTGGAACTAGTATGCATGCAACACTCATTCCTCCTTTGTAACGTAGAATTCTTTTATTCTTTTTCAAGATGTTTAAAAACATTGAAAAAGACAAAAAAAAAAAAACCCAAAAAGAGGACGGGAAATATATATTCTTTTTTGGCAGCATAATGAGTCACCCTTGAACAAAGCACATCCTTTCATTTGTTCATCAATATGTGGGATCTAATATGACCTTAGGAAGTTTTTCTCGCTACATAGAGTTGTGTCCTCCTCCGTTTGGTTATTCTTCCAAACACATGGAGAGTTTGTGTTGCCTCTTTCATTGTGAACTTATGTCATTGTCATGTTTCCTGAGTCTGATCATATTTCGTGCTATTGTCCAAGGGAAGTTTCAACCAACCTGATTCGGACTTTTTGCATTTTGTCTATTGACCTCATGCCCGACCATCCCAAAAGTCCAATCGAGTCCTTATTTGAAATCAATGAAGCTCTCTGCCTGATCATCGAGATCCTCTTGTCTTTTCCCGACAAGTCATCGAAGACCTATGGGTAGTGAAGTCATACACTCAAATTACACTCCTACCCTAGTTTTGAAGATCTTGAAGTTGTTTCTCGAGCTTTGAAGGCCTCATCTCCAACCATCATGTGTCATTGGCTTCTTGAATATGGATACTATACTTGTATATCTTTGATTTTGAGATGTAGATATATTGTCTATTTCTTGCGGCTACACTTTATATAGTTATATGACATCGATATGCAGTATATTTGATTGGTAGCCATGATTTAATTCATCCTGAGCATGGGTATGCCCACCTTGAAGAGACAATTGTTATTTTTGTAGATGGTACCTCTCAAACTTTGGTCCCAGGATCACTCGCTTCATACATTGGTGAAGATTTTATATTGTATTTCGGACATCAGATGATCTTATGACCTCACACATTAGGGGGAATCTATTATAACCTTAAATTTCTCTACATATGCATACCTGGCATCTGGCCCTCTTACTTTTTATTTGTGTCAATCCATCACTGAGTTACTCTTCTTAAAACCATTATTTTTTAATATGTACGTGCCCTGGACCATTATTGCCTACGTATGTATGCCTACTACACCATTATATCTCACATACGTCTCCTAGCTACACCACTACAGCCCATGTATACTCGCAAATTTGGCAAAAATTAAAAATTTGCAAGGAATTCGTTGAGATTACGGGCTATTAGGTAATTTTCCAACTATTCCACTGCCTATAGCCCATCACCCAACTGAATAGCCATCCTTTTGTCATATAAAAGGAGGTTTTGGGGTCTCATTCCACATCTAAGCATAAGAATAGTGAAAATCATCTCATTTCACATCCCCTCCTTTCCCCAAGAAATTGCAACCATCTTGTGAGAATTGCATCAGAATTCCCCATTTTGCCCTTTTTCCTCCATCATAAACCCATTCCATTTCCCTAGAGAGAGGTTGAGAGGAGAAATATACGTGGAGCTTCACTTGGAGCTTAGTGAAGAGGATCCTGGACTAGGTTCGTGGAGCAGTAACCGACCTTGTTGTAAGTAAACATTATATTATCAATAAAAGAAATACTTTTCCTGTCCCGAAATATGATGTGTCAAATGTTTGCATTTGATTTATGTTTTATTATAACATCTAACCCATGATTTATATATGAGATGCATGTTTGTAGTTTCATGTTTATTTTTTTGTGAATGCGGGTCAGCCTTGGGAGGAGGCTTGCAGTTAGAGGAGCTATCAAGCATGAGAGGATTGACACCGGACGCGGAGTAAAAGGTATAGTTACCTAATCCTTCTCACTTTGTCTTTCATGTATGATTCTGAGATATGTTTGGGGTAGTTAGAAAAGTAGGGGACTTTTAAACGGTTGTGATCTGCCTACATTGTAAACCTTTTTGTAGCCATAGGATGGTTTTCCCCACTAGCAGAGGGAGATTTTCAAGCCGTGGGCACTAGAGTTGTGGTTGATTGTTTTTGCATATGTCTAGACTAGGTTGGTCACTTAACCATTCTAGTCATTTCTCATGGTTTAGAATTGTATTTTAGGTAGTTTTTGGGTTGTCCTAGGCTCCCTAAGAAGCCCTAGGCACTGAACTAGATCGACGCTCCCTCAAAGGGGTGAGGGGAGTTTCGATCATGTTTTTGATGCCCTAGTGTGTGTGTTAGGGGAGTGCTAGCACCCTATGGATAAACTTAAGGGAGCGTTGGTGCAGAACTAAAAAAAATGTTTCTTTTTATGCTACAAATACCCCATTTTTTGCTATGAGAGATTTACTAAAGGATTTTAAATGTATGTTTTTGCAGTTTACATGGATTAGAACCATGATCAAATGGAAAGAGCGTGAGCACGAGCTCGAAGATATAGCCGAATTGAAAAACCCTCAAACAAGGGCCAATTCGAGGAATCGTGGTCTCCTCAAGTATTTCAAATTACAAAATATGAAGAAAGAAGTTTTATTACTTGATTATTTGATTGGAATGTAGGATGACGTCGGACAGGCATTCTATATTGGACCAAAATTGCTTAAAATTGAGCTCGATGATGTTTACTTTTTGATCGGCCTCTCAAGAAGAGGCACTCCTATCTTTTTTCCAGGCAACAGGAAACTCCTCAGCCTATCGTGGTGTATGTGGTTGGCCATTGTATTCCAAGGTCATGATTAGTCGGGGGACGAATCGTGATCAAGGATGTCAGATATTTGACACTAAGATCTATATTATTTTCCATTACCAACCTGGAAGGTAGCACGAGAGCACATTTGTCTTCAAAATCTCAATTTTCTTATGCTCTACAATGTGTGGAGCCTATATTATTTAAATGGAGTGCAGGATTCCTTCGGAATGTGAAGTATCAAATCATGAAGTGCAGGATTGGGAAGCAGGAAAATTTTGGTTATGGTTCTTTCTTGGTTTCTTTCTTTCTGGAGCAAATAGCTCAAATGTAGCCATAGATTGCATTGATGGCATGACCGATGAATGAGCCATGTATGGAAATATGGACAAGTTTGTCCCCGAGATTGGGAACTGACTCAGAGTTAAAGTTCACGGCTGACTTCTTTGCTTGGTGGAGAAGGAAGTTAATTTTTATCGAGGACTTTCCATATTTCGGAGTGGATTTTTCGTAGCGTGGACTCAATGCTTCCAGAGGGTATTGACTGGGATGCGTCAGGTATGAAACCAAACCTTGTCATGTGTTTTTTTATTTTGAAATTTATGTTATTTGTATGTGTACAAAGAGGGATTTTAACAGATGTATTGTTTCATCATGCAGATAGAGGCGCATCACGTCTGACAGAGATGTCGGCACTAGGGTGTCGTGGAGATGTGCAGATAGTTGTGGAGCATGAGGTGGTAGTGGGAGGTCTCCAAGAGGTTGAGTGGAAACTTCGAGGTCTCACTATGGGTGTCCCACCTATCAGGAGGCAAGATGTACCTCTTCATCTGCAGAGGCATACAGTAGGGGTTCCTAGATTTTAAACCACTTGCTCAGATGAGTGGCCCGTGCAGTGGTGTGCTTCTCGGAGCACAATGTTGTGTAGGAGGAATAGGATCCTCTATATGTTTTGTAGTCTTTTCATAATGATATCATGGGGATGAGGGCCCAATTTTTTCCCTATTATGTACATTTTGATGTAAACAAACTTTTTCTATCACGCATTATATATATATATATATATATGAGTTTTGTTGTGCCAATGATGTTACAAATTATCTTGTGTGATGTTTTTAATGTACATGTGATTTATTTTCTTTAAAACGTTTTATCTATGCGTAAGATACTGATCCAAAATATAATTTTCTAACGAATCTGAAGTTGTGTTGAGTTCTCTTGCTATGTTCCTATATTCTGTAAATTCAAACATTCTCTCAATACGATGAACTCTTAGGTGGAGCGCAGAAGGATAGGGTTGCGAACGGTGTATACTCGATTAAGATGACAAACCATGAGTTGAGAGTCTAGGTTAATGATTATATGAGATATACCTAGAGAGGAGGCCTCGGTTAAAATTCCAATGATAGTGTGATATTCTGCCACATTATTGGTTGTCAATCCTAGGAAAATGCCTTCTGAATTCACCAACTCATCAGAGTGGTAAATGACCCAAGTTGTAGAAGCAATTTTCTGGGTGTGCCAACTAGTGCCATCCACAAACCTGACAAACATGGGAAATGGAGATGTCATCTGCACACAAAATCACAAGACAAAGTATAAGTGTCTAAAACAAAACTTGTACATGCCAGAAGAAAGACACACCAAATAAAAAATATAGTACAATAGTGTACAAAGCACACATGCCAGATGTTCTATGCATAGTACTTCTTTAGGTAAATCCCATTCTGGGGTTCACCGAGAGATATTCCATCGTAGTCAATTAGATCATAGGCACCTCTATTTAATACATGTTTTATGATATAGGGTCCATGCCACAGAGGTTCTAACTTTCATGTCCCTAGCTTATCGCGATCCTGATCATAAACAAGGACTAGGTCTCCTTCTGTAAAAGTACGAGGTTGAATGGATTTGTCATATTGACTCTTCATTTTTTTTTGATATGTCTCTCTAACAAGAGAAACATCATGACGTGTTTCATCCAACTTAGTCAAATATAGGAATCATTCTTATTCAGAAGAGGTGTGAGGTATGAGTTCTATGGTGAGTTTCAACGAAGGGATATCACACTCGATTGGTAACACTGCTTCGACGCCATATACCAATTGGAATGGAGTGAATCCAGTTGCATTTTTCACTGAGGTGTAGTAAGCCCGGAGAGCGAAGAAAAGTTGCAAGTGCCAAGAAGTTTTGTTTTCCCCCACCGTGCGTTGGATCATGGTTTTAAGGACTTTGTTGATAGCTTCAACTTATCTGTTTTCTTGAGGATAGTAGGGGGATGAGTTTTCATTATGAAAACCCAACTTGATATGTAACTCACTCATCATCGGGTTGGAAAATATCAATTGTAATCAGTGACAATGGCTTGTGGAACACCAAAGCGAGTGATGATGTGGTTAAAAATGAAGAGAGTTGTAGTACGACCATCATTGAGAAATGTAGGCATAGCCTCAGCCCATTTAGTGAAATAATCAACGACTATGATGATATAACCGTGCCCCCCAGTTGAGGTAGGCTTACATTGCATAAAATCAATGCCCCATTTTGCAAAGGGGTCGATGGAAACAATGTCATGCAGTGGATTAGGGTGGGTTTGTGCCTTTTTGTGAAAATTTGGCAAGGTGGGCATATTTTGAGAGCCTTAATACAATCTTTGAAGATGCAGGTCCAAAAATAACTGGCACATAAGATTTTATGGGCTGTAGCCATCCTAGAAAAGTGACCGCCACAAGATCCAAGGTGAAACTCATTCTAAACATGTTCATCCTCATTGTGGGTTAAACAACTTCATAAGATAGTGTTGGAAGCGGGCCAAAGAGGAAAGAAAGGTTATTTTGGCAAGAAAGGCATGCACAAGGAAAGTGATAGCTGGAAGGAAGAGCAACACATGCGCATGCATGGAATACCTAACGACGTTAGGGTTAGGGTTTTTGTAATAAAATTGTAATGGATGATGAGCCAGAAATGTATATATAGAGATTCTTAGTAGATAGAGAGGATATACAACGGTTAAGAGAGACAGATATTCTATGGAGCGGAGATAGAGAGACCTTTTAGGGAGTTTTGGAGAAACAATGTAATCCCATACCTTTTTGTAAGTTGTTGAGCTATAGAGGATTTATGAGGGTAGATATTGAGGGTTAGATCATAGGTTGAGGAGCCTGGTGTGATCTAGTCCACCTCATAATAAATCTTGACCCAACTGAGGATGAGTTGTAAAGCACGTGAAACTATAGTTTTGGAACTGCCATAATAGAAGAGCTTAAGAGCCAAATATTTGTGGATGTATCCTAGGAGGGGGTGAACAACGGTAAAACCTGTGTTATGTGATTGAATGTTTGTGTCTCTTTTACTATTATGAGTAGATGTTAGCATGATGAATGAATGAGATAATGTGTTGATTACATTACATGCCTAGTTGGGAATGACAATATATTTCTTTAATAAGTTAAATAGAACTCTCAGTGCACACTTCTTAGATCTCCACTCAATCCCGAGATGCAAACACTTGCGTATTGTAGTCACCCATTAAGACTATCTCAGATGAGACTGAGAAGTGCACTATGTGTGTTTCATTGCCTTCTGGTTTACCAGGAGGGCTGATAGTTTTAGAGGCTTTGTTGGAACCCCGGTAGAATTGAACCTAGGTCAATCATGTTAATGGTATAAAATCAGATATCCCAACCAAAAAATGGTTTTAATGCCGATTGGAACAGTATAGGATTGAGTAGATGGGATCTGTTAAAAGAGGGTAAGATCTGTGGAAGGCAGGGCAAAATAATACCAAATAGAATAATAAGAAAGTGAGAATGCACTACTAGAAGGGTATTTTGAGACCGTGGAATCCTACAAAAGTAGAGATTTAAATTTGGTTGAAGAAAAAGGAGTTGGATTTTGTGCAGAAAGATAACAGAAACCCTAGAGTAACACCACACAAATACCTTGACAAGTATGTGTTTACTGATCTGCATGAAGTATTTTTCTGTGATTTTCCACACTTATTGTAGGAGTGGATATTGAGGTTGAAGGATAACCACACAACAAACTAGATCCAAAAGTTAGAGTGGACCTTAGTTCGGATTGAGAAATTACAGTAGGTGAATAACAAATTCACCCGCATGGTAGATTTTTGGCTCCAGAGTATTGTAGCAGGATTTATAACAGAATTTGCAGTACATACAATGAAGTCGTACAGCGCAATAGAGAAATAGTTTCTACGTGGGCCTCGAGGAAGGTATATTAGATCGTTGTATACTTCTATTAATATAATTCTCTATAACAAAGGTGTAATGACAATGGAATAAGACAGCTAAACTTCCCTGCATGCATGGGGGAAGGGGGGAAGCACTGACAGAAAGAGGAGAAATGGAAGGAGAACTAGATAAAGGAAAGAAGGAGGAACCCTTAGACCCAATCATGATGGATGATGACCAGATCAAGTGGATCATGGTGATAGCTGGAAAGACGTGCAGTGGAGTACCCTACCAATACAAGGTGAACATCAAGAAGAGAGTTGTAGCCATGAGGGAATACTTGCCAAGTGATCAAGAAGAGGTAGAGGATCTTTGGGTTGTGGAGTAGATTAAGAAAATCCTGCACGGAACATATGAGAGGAAGATAAGAGATCCAAGAGAGGGAACGGAAGGCAGCAATCATATCCACATTAATGTCAGTGTGGAACCCATAAACCCATGTGCGACTAATACACCAAAAATAACACCACCATTTAGACAACAAAATTTCGGGAGAAGGAAGATAGCAGAAAGTACATCTACACAACGAACAAAAACTGGGGGAGCCATTTCAGGAAGCATTAGTTAAGTATCTACACCGCGCAGAGGTAGTAGTTCAAAATTCAGGATGGAAGGACATGATCCCACCATCAGGTTACCATAATTCAAAGGAGAAGCATCGGAGGACCTGGAAAAGAACATGTTTATCTGTGATAAGATCTAGGAAGAAAAACAAATCACAGACGAGGAAACTAAACTTTCACAACTAGCGATTACACTAAGGTATCGCGCACTAGATTGGTACATGAGTTTAGCTACAAACAATCCACCACGGACAACTAGAACGATTGTGGTTATCAAGAAGTTACTAATAAATGAGATTTAAAATCCAAGTTCAGAGGATCATTACATGAACAAGATGATAGAAATTAGACAGAAACCAGGAGCATATGTATGGGATATTGACCAAAGATTCAAGCAACTGAAAGGAAATTTGAAATATCTCATGACAAATATGCAACATAGGCACTTGTTCGTCAATTCATTATTACCACACTTGAAATATCCACTGCGACAATAGAAGTTTTAGACACAAGCAAAGGCTCTATAGGAAGCCCTACAACTGGAAGAAAACCAATATCAACAAATGGACCTAGCCATCGAAGAGATGAAGGAGGATTTGAAGAAATTAACATTCCAGCTAAACCAGAACAAAAGTAAGGACAAACGATAAGTTGTTTGGTGTACCAAATGCAGGATGGAAAGACACCATAGGAATGAATGCCCAACATTCACGCAGTACATGGCAGTAGGCATACCAAATCCATTACAAACAGGGGGACTGTGGTGTGAAAAGAAACTAGAACATGATCCATATCATTGCCCAATGATGCAGAAATACCAGACAGTTCCAAAGAGTTCATATTGCAAATTTTGCAAGTCAGTGGGCCATGATGACAAAGATTGTAGATCTATGGAATTGATTAGAGAGAGAACATCAGATGCATATAGGGTGTAGGAAGAGATGATGATCGGGAAAGCCGCACCTCAGTTTAACCAAGTACCAGCCCCATAAAACACTGCGTAGTAGTAGTATAATACTGCGCAACAACCATATAATACTGCACAGCCATAGTACAACACAACACAACCTCAGTACAATACCATGCAGTACAATCAGGTGCCTCAGTATAACATGTGGCAAGGAGATCGAGCTGGCTATAGAGGCGGAGGACGAGATAGAGGAGGCTTTTGAAGAGGTAGAGTACTAGTGGTATGTCACAATTGTCAACAAATAAGACACTATGCAAGATAATGTCCACTTACACCAGTGACTTGTATGTACTGTCACGCATCAAATCATGACACGGAAGAATGTCCTACATTACTAGGGAAGATCTAGGAAAATAGGAATCAGAACAGCTAGAATGTTCAATGGATTTCAACAAAAGCGAGGAATGAAGGATGAAACATCAACATAGTTACGTGTAGAGAAATTAAAAAAGGAAATGATGCAGTCCGACAAGAGCCAGTACAAAATCAGTGGGTGAAGAAGAATGTCAAACCAAGGAAATAGTTCGACACATAGAACGATAAGGAAACATTTGTTAAAGCCAGACAAAAATTTCTGAAGCAAGACATTGGGTCGACCTCAACTGCGCAGCAGAGCAAGGAAGTACCATAGTATGAAATGCCTCCATCGATGGATCATACCAAAAAAATGCAACCCCTAGGACAAGTAAGTACAATCAAAAGATTTTTGCAATCATGTGTAAAATTATTGAACAATCCATCCTTTGTCAAAATATTGCAAAATATATTAGAAAGATGTAGCATAGAGACAAACGAAAAACTAGAACAGAAAACAGTCAACCACCTACATACAAGGAGAAGAACAAGTAGGGAGTTCAGGTTGAATGCCAACATCGAAGATTTCAATGTGGGAGATATCATACTGGATCTAGGATCTGAAGTCAATGTATTACCCAAAAAGACATGGCAATGTATGGAAGAGCCCACATTAGGATATTCACCCATTCAGCTGAAACTAGAAAACCAACACAGAGTTCTACCAATTGGGAGACTGAAAGGAGTGATAGTAGACCTTGATAGAGTGTGCCCTTAAGAATACTTCGAAGTGATTGAAATAGTGGATGGCACAACACCATATCCAACATTTCTTGGCTTGGATTGGGCGTTTGATAACCAGGCCATAATCAATTTAAAGACACAAAAAATGTCATTTGAGTCAGGAGAATACAAGATCATTGCGCCATTAGAATCATGAGAAGGGGAGAGGTTTGTAGAGCCTACTTGCTTAGACTTGGAAGGAATTAGCCAGTTGTACAGGACAAATGCACGAGATGAGGATTACGTAAACCCAACTGCATATGGGATACTCAATTGACGAAGCATTACTTTGTGTGCATCAGACTCAGATACAGGTTTGGATAACTAGCAACATAGGCTACACAAAGTTTCCACAAGAATAGACTGCACAGTAATATGGGTAGGTATGAAGATAAGGGAACCACCGAGTTTCCATGGGGTAAACGATCTAGAAGCATTCTTGACACAGTATGAAGATGAAGTATTAGAAAATCAGAGACTCTTAGCACTAGATATATCACTCAAAGTGACACCTGCAAGATGGTGGGGCGCACACAAAGAAACAATCAAGGATTGGTACCAATGTAAGAGGTTAATGCACATAAGGTTTGCACAAAACAAAGAAGTAATGAGCAACAAAAGTACGATGGATAGGGGGAACCAGCAGAACACTTGGAGAAGTGTAGAGTGTTGTGGAAAATGACACCCCTATAGGAATGGACTCATCACTTTGTACACACATTAGAGGGCATACCAGCAAACTCGTATACAGACCAGGAACTACGTAGAGGAACTACGAGTTAGACAGTATTGCAGCAGAAATTTGCAATCACTTTCTCATTCGAGCATGACAACCCCAAAATAGATGGAGAACTTAAGTAGATAAGAGGGTCATATTTATTAAGAAACCATAATTCAAACTCATAACAGAAGAACAACAGTAGAACAGACAGATAGTGAAAGAACTGTTGTTGTGCTACCATGTGCAGGAAGAAGTACTAGATGAATATGATCTGCGCAATATTCAGATCGAGGAAGCGGAAGGAGAAAGATAAGTGGAAGTTCCACCTCTATAATCATAAGTAATTGTTGTGTCGATCAAGGTGAAGAAAGTCAACATTGGGATAGTTTAGAATCCCAAAATGGCCAGCATTGGAGACTATTAGGATGAGTAGACAGTGGAAAGTGTAATAGAGTTACTGTGCGAGTACATTGACCTGTTCCCCACAATGTTTACAGAAATGAAGGGTATAGAAGGAGAACTAGGTGAAATGAAGATACCACTCAGATCCGAGGCACAACCAATCAAACAACGACCATACAGACTAAATATGCTATATAAGCAAAAAGTTAAATCTGAGATCGATAGGATGCTCGAAGCCGAAATCATAGAACCTGTGGAAGAATCAAAATGGATAAGCCCGATGGTAGTTCAAGAGAAAAAACAAGGTAATATAAGGATATGCGTTGACTCGAGGAAGCCGAATGACGCATGCCTACATGATGCATTCCCTACACCATTCACAGATGAAGTATTGGAGAACGTAGGAGGACACAAAGTTTACTCATTCACTGATGGATTTTCAGGCTACCACCAGATCAAGATAGCACCAGAAGATAGAAACAAGACCATGTTTGCGACAGAATGGGGATCCTACCAGTACACAGTCATGTTGTTTGGACTGAAGAATGCACCAACGATCTTTTTCAGAGTAGTCATAGTTGCATTCAAATAATTTATCCACAAGTTTCTAGAGGTATACTTGGGCGATTGGACATTCTATAGCATGTTGAAAGACCATTTAGAGGTCTTGTGACTAATTTTAGAAATATGGAGGCAGTGCCATATATCATTAAACATTAAGAAGTGCCATTTCAGAACATTGTTTGAGATACTATTGGTCCATATAGTATGCAAGCAAGGTTTACTAGTAGATCCTGCAAAAATTGCAGTAATCGTTAACCTCCTACCACCAAAAATAGTTCGACAACTAAGAGAGACAATGGAACACATAGGATACTACAGAAAATTTATCAAAGGGTACACATAGATCACTGCACCAATGGAGAAACTATTAAGGAAAGATACAAAATTTCAATGGAATGAGGATTGTTAACACGGTATGGATACGTTGAAAGAAAAGATTGTAACAACACCGATACTAGTATTCCCAGACTGGGAGAAGACATTCCACATACATGTAGATGCATCGGCCATAGCAATTGGATCTATTTTGGCATATCCAAGAGCAGAAGAATTGGATCAACCGATATCGTTTGCAAGCAGAAAATTGTGAGAATCGGAGAAGAACTATAACACTACAAAGAGGGAAGGCCTAGCTATGGTCTACGTGATTCAGAAGTTCATACAGTACTTATTAGAGAAACATTTTAAGATTTTCACAGATCATCCAGCCCTTAAATACCTAGTCAACAAGCCAATGTTGGGGGGGAGAATATGTCGATGGTTACTATTGTTTCAAGAATTTGACTTTGAAATCATAGTGAAGTCGGGGAAGATGAACGCGGGACCTGATCACCTATCAAGGATCATGAATGGAGAGGAACCCACAAATTTAGAGGACAACTTTCCATATGCACAGTTATTTTTAGTTCAGTTCCCCGACGAATACTTCGCAGACATCATCCAGTACTTGAGTACAGGGACTACGCCATAGGAATATAACATCATGCAGAAGAAAAACCTGGTAGTCTGGGTTGCAGACTATCAACTGATTACAGGAAAATTATACAAAATGGGCACAGATAGCATCTTGCGAAGATATGTGCTATAACATGAAATACCAAGGATTTTAGCAGAAGCCCATGAAGGAATAGCAGGAGGACATTATGCAAGAAAATCTATCGCGTAGAAGGTATTACGCATAGGATTATGGTGGTTGACTATTCACAGAGACTCGAAAGAGTATTTCCAAAGATGTGATGTATGTCATAGGGTTGGTAAACCGAATAGAAGGGACACGATGCCCTTGCAAGCATAGGTAACTTTGCAGGTATTTGAAAAATGGGAAATATATTTTGTGGGACCAATTAACACACCAGCCAAGAGGACAGGAGAAAGGTACATTATCACCACGACAAAATACCTGACAAGATGGGTAGAAGAAGCACCATTCAAATATTACAATGCAGAAACAACAACACACTTTCTATTCGAGCAAGTGATCACCATATTTGGTTGCCCAAGAATTTTGAAGAGAGACCAAGGTACCCATTTCATTAACAACACTATTAAGGCTATGACTGGGGAATTTGAGGTCCATCACCAAAATAGTACACCATATCGTCCACAAGAGAATGGAACCATAGAATCCTTTAACAAAATCCTTGAAAATGCACTGATGAAGATCTATAATGTCAATAGGGATGATTGGGACCTAAAAATACCAGCAGTATTGTGGGCATACAGGACCACATGGAACAAGTTGACAGGACACACACCATTCATATTGGTATATGGACAAGAAGCAGTGGTTCCATTAGAATTTTCGATACCCAGTCTGCGCATAACAACAATTATAAACATGACAGAACGAGGCGCAATACAGGATAGGCCAAGTCAACTGATGATCATGGAGGAAGATGGGATCCTAGAAGGGTTCCACGAAGAATTTTAGCAAGCAAGGGACAAATCTTGGCATGACAGACATATCAAGAGGAAAACTTTCAAGGAAGGAGACTCAGTGTTGATGTATGATAGTAAATCCATTCAACACCCAGGAAAACTCAAAATGCACTGGTTAGGACCATATGAAGTAAAAAATGTCACAGATAGGGGATATATACAATTGAAGGACTTAGGAGGCACAAAACTCAGAGGAGTGATCAATGGGAGTCGATTGAATTTGTACAAGGACAGTCGACCACCCGCAACTGGAAAGTCATTGTGTAGTTAAAAAAAAAAAAAAACAAGGTACATGATATCAAAAGGTACAAATAGAGATGCAGTGCACCGAAAGGAGAAAGAGAATGCATGCTTGATAATATGAATCTGATGGAGACAATGCCAATGGTCAGTTCAAAGAGAAAACAAGCAGGAAAGGTGGATACAGAAAAGGAAGCGCCAATGGATGGAGGTTAGAGAAATTGAATGTCGAAAACGACTGACAGGATCTCGCATCAATTGTGCCAACTGGAGATGGAAAGGGAAATCAATGGAAAGTATGAAGGAACCAACGGTTCAATTAAGGAATAATCATGGTAACGTCCTCGAAAAGCTTCACACGATTCCCAATATACAAAGCAAGGACGCGGGAGAGAAAATCTTATTGCGAAATTGGAAAAGGCATAGAGCAAGAGAGCATAGGAAGAAGAGAATAAGGCTTACATAGGTTGTAGAGGCTACTTAGCTCAACGAACGAAATTTTTTTACCACCATGGCAGCACCTGAACAGGGAGAACCGATCCAGACTACTAGACAACTCAGAGTTAAGACCAGAGCACAATCAAAATTGCAAGGAAGTGAACAAAAACCATCTCAGCCTCCAAAAGTCATCAATGTAGATGAAATACCATCACCGGATACAACACTAGGAATCCTGACACTCGTGGTGGAAGAAACCCAATAGACAACACCATCATGCATGGACATTGAGTTGTCGGAAGAGGGATAGGGTCAACAGAATGAGGACGCAGTAATCCAAGTGCAACCAGAAAACCCTATAGAAGCCCCAAGATACAATGGAACGACTTCAAACCAGGAATAAATGGTTGCAACAGAAGAGTCACAAGAAATCATGTCAAAATATCCACAGGAGGGAGCAGTGGAAGATGTCACAAATCGACCAGAGGAGTATGTTGCAGAACAAACAATGAAGTCTTGAACCTTGAGTCAACCACCATAGCGAAAGGACATGCAAACGGTACCTAGGTCACCATGCAGACAACCCACCGTAGTGATTGTTTTTCCATGCATACTGGAAGGGGTACATGTACCAACAAATTTGTTATGTAGAGAAATTTAGGTACTCAGAACATGATGTAATGGACACAGACAAGTTCCCAAAGTTCGCAAAGCAATTCTACCTACAGACTGTGGGTATAAGACCCTTTGGGGAACCAATTCATCAACCACTCCAGTGGGCCGCACGATTGGCCAAAAATGGGATTCTAGGTCTGTTGGACCTACCACACTTTTGGAGAGGCAAATATGCAAATAGATGCGTCAGGGAGCTTATGGAGGTCACACATGGTGGATATCTATGGCTGGAGCAGCTCATCTCAATAGACGTAGAGCTCATCACACACATCACAGGGATGCCATCACGGGGCATGGATCCTGCACATTTCTCGGAGGACAAAATAAAGGAGAAATCATTGGCCGAGGAGATGAAGAATAAATACAGCATTGAAAGGGGGTCACATAGAATCATTATCAAGCATATTAGTGACGTCGCAACAAGAATGAACACAAAAATTATGGCATGCAATTTGCTCATAAAATGCCACAAGGAGGAAGTCACAGCTAGGGTTGTCGTGGTTGTAGCATAGTGTGTCGAGGGCACCACACTCAGTTGGGCCCCTTATATGTTGAATCTATTCTTAGATGACTACAAGGATGCAAAGGATCTCAGGACAGAATTTCGTTATTCATGGCTACTCATCCTAATAGCCATTATTGGATGGAAGGAGCCGAACTACGGATTTTTTGTGACTAGACCCAAACCTTACCACAAAGCGTGATACTTATTGCTTGGAGTCACTTTGGATGCCAAGAATAGGAGAGAGAATGCAACTGTATTTGAATTCTATCTCCGCGACCCACAGGACACCATCGCCAACACTTGGAGGATAACATCGCAAGATTTTGCACGGTTTCAAACCATAGCCAACTTCAAATCCACTAGACATGCGATGTGGATCTAGGCACGAAAGGACCCCAACAAGGAATGGCTGCAACTGCATTATTTCATCACAGAGGGGGACATACAAATGGCCATTAAGGATTGGGAATATGAATGGAGGATTCCAGTCCTCACTCGATAATTATCCATAGATATAGAGGAGGAGGAGGTAGGGAAGAAATAGACACAGCCTGAGGAAGTAACCATTCTCAAGAAACCAGGAACAGGTCAGAACAAGCCACGCCAGAAGAAAGGGGGGACATCTAAGACAGGAGTCTAGACAGGGAAGAAGAACAACACACAAGTTCCATAGGTGCAACAGAAATAGGTTGAGTCAGCACAAGGAACTACATCAAGTGCTATGCCACAAGAGCTAGTCCAGACTAAGCGGTCAGCCACCCAGACAGGGGGTGCGCACAAGAAGACAAAGGCACATAGAACACATCCAAAATACACGATCACAGAGGAGGATGCAAACATGGTAGCCCAAGTGGTCCAGGATCACACATTCGAGGATTCTGAGAATGTTGCATTCCAAAGGGAGAGAATTGAAGAAGATTTGGTGTTGGCATAGGGACAGACCCAGGGTTCAACACTTCAAAAACACACCAACAAAACCCTAACTACCATCTCTTTTGGAAACACCTGTGAAGCAGATGAAGTCTCACCCGAGGTAGAGGTAGGGGGTTGCAGGACTCAAGTGTCTACAACCTAGCTGGGACACAGATCTCTGATCACAATACTCAACAGATCACTTTAGCCAATAATATTCATTAGTCTCTAACTCCTTTATTCACATCACCGGTTAAAACCCTAGTTACAAAACAGTGTGGTAGCAAGCATATCTAACCATTCATCACATAGCATCAAAGCATATCTAGCATTCATTCAAATCATATGCACTAAACATTCATAAATATATCTATCATAACAGTGAACTAAGAAAATACATGAACAATATGAACAATCATGGCACAAAGCACATCGACACAGGATATATGTGGTTCACCCCAGTGTGGGGCTACGTGAACGAACACGTCTTCCTCTTTATTATATTCTTCCAATCGTCTTACATGCACAAAGCCACAAAACCAACTCTGCATAGGACAGGAGATCTACGTCACCTCGCCAGATCCACAACACAGATTCTTCTTACAATCACTTGCACTTATCCCTCCAAGTTATCAACACACAGTATGCATGAAGCCTTCTTACAATTCATACAGGACTTGCACTTAGCAAAATCCCCTACATATCTTGCACAAAGTCAACTCATATCTCTCTGATCTCTTAGCTCTTTTTCATACATCACCTAGATACTTATTTATACATTACAAAAGGGGGCCTAAACATGGGCAAACCCATGGGCCAACATCCCATACCCATTACATAAACCCTAAAACCCAAAAATCCCGCAAAAGGGGGCGAGATCTCGCGATCTACGCTTCGTGTGGGTGCTCCGTCTTCAACCAACCTGTCGAAGTCCCAAAAATGGTCAAAAACAACCAAGGTTCTCCAAAACTTGGTCGAGGGCCAACATTTGGCATACATGTGATAGCTCCTCAGGTAGATAGGGGAAGCACAGGTAGCCGACAACAACGTAGAAATGATCCCATCAACGTCACAGATAGGAGGAGAACCTAGAGCAAGTGAGCAGGATACAATCCAGACAATAGCACAACCGACGTCAACATTTCACGTCACACCCATCATGTTTCACATGGACGAAATCGTGGGGTAGACACCCCTAAAGGACTTGGCCCAACTGCAGTTGGTATTTCTACGGATACCAACCAAGGCCTTGTATAAACTACAGGTCAGCGTTACACAAGAGGTACAATCTCGCGCATGCATGGAGATAGCGGAACTGTAGAAAACAAAGGATGTTCAAGATAGGTTGGAATTGGTACTTGAGTAGGCCAAGATCGATACCAAGGATGAGACGGAACATGTGAAGGGACTAGAGTAGAGAGTGCTCGTAGCCTACGAGAATATTCCAAAGAACGCGCAGACGGTCAAACTCACGGTGATAGAGAAGATTGATCATATTGTGAAGACAATTGAACAATACCAACAAGAGATCAAGAATCTCCAAGAGAATCTTACACCTACCACTCCACCATAGGTGAGGGAGTAAAGGAAATAGGAGGAAACAACGCAGATACAAGAGATAAAATGACAAGTCCACGCAACAGACGACTTGTTCGATAAAGCAGCGTAGCTTTGGACGAAGCTAGAAGAGGATCAATAGGTCCAGTAGTGGGACCAGGAAGGAGAAATAATAAGCACAACTATCCAGGACCTCAAGTAGAGGCAGAAGACAATGCCAATCATAGGGTGCTTCAAATGGGTGCAAGACATGAAGAAACTGGAGGCAGAACTCATAACTGCACAAACATAGAAAAATGAGCGCTAGGATCAAATGGAACCGCTCCAGGAGCAAGAAACAGAGGTCATTACACAGGAAAAGGAAGCCAAAACATATATGGCACAAACCCAGGAAGAATGTGCAAGGGTGGTCAGCGACGAGATTGCACTCCAGGTATTGAACACACTCAAGGAGAATACTGCAAAGGCCCAAACACAAGAAACAAAGCTCGAGGAGAATTATCAAGCGATCAAAAGGGAGATTGACAAAGCACACAGGGTTTAGGTGGCTCAAGATGAGCCACATTTCAGTGTTGGGGGCATGTTGGAAGCAGGACAAAGCGGAAAGAAAGGTTATTTTGGGAAGAAAGGCATGCATGAGGAAAGTGACAGCTGGAAGGAAGAGCAGCATGCATGCATGCATGGAAGACCTAACTACATTAGGGTTAGGGTTTTTGTAATAACATTGTAATGGTTGATAATCTAGAAACATATATATATAGAGATACTTAGTAGATAGAGAGGATATACAGTGGTTAAGAGAGACAAAGATTCTATGGAGCTGCGATAGAGAGTCCTTTTAGGGAGTTTTGGAGAAACACTATTGTAATCCGATAACTTTTGTAAGTTGTTAAGTTGTAGAGGAGTCATGAGGGTAGATATCGAGGGTTAGATCATAGGTTGAGGATTCTGGTTTGTTCTAGTCTACCTCATAATAGATCTCGACCCGACTGAGGATGAGTTGTAAAGCGCGCAACACTATATTTTTGGAACTACCATAATAGAAGAGCTTAAGAGCCAGATCTTTGTGGACGTAGCCCAAGAGGGGGTGAACCACGATAAAATCTGTGTTATGTGATTGAATGCTTGTGTCTCTTTTACTATTATGAGTATATGTTAGTATGATGAATGAATGAGATAATGAGTTGATTACATTACATGAATAATTGGGAATACCAGTATATTTATTTAATAAGTTAAATAGAACTCTCAGTGCACACTTCTCAGATCTCCACCCAATCCTGGGCTCCAAACACTTGAGTATTGCAGTCACCCATTAAGACTATCTTGGGTGAGACTGCGCAGTGCACTCTGTGTACTGCATTTCCTTCTAGTTTTCCAGGGTGGAAAATAGTTTTAGAGGCTTTGTTGGAACCCCAGTAGACTTGAACCTAGGTCAATCATGTTAAAGGTATAAACTCAGATATCCTAACCAACAGATAGTATCAATACCATGGAGATACAAAGTTTCACCGATGATAAGGTAGCATTTAGAATGATGGCGAATACGACGACGTTCTTAAAGGGAGATATCGGGCTAAAAATGTTGGGTTTGAAGATAGAGAAGAATATATCCATACAAAGGTTTGGACGTGCTAATGAAGAACAAAGATTCATCGGTAAGAGAATCATTGGGCTCAGTGTCTCATCAGCATGGGGAATATCGCAAATAAGTTCCAAAAAAACCAAGGACCTTTTATCTTTTGATTTGGCAAACTCAAGATCGAATTCTTGAAGAATAACAATCCATTTGGAATATTTTCCCCAAAGGACTTGACGTGTCAGAATATGTTACATGGGGTTCAAGTCCGCAATGACCATGGTAGTGCGTAACAGGATGTAATGGAAAAATCTCTAGACAGAAATGACAGCTGCCAAAGCCAACTTTTCAACTTATGAATATCAGAGCTCGAGACCGGATAGACTCTTGCTCAGATAGTAGATCACATGTTATTCACCGTTAGGGTCCTCTTGAACTTAAACCATAGAAATAGTGGAAGTAGAGGCTTCCAAATAAAGGATATAGTATCGTGCATAATTTGGGGGATGCAAGAGAGGTGTATGGGTCAATGCATGCTTAAGATCATAGAAATATTGTTGAGAAGCATCATCCCAGATGAAAGGAGTTTATTTCTACAACAATCGCATAAATCCTTTAGTAAGCTCGGCGTAATTACATATAAAATGGCGAAGAAAGTTCGCTTTCCCTTGCAAACTTTGTAGTTGGGTCATATTGTTGGGAAGAGGTAAAGCAAGAATATCTTTGATTTTTAAGGGATCCACCCTAATCCCATATTTGGAGACAACGAAACTGAGGAGTCGACCTGATTCAACAACGAAGATTCATTTGTGAGGGTTCAAACGGATACGTTAGAAATGACATCGAAGAAAAATGGCACGTAAATGACCAATATGGTCTTATCAATTAGACGAATAGGCAAGTAAATCATCAAGGTAAGGTTCCACAATATGTTTGATATCATGGAAAGAATACGACATCTCCCGTTGGAATATAGCACCAGCATTTTTTAGAACAAAAGGTATTTTTTGATAAGAAAATGACCCCATGGGAAGATGAAGGTTTTCTTAGGTTGATCAGCGGGTAGAATGTCAATCTAGTTATACCCTAAAAATCCATCCATGAAAGAAAAAATAACGTTGTCAGTGCAATTATCAATGATTTGGTCGATGAAGGGTGTAGGGTAATTGTATTTTGAACAAGCCTTGTTGAGATCCCTATAATCGATGAAGAAATGAATGGTTCCTTGTTTTTTAGCAACCAAAACGATGTTAGAAACCCATTCTGTCAAGGGGACAGGATAGATAAAGACATATTTCAATAGTTTTTCAACTTCTGCCTTTATGGCCGTGGTTTTCTTAGGATGAACAGGGCGAATTTTTTTTCGTACAGGTTTAATTCCTGGGTAAGTTTTTATTTCATGCACAATGATCGAAGTATCGATCCCTAGAATTTCCTCGTAGCTCCAAGTGAAGACATTGCATAATTCTTTAAATAAAGCGGTGTAAGATTCCACTTCCTCAAGAAAACAATTAGCAATGAGATGAACATTTTCCATGATACCTTCTTTGATCAAAATATTGATAGCATTGGTAGAAGAGATGTTTCCTAAATTCCCCTCAGAAGTAGTATCCTGGGTAAGTATAGGAGATTGGGGAGAATCAACAACATCAAGGGGGAAGTTAGAGTGTATATATTCCTGAATTTCATCTAGTCTAGGAATAAAATATCATCAATGATGGTTGTGATCCCAAGGTACCTCGTCGATACTAAGCATTTCCATAATGGATTCATCCAATGGAAAAATATGTAAGATGTAGTCAAAAGCAGAGGAAAAGGAATCCAACCAAGATGGCATCAAATAAGTGTCAAATGCCAATAGATGTTGGTCATCCAGAGAGGGAGAGGGAGATTGGATAGCATTGTATGAAGCCTCAGCTAGACTAAATGGCATAGTGTCACCTAGTGCATCGAATTCTAAAGGACTAGGAAAAACCCAAGGATCATATGATTCGAAAGATTGATAGGCCATAGTCGAGATCATATTGAATGTGAAAATATGTTGCGTGGTGGGAGGAAGTGGTGCATGGAAAGTACCCATAAGGGAAGAATCTTTTAAAAAGCCTACACCAACACTTTCATAAGTGATGTTACTATCTCCTAATAAAGGAATATCGTTGGTGGTGGGAGTGAAAGCATAGGGGGTGCAGTAATCTGACTAGTCGATAGTGACAGTTTTACCTTGATGAGGGAATTGTACACATCGAAACACCGATGACGCAATGACAGTCATGGCATAGAACCTACTTCTTCCTAATAACAATTTGTAATCAAGAGGAGCATCGACTACCTCTACATCAATAGAGATGGTCTTACCTCCCAACTGAATGGCTAAGGATTGCAAGAGTCCATGAGGATGAAAACCTCTCCCATCAAATGCTCATAACATTATAGGGGATTGGTTAAGTGCAAGTGATTTTAATCCTTTCCAAAAAGATAATGACATGAAACAAGTGGAATCTCCCCCATCCAATATGGTGTGGTGAATGTGTTGGTTATGAACAACGACATCAATTTGAAAAGAAAGATGGTGACAAAGTCATGACTTGAAGTTGTCGAGGTTAAACGTGATATTATTTGATGATTCGGGATCAATGGCGTCGATGGAGACCAAGAGCATTCTACATTGACTTGGGAAATGTTGTAGAACTTCAAGAGCGGACATAACACAGGGTGCTTGAGCCAAATATTCAACAATGTTGTAGTTTTGGGTGGCATGTGAACTAGGATTAAAAGTTGTTTTGTGAATAGTGCTCCTGGGAGGGCATAAAATAGAGTCAAAATTAGGTTTCTCAATCTGAAGTGACCCAGATGGAGGACTAACAGAGGTAGTAGATGGATCTGGTGGGGTACCGTTAGTGACCTTTTCTTTATCAGGTTTAGCCGGTGTGTCATACGTGGTGGTGCAGGTGGTTAAATCAATCCCATTGAACATATAAATATCAGAACTCATTGAGGCTTCATCACTAGGAGTGTGGCTAGAAATGCCCCCTGCAGGAGGGGAAAGTGCGTGAGCAACCATGGAATATTTCTAAGGAAAAGGTTGTGTTAACATGGAGGGTTGGGAACTCCCTTTGAAAATCTTTGCAACTTTGTTGTGATATGGACAATCTCAGCTGAAATGATCATCACCACACATAAGACATAGGAATTTCGATTTTCGTTGTGGTTGATTTTTAGCAGCAGGTGGTGGAGTTTGTGTTTTGGAATATTCATTATTATTATTATTATTGGGGTTTTTTTTTTTCTTCTTACCCCTGGATTGTTACGAAGAGGAAAATTGAACTGCATTCACCTCAAAGATTTGAGTCGGGAGGGAGGTAGAGGAGAGTGAATTCAAACTGGTAATGGGTGCTGAAACAAAGAAATTTTTCATTCTGGTCGACTGTGATGAAGATTGGGTTTTGAAGGTATTGATAACTCCATCTTCATGTGCCATGGAAGAAGGTTTGGATGGATCGATAGGAGTACGGGTAGTATTTGGAATCAACTTATACAAAGTACCAAATTAGGAGTAAACCAACTCTAAGTACTAAGCTTGGGAAATGGCTTCTTTCTTAGTGACTACACCACCCATGGAGACAACACGAGCAATTGGGGGTAAAAGAGATTTAGTAAACCACTATGCCAATAGATGGTCAGGAATGGTCGCTTTAATCAGCCTTCGTCGTCATCTCCATTCATGAATGTGATCAGAGATATGTACGGAGTTCGTTTGACGAAGGGAGGTTAAAATTTCAGTGCCCGTCTCATAACGGATGGGTAATTGAAAATGTGTGATAAAATCCATAGCTAGGGAGTTGAAGTATTGAAAGGAACCACGTTGAAGTTCAATGTACCATTTGGCTGCAGAGCCCGTGAGTGTGCACTGGAAAATATGCAAACATATAGAATCATCCATCAATGAGTTTGATGAACACCATAAATGGAATGTCATCACAACATTGCTTGGGTCTTCTTCAGGTTTTTCATCAAGTTTGGGGATGTCAGAAGGTAATTTAGCAGGAATTACTAGCCAAAAAGGAAAATGTAATATGGGATCATTCGTCAACCGAGACAAATCTGGGAGATCCAATGTGGAAAGAAAGGATAGTTGTCGGTTAACCTGAGGGTGATACTGATGCGGCATAGAGACACCAGTGGGGCCATAAACTGGTTGAGGTGGATAATTGTATCTAGTAGGCCCTCCCATATAAGATTTTGTTTTACCAGTATAGGCAGGATTCGATTGTTGTTGAGGAACGTTCATGAGCGGGGTGAAACCGGGTTGATTATGAAGAGTATAAGTTGGTTGATATGGTTGTGGGGGATAAATAGTTTTCCCTTGAGGATGCTAAAGATTTTCCCTAAGGAGGGTAAAAATTTGGTCCCCGAGGAGGGTAAAAATTAGACCCTTGGGGAGGCTAATATTGTTGTCCTTGAGGACCCTAGGTGGGATTTGGGACACTCGAATAAGGTTGTCCAAAATATAATCCAGAAGGAACATGATTTGGTACTCCTCCTTGTGGGTTATGGTATGATTTCCCCCCATGGTAAGGCTGATTAAATGTACCTCCTTGACGTACTCCCCAGGATTGTGAAAGGTTTTAGACAAAAGAGGGTTTCCCCCCACCCATAGGTTGATTGACAACTGTGGTTTGACCAGTAAAGGGGGGGTTTCCCCCGAAAGGAATGTGGAAAGGTGGTTGTCCCCCAGGAGGGATGGGCCCGCTAAATGATGGTTTTCCCCCAGACAGGATTTGTCCTATAGTTGATTGTGTATGTCTGGCAAGGGTCTGCATTCTCTGTTGTAAAGGTGTTCCAACAGGATCCTGTGGAACATGAGGAGTTGTAGTATGAAGAGGTGTAGCGGTGGGAGTAATGGTTGAAGTACCTTGTGCATGGTTAGGTGTTATGAATCCATCATTAAGGTGGATTTGCATTGATGTAGAAGTAGGATCGACTACCTGTTTGATGGGGTGATCAACAGTCTGACCGAACAGTCTTGCCTCAATGACAAGAGGGTCATGAGGATCAAGAGGTTGTCGAATAAAGTCAAAATGTTCATAAATATCACGTCCTGATGGAGTCTTCCATATGGAACGAGCAGGTGTCTGATATGGATCTATTGTGTCAGTAGGATGAACGGGGGTCTTAAACTCATCATTAAAAATCGGTTCTATGGATCCCATATATTTATTGGTAATTGGTCTCAATGGAAAACGAGGGACTTCTTATTTTATAATATTACCGAACGAGTCCAATCGAACAATGATTGGTTCAATAGGATCTTCTAACACAAGTGTAGTATGAGGAATGGGATCCTCAACCGTAACCAAGGCACTTTCAGGATTTTCTAACAAAGGAGTAGCAGCGCTCCCATCATCGGAGTGATTTTCTACCTCTTCACGGTAAATATCTTCTGGTGAATTAGGAGGTAAGAGTTTGTAGCCTTCTAGAGGCATCCCTTGCATACTATGTGATCGATGGATACCTTTATCGTCTACAGGCTCAATCTTGAAAAAATATTAAATAAATCAACAAAACACGCTAAAAAATATAGAAGAACCAACAAGAAAACAAAACCTTCTCTTAATGACTGTACTAGTTGGTGATGAAATCCAACATCGCGTCATCAAATTGAGAATGGGCTAGGATATGAGTGGGTGCAATAGTTATGATGGAAACCTGCTTAACGGACTTACGCCTTGGTGTAAGATTCCACACAGTAATCGTGGATTTACCCTCCAAGGAGCCCAAGTGAGTTTGACCAACGTCCATTCCAGGTATAGCAAAGACTTCCCTTCATTGTCACCTTGTGTAAAGACCCTAAATATTGTGGCTACTAAGGACACAAACTTGCATTCAGTCTTTGGGCAGGTACATCCGACAACCCAGTCCGAACATATGGGAAGGATAACAAGTCTGAAATCCTTCAAGAGAATTGAGGACAAGTAGACTGGTAGAACTCCAGAGGACCTCGAATGGTTTCAGAATTCACAAAGCATTGGGACCAAATGAACACAATTGGATCTCAATAATAATCCCCAATAAACGATCTTACTACTATGAATGGTTAAACCTTGGAGGGATAATCTTTGTGGCTCTCCCGAACGTTACCTCATGCGTAACCCCTGTGTGAGAGGGGGATCACAACTATGCTTATAGGAAAATTGGATTTGTTGTCCCTATCGTAAGATGATAAGTTTGTTTCGAATGCTTTGGAGATTTGTACTCACAGCCTAATCCAAAGAGCTAATCCTAGTCTAATGTTGGTGGAAGAATCTAAAAAGAAAAAGTTTCTAGATCAATTTTAATTAGCATTGATTTTAGTGGTTGTTCTTTACTTAGAGGTGAGTGAGAGTGGAAAATGATGATATTATGACTCGAATCCCAAAGAAGCAAAAGAAAAATGATAATAAATCATTTCTTTTAATGAACTTCTATCTATGGGAAGGAGAAGAATTTTCTTTATTTCACTATCAAACACAAAAATGCAGAAATTTCATGCAATTGCTTTCAACAAGAATCCAATTCAATGCTAAACTATTTAGAAATTGATTCTAATATCCAAAAACCAATCATGAAAAGATATATTTTTTTTTAAATATGAACATTAATTGATTTGATTTGAAGCTTTGTATGCCAACAAGATTTCACTATTTGTAGTTTTAGACAATTGAAAGCAAGTATCATATAAACAAAAATAACACTCTCACATCAATCAAATAAGAAGTGAAAACAAATCAAAACTTTTCAAAAAGAAATCCAAAATAACAAAGCTCACTCAAGAAATTTGCTTGGAAAGATACAAAGATCAAAGACCAAATGGAACAGTACAAAGATCTCTGGGATTCCTTGTAATAACTTTCAAATGATCATATGAACGAGAAAGTATCAAAAAAGAACTCAAAATATCAAAGAGAAAGAGTGATTTCAAAACAAAGGACTGTCTTTAAAAAATCCAAACAAAGATCAAAATCTTAGAAAGAAATAGGTTGCAAGCTTTATAGAAGACACAACATGATAGAAAAAGTCCTAAGCAAAAGAAGAATCCAAAAAATCACACCCAACACAAATATCCAACAATTTTTCAACAGAGAGAAAAATTGACGCTTTGGTTGTATAAGCACCAAAGAACTACATCACTCCCTAAAGAACTGCAGGGGAGCACCGATACTAAAATCAACGCTCTGGCTGTAAAGGAAGAAGGGCACAAGTTTCTGAGAATGAAAAATAATCCCCATAAAACAAAAACTCAGGACGGCTTGATTATCATCCTGTGTAAGATGACTTCGGGACTGAAAACACATGTATAAAAGAGGAAAAATACAGCAAGTAGGATCTGAAGGTGAGAAAAGGCTAAGAAAAAACCAAGGAAAGAAACTAAAACTAAAATCTTTGATCCCTAGTGGAGTCACCAATTTGTGTTGTAGGAAAATTCCCCTGCAGACAGGTGAATGTCCTCTTAGATCTTAGACCCTATGACCAAGATAGAAAAATGTTAACATTGAACACTGACATTCCTTTAAATGTAGCTAAACTAGTCAAAGGAAAAAGAGGAATAAAGCATGATGTACCTTTTTTCTGAAGTTTTTCCTTGCTCGGTCCAGGCTGAACTTGATCTTCGAGCCCTTTAATGAGTTATGCAATTCAATAACCCTTGGAACCATAATTCGATGAAATCAATTCTTGGGTGCTAAAAAATACTATTGTCTTTGATTGGATGGAGAGTTTCCAATCGTAACATTCTCTCCTTATCACTATCCACCTTGAAGATTCTTTATTCATCAACAATGTCTTGAAAATACTTTTCCTTCATGTAATGGCCATCTTGTCCATTATTTTTCTCAAGATTCATTTCGTCCACCAATTATTCTTGTTGCAAGTGTTCTTAAGGATTTTCATCGTCTATTACAAGGTTGAAATCTTATTGCATATTTGGTGGAGGCTCATCAATTTCATTCTCAAATTTGTTGCTTGAAATATCTTCATATGGAGTATATAGGAGACTGAAATTTTCTTCTTGTAATTTGGAATTTCCATCTGGTTCTTCAGTAACATGACTTGACTTGGAAATTTCATCCATTCTTTGATTATATTTTTCTTCAAAATTGGTCACTTTGTTATCTTGCTTCCATATGGGAGAGGGTGGGTGGGAAACAACATTTAAAACATCAGCAAAAACATATGAATGCACTTTTGGGATGAACTTTTCTACAAATCAATATTCTAACACATCCTAGCTAGTAATGGAATTAGTTATTAATGAGTTATAACATTCAATAGCATTCCCTCGTAGATTTTTTTAAAATAATCTACATGTAACATTGTCTTCAGTGAGGTTGAAATCATGACATGTACTTTTAAAATTAAAAAAGTGGTGCACTACATCTTCTGAAGCATCGCCAAAGAATGTAGAAAAAAATTCAATAGAAATATCAGGCATTCAAAAAGTTACTTCTAGTATATTTAAAGGGGTTTTATGAAATCACCTCCTTCTTTGGGTATTTCTCCCTTTTGTTGAGTCTTGTAAATCTATTGATGTGATTCATGAAGAATTTAAAAGAGTATCATGAAATGAATGAAATTATCCATATTGAGTCTTTCCAATGGAATATCCAAGAATTCCATTCTCCCGAATCTTCGATGCTTCTCGGTTCTTTTTGAAATTATAAAAAAGGTGCGACATACTTAAAACAAGCTATAATTTTCTTGAATCTTCTTTTTGAAACTTTGAGCCATGGATATTTTTGGTTCTTCAATCTGATCTGAAGCGGGGCCTCAAATGTATTGAAAATAAATATCTCCCTAGTATGGTCACAAAAAATATTGACACTTGAATCCGTCAGGACCGAAACGAAAACCTCATGAGGATATGAATCCTCCCACATTTTTAAAGAGGTGGTACTCCTCTTTGGATAAAATATATAACTATAATATATTGGATTAGGAGAATTCTTAGGAAGAAAACCCTAAGTCTTTATTACTTGAATTTACGAAATGATATGGTGTTCAATAACCTGATATGATCTTTATGTACAACAAGAAGTCTCTTAATAAGAAAATATTGAAGGAGGTCTTCAACATCAGAATTTCTCCATGATCAACATCACATATGCAATCTTCTTAATAATATATAAATCCATCCATGTCTTATTCACAAGAAATAGGAGAGAATAATTTGATCATCTCAAATGATTTTAAAAGAGTACTACTATGAATATACAAAGAGAATTTGTAATTTAATCTCAAATACCTCATACTTAAGACTCAAAGTTACAATATACACTCGAAATCAACCCTGAAGAAATACTTTGTGGAGTTTATTCATGAAAAATGTTCTTCATTACAAAAACTTTGACAGTCATGCATATGGTTGTAAATAATACATGATCATAAAAGAAAACGATTTTGGAAGAGAATAAGAACAATACTCAATAACTCAGCCTTATCCCCAATTCAAAGACTCAAGCATAAATCTATGAGAAATGGTGTAGAAGAATAGAAAGAGCGGAGAAGATGGAAATATTTTATCTTTGATCAGAAGCTTGGTTGTGTATTCATGGATGTACCTTATCCTTCCTTTTATCTTCTGCTCCACCCCTATTATAATTATAATTATGGCCCCTTGATGACGTCTTTCTTCTCTTTTAAAGACGGTTCTTCTAACTACTTGAATAGTTAGGATTTTTCCCCTCTTGAATTTCTTGTACAATTATTTTCTTGAATTATTATCTTTAATTAAATCCTCATTAATTCATTATTAAATAATTTACATCATCAATATATGCATATCTAAAATGGGTCCCTTTCCCTTTTTAATAAAAGTTTTTAAATAAACTTTTATTTTTCAAAATCAATTAATTTCCCTTTAAAATAGGGGGGCTGTGTTTTAAATTTCTAGAAGTTAAAATTAACTTTTCAACCATAGAAATTACTTCAAATGTGATATTCATCATCTTATCTTTCCAATGATATAATTTTTTCCCAAATCAGTCGCCCAGATCTCAAGATATGAACTCGTGAAGTTGAGTTGTCATGCAGGCCCATTAAAAATGAAGTTGAATGATATTTTAAATTATGAGAACAGTGTAGCAACTTTCAGCCTTTGAAACCTTTACCATCAGCTTCTACGTTGAAATAAATTTCCAACAATATACATTTTTCATGATTCTGACACTCAAATCTCAAGTTCTGGCTTTCGCAAGATTAACACTTAGCTACCATCGATCAAAATTGATAGGCAAATGTGGGCCTTGATCTTGGATTCGTCCTCCTTTAGAAAATTTTGACTTGTCTTCATGAAGATCATCCCACATGCATGGGAATAGGAAATTATTAGTGGCATATAATGTTAAGTGTAATATATAGTTGACAAGAAACAAAGAAGAGAGGAGATTATGGAGCTCAGAAGATTCAACCCTTAGAAAATTGTTGAATAAAATAATAATTTTACATGCTAAGTCAACCACCAATCTTTCCAATCAACATATAAATCAGCCTACCAAATATTTCCATGTGTCATATTCTAATAAGTCATCATTAACTTCCATGTGTCACATTCATAAGCTTACAAATGTCAGAAATGACTAAATGCCATGTGTCTCCAATAAGAATTTTCTACATGTCTTCCTCCTTGAGTTGTCATGTGTCACATTAGTTAGCTTCCATGTCAATCCAATTGTAGGATGCCACTTGTCATATTTTCATGGGTCTGATTTTAGGCTGCCACTTGTCATATTTTCGTAGGTCTCCATGTTTCATTATAAGAGTGGATGGCATGTGAAAAAATCTTATTGGTTGGTGGTGTAATATGTGAAACTTTGGGTAATAGTTTAAGTATGGGAGAGATTCGTGAGAGGGGAGAGGGAAAGGTTAGTTAGGGGGGGTAGTTTGTAGGTAGCGGAATGGGGAAGGATAAATGTAGGTAGTGTAGTTATAGAGTAGCATAGGGTGAGGTGGGGAAGGGTAGTTAGAGAGAGGGAGAAATAGGGGGGAGGACTTTTGGACTCATGAGGGTGATGAATGTGAGGGGGAGTGTTGAGGTGAGTCCGAGAGTCTGAAAGGACTTAGAATTTTTCTAAGTATGGAGTGGTGAGGTGAGTCCGAGAGTCCAAAATGACTTAGAAATTTAATATTAAGTATAGAGTGGGTAAGTGGGTTTGTGGGTATGAAGAGTGTTCGATTCGTGAATGAGTGGTGTGAGGTAAATGGAGTATGGCAGGTGTCTGCCAACCCACCTTACAAAATAAAATTTAAGTATGGAGAAAGTCTTAAAGAAATGTGTGGATGGATAAGGAGTAAGAATTAAATAATTATAAGTGTTACGAAGGGGAAAATTAAGAGGGGTCTTAGGCCCATAATATTTTGAAGAAACAAGGGACTTAGGCCAACAAGAATTTAGATATGTTTCCGACCAATTATCTTTATTCCACATGGAAGAGGCATCATTTTCCACTTAAACATTAAACCTAGATATCTTGAGCATACGAACTCGGATTTTAGATCTGAAAAATGTGTGGCAAATCTGAGACCAAAGACTACGCATTGAAATTATAATAATTCAAGAATTTTCATCCTCCAATATCATTATTTTTTATTAATCCAAGAGTGGGAAAATATAGGTGACCAATTTTGGTCAACAAATCACCCACACTGTGGGACAGTGACCCTATGTGGGTTGTTGAGAACACCATAATCTAAACACCATTTTCCTTCTCCATTGGGATATGGATTCATATTCAAAATGAATTCTTATAATTCTTCTTCTTTCATGGAGTTATCTTCAAATTTGACTCCCTTATTGTGCAAAATTTAATTGAAGAAACAAAATATGTACATTGTTGGTTTTTGTTTCTCTATACCTACTTCTTCAGCTGACCCAGGCTCATATCTGATCAGGTTTCTGACAAAACCCTCTAAAACTGTCGTCCCTCTTGGTAACCGAGAGGTAAACACAACACACATAATACACTGCACAATCTCACCCGAGATAGTTCTATGGGTGACTACAAAGATCAATTGCTTGTAGTCTAGGAAGGAGTGGGGATCTGCGATTGTATTTGATATTCTTTAGTCCTTGAACTGATTATTCAATTTATCATTCCTATGATTCATTCATCTATTAAGCCCATGCATGCATTCTAATATATCTAACCTAACCATTCATTCATCCATTCATAAACTAAATATTGATAGAAGGTAAATGTTGGTCACTATAATTGCTTAATTAATTTCAAACAACCAAGTGAAACATAAATTATCAACCCAGGGAAGTCTTTTGTTTCAAAGATAGCTGCGCACTATATATGCTCAATTCCAAAAGAACTTAGTGTTGTAGTAAAGAAATCATTCTATCTAAACTTGCTGAAGTGAACTGAAGCTTTGAATTGTATCACAGGAAAGAAACCTCCCTATTGCAGTTCTTTATAGTTCAAATTAAGAATCCTGGATTACATTTAAAATAACATTGCAATGGGTAGGAACAACTATCTTGTAATTAGAGAACAGGACCCTTACTCTCAAACAGAGACTCAGTACTAACACTCTTTGATGAAAGCAATAATGCAGAAAACAATAAGCTCTATCTAACAGAGAACCAAGCACTTAGTTCCTTTCTGTCTAAGCAGGAACCTTGGGCCTTT
>ML780962.1:964737-980450 GCA_009831015.1 Picea engelmannii
ACATACAATGTCACATAGATCCACTTTGTATTGGTCGTGGCTATGTCTTGTCATCTCATAGATCCACTGTGTATTCTTTGTGGCTACGATCAGTTCATGTCATTAGAGTATATATCCACATTGTATCTTCAGTGGCTATACCTTTTTATCAATACAATTATGGATCCGCAGTGTATTTTATGGCGGCCATATCTTGCAAGTCTTGATCACCCAAGCATAGGTATGCCTGCCTTGGGTTTTTAAATATGTCATGATATTTGTTGGATGTTTATGTGAAACTTTTGTCAGGTTCTCCGAGTCTATACCCTTGCTTGAGCATATACAAAGTATTTCAGTTATCAGTTCCTATATTCAAACTTCATACTTTGGGGGGCAATCTGTTACACATCAAAATTACTCACTTTGATAGTGTCGCAAGTGTTGTCATTACAAAGGTCGCAAGTGTCGCATTTTTCTCACAAGGTCACAAGTGTCGCATGTTGCTCACAAGTGTCGCAGATGTCAGGGAAGCATACTGCCATGATGCCTATGTCGTGCCTATAACGACATGAGGAGGACACTTGAAACACCTCAAACATTTGATTTGGAAGAGGAGAAATGAGTCAGCAGGCTTGCAAACCTTTTACCATCTGAAAGCACCTCAAAAACTAAGTTTTTGGGGAGGAGCGCTCCCCCTTACACTATCTCGGAGCGTCGACGCTCCCCCTTACACTGTCAGGGAGCGTTATAACGCTCCCCTAGCCCTTTTGAGGGAGCGTTATAGATTTTGAGAGCGTTGGCGCCCCCTAAATCTTACTAGGGAGCGCTACAACGCTCTAATGGCTCTTTTGAGGGAGCGCTACCTATTCTGGGCAGTTGTTAAGCTGTTGAGATGAATGGGGGAAGCATCTTTTCATTTTTGGAAGGTAGTTGGATTCGAATCCCTAGTCCAAACATGATCCTAGGGCATATCCTCAACTGAAGGAGGAAAATCCTCAACTTCCCCAAGGATATCTCAAGTGGTTAAAGCCTCTCCAAGGCTATATAAACAAGCTTTCTAATGGTGAAAGGGGAATGGAAATGGAGAATCACACCAAAATTATGATCTCATAAGTGGTGCGGGGAAGAATTGCTAGCATGAAACCTATGATCTCATAGGAAATACACAGTCAGCCAAAGGAGTAGTGATCAGTGAAGCTGCTGTCAACCAGGTTGTGGATCTTTCGATCAAGGGTTAGACGAAGGGGACTTGACGAAGCTGTCGCATTCGTATATACGATTGTAAGTACTATTGTCGTTATTCTCATCAATATGACACGCTTGGCCTGTTTCTTTCTAGTTTGTGTCTGATGTTACACAAACTTATCATTAGTTGATAGATCTGTTTTCAAGCTAATATCAATAGAGTAGGAAGCAGTCGTATCTTGCTTGTCTGTAGAACTCAGCGAGGAGCAAAGGATTGGAGTGCAACTTGGAGCGTGCAAGGACAAACGTCGGTAAAGAAGTACTTCTGTTATCCTTCCTTCTCATGTATTAGTTTAGATATATTTGAAAGGAAGTCAGTGTCCACGTTAAGCATTTTTCTGTCTAGGGTTAAGGTCAAGCTCTAGAGGCGATCTACCTGTCTGCAGGGATATTTTCCTACAACAGTGTGTTCCCTGCACTTCCTTGTCCAAAATAAGGAACTTTTTTGTTAGTTCCTTTCCTTTTTCTCTCATCTACGCAGCTTTGTTTGTTAGCACCTCTACAATATGTGTTGTTATATCCTCTTGTATCAAGGCTAGGCACTCTACTTGTGCTTGTGCTCTACTTGTCTTCTCTTCCTCCAACTGTGCAATCACCTGTGCTACTTATTCTTGGAGGGGTTCCAATTCTGCTTGTCTTTTTTTCTTTTGCATCTATGCTAATTTCAGCTCTGTCTGCAGCTACTTCATGTATTGAGTGCCCTTCAAGTGCTCTGTGATGCTCATTGTTTTATGCCTTTGTTTAAGCTCTTGTATTGCTGCACTAACTCTTTCCTCCTCTTGGTCCCACTATTGGACCTTCTCATCCTCTTCCAGTGTTGTCCAGAGTTGCGCGGCAAAGGAAGCTCTGGAGTCTAACATACAATTATGCAACAACTAATCATGTATATTTAGAGTGATATAGAAGGGAGCGATGTTGTCTTTGGACCCTTCAAAATGGGGACCAAAGGTGATGTTAGGTCTATCATCTTCCAAGTTTATAACATCAGAGTGGCTTTCTAGTTCGGAGACACCTATCATTTTGGTAATTTGTTTGCGATAAACAGGGTTTTTCGCTAATTCCACCAAAGGGATGAGTATCTTAATTTTGCTTAACTCATTTTCGATACTGAACGCTCTGTTTACATTGTCTGTTTGTCTGGTTGAGACCTCCGAATTCTTTCTTTCTGAATTATTCGTCTGGATAGATTTATCATTCATGGTCTTAGTTGAAGAAGTATCTTTGTTTGCGGTTTCGATTGGCTGTGTTTGAGATCCGCCTTTTTCTACCTCAGATTCCTGAGTGTTCACTCTTCTCGTTTTGTTGTTGGGTGGTGAAGTCTCGTCCGAAGGAGGCTCGTAAGTTTGACCTCTCTGAAGGATTTTGCTGGGTTGAATTGTTGAGGTAGATTTATTCTTAGATCTCAGGTTGTACCTTGGTTGAAGCTCAGCCATCATTATCTCAGCTTCTGGTTGGGATTCACAGATCTCAGTGGGATCACCCTCTTCGCTCTCGTTTGGCGTCTCTGACACATTCAGAGACTTTTCGTAGTCTTTGCGAGTCAGATATGGTTGACTACAGTCATCACCGAAGTTTGCGACGCCATTATCTGAATCCTCAAAGTATTGAAAATCATTAGCTCCTATAAAATTTTCATTCTTCAAGGGAGCTTGTATTTTTTGATCTTCCTTTCTTATTGGTCTCTATTGATTAGGAGGGTTTTGATTTTTTATGAAATCTTTTTTGGGGTAAGAGTCAGACTTGGCTTGTTCGAGTTCCATCCGAGTTATTTTATTTGACAATTCTTTAATCACTCTAGACATGTCATACACCCTATCGTCTGAGGATCTATTGGACCCTGAAGGGCCAGCTTGTTCTCTAAAGTGCTTGGTATCTCGGTTGCCATTTTCTACTCTAGACTTAAGTTTGCCTGAAGCCATCATATTAGATTTTATTTCTACCGCATCGTCTTGCATGCGGTTTAAGGTGGCTCCCCTTCGCTCTCGCAAAAGTAATGTGAAATCCGGCTTGAAAGCTCCAACGAAAGTCACTTTGGCCATGGGTTGAGATGGTTTAACTTCGGCTGGGATTTTATTGTACAGTTTGTTGAATATCAGAATGAATTCCATGCCTGTCTCAGAGTTCTTTTTCTTCAAAGATCCAAATTCGGTCAGATAATAGAGATGTTCTTTTCGCTTGCCCCATTGTCTAAGGAAAGCATCTTCCAAAACCTGATATGATGGAATAGAAACCGCGGGTAGGCTCCGAAACCAAGTTCAGACCTGACCTTCAAAAGTTTGGACAAGGAGTCTTGAATATACATCCTCGTGCTCAACACCGTAGAGATCTTTGAATTGGTCGAAAAGACTTATATGTTTAGCGACGGTCAGTTCTCCCTCCCCGTTGAACTTCGGTATGTTTTTTATATAGTTTTCCGGAAGATCGTGTAAGGGGACATGTAACACTAAAGGAGCGTATCGGGCTGCAACTTTTGCCAAAACTCCGGGAGGGGGGGGAGGCCCTTGACCCTTACCTCCTCCTTGAGGGACTCCTCCTCCACCTCCTCCTAGAGGGACACCCCCTCCACCTCATCCTATAAACCCTCCACCTCCTCCTCCGGCGGATGCCATCCTTGTTTGTGGAACGTTATAAATGGGGTTTTCAAAAAATAAAAGGGGTTTTATATTTTCTTTGCTAAGAGGAGACTCTGATGAGGAAGGATAAGGAACGCAAGGAGTCGGTTCCTCGAACTTGCAAGAGACGAAATCCGAAAAACCGGCGGGCATAAGAAACGAGTGTGTAACACACTCTTTAGGATTTGGAGAAGTCGGGAGATTCAACTGAAGATAAGATGGTGTTTTGAAAAGCGACGAACCTTCAAGAGGGCCCTTTCCCCTCTGTATCAAGGGGATTGTTGGATGTCTAGCATCAAAGTAAGGATTGAGTGAGGTCGGGGGTTCGGAAGGACTCTCGACCTTCGATGATGGGATTTCAAGTTGGTAAACAGCAGCGGTAGGCTTGAAAGAGCCCCTCGCCTTTAGAATTTTTTCAGGATTGGTAACGGGCGTAAACTTCTCACCATCCGCATTCTGTCCAGTATTCCTTCGACTGAATGCCAGTTTATTTCTTCATGGAGTCGCCAAGTGAAAGATAAAAAGCCTTAAAGGGTGTGTACTCTTTGTTCACTATCAAAGGGTAACACTTTCAATGAAAAACAATTTGTCGTTTTCCCAGGGAAAAATATTTCGTAACTTCGGTCCCCGGCAACAGCGCCAGAAAGATGTTGTTCCTGAGTTTGTACTTAAGGCTCAAAAGCACAGTTTCAAGGCATCCGAAAGAGGTTAGGGTAAGGAGAAGGGAAAATGTCAACCTTTGGAGAAAGAGTCTAAGGGAGATTTCTTCGTTGAGGTTGTCTGGCTTCGAACTGCTCCTGAATAGTTATGTCACATTCAATGGCTGCCCATGATTGTTCAAGCTCGGCCCAATTAGTGGTTGTTTTAATGATAGTGTTGAAGAGATTTAAAGCGATGTGAATTTGGTTCAATAATCCAGGTTCAACGTTAGGTTGAGTTGGTGTAGGAACTGTCATGGGGGAACAGTAAAGATATAAAATATTTTTAGGAAATATTAAGTGTTGTCTCAATTTGATCTTATAAAAAAGAACTTACAGTTGCAGAAATAACATATAGATGCAAATCTAAGGCTCGTTCCCGTAACTATATCATACTTTCATAAAAGGGGTGAGATGCGAGAAAAACATTGAGCCATTTACAAAGTAAAGTTCCAACCAATGGAAAACTCACAACATAAACGGGAGAGGAAAAAAACTAAGAAAATAATCAATGTAACAAAGAACATATGTAGAATTCCAAAACTGCAGATTGGTCTTACACAGCTGATAGCTGGTGCAGAGGAAAGGCAATAAACAATTACAGAAAACCCAAATTCATTCGTTATAGTAGTAGTCGTACTAAATTACAACGAAGCACATCAATTATGAACATGAATTGAAATGTAAAAATGAGATACAAGGAAGCAAACTTGTGATACAGAAGTGACAGAATTGAGAATCTCCAGATCTGCTTGTATTAACTCTCAATGTAAAAACTCTATTACAAATAACTCAAAAAGGGTCCAGCCCTGTTTATTTCTCTCTGGGGTATATTTATACAATTCCTTCCAAGCAGGTAGAATCTCAATAGTCGCGAAGATTTCAGTTATGACAGAGGAGAGAGAAATTGCTCCATCTCCCCTATTCTATCTTCATTTAGTGCCAGGTGCTCGTCTTCGCACAGACTCGGTGCAGGTGATACATCTTTCCACGAGTTGAGATACGAGCCATGAAGGTTCCGCTTGATAGCTAGCCTCATCGAAGTAACATTCTCGGGATAATTGTTGCATCTTGTCTCCCATTTGTGCATCGATGATGTCGAGGGCACTTAGTCGCGCGCTGGGTTGTATCAAGTGCTTGTCAACTTGAGCCATGTCCACCCTGTCCATCTGAGAGATATCAGCTGAATCTCTCTCATCCTTCTCTTTCAGATTGAGCGAGATCTGTTCTACATTTATTTGCATTAAGGTTTCGACGTCGCCTCCACTGTCCATACCCAACAGCTCGCCATATATAAAATTGAAGGCTTCTTCCAATGAATTGGTTACTTTTTGGGCCTATTCCTTGCCTAGGGTGATGTTATGCTCCCAATCCTTCAACAGAATGTTACCTCTAGTTTGTTCTGGGATGGCGAGTCCGGGAGAACTTGCTGAAACTTTGTTGTTCGTGGCTATCACCGCCTCCTAGAAGGTGACCCGAGCCGCTTCTGCATCCCTTTCTCTGATAGTTAGGTTCTCGGAAACTCGATGCATCAACAGACAATCCTCTTGAATCGCTCTTACTTTGGCGAGAAAACTCTGTTGTGTAGAAGAGATCCTGCTCTGAATCTCGATCGCTCGGGATTTAAACCACTCGACATCGATCATTTTTCTTTCGGCGGTCTCTACCTAAGCCTGCAGCTCTGCAATCATAGTCCTTTGTTGGCCCGACTGTATCCGACCATCTCAGATCATCAGATGTGCTTGCTCCATCTTGGCTTTGAGCATTTCTATTTCATTTTTATCAGCTAGTCGGGCCAGTTCTATCTCCCCGCTCACCTGACCTTTAGCGTTTTCTGTGGCCGAAACTACTCTGGCTTCGAGAGTCTTGATCAGGGGATTTTTCCTTTTTAGCTGGTTTTTTAACACTCCGGCCGAAAATTGATTCGTCGATGCATACGCTCCTAGCATCCCTGCGATCTCCATGGCGAATTGCTCGTTCTTTTTTTTCTTTCCATCAGTCATAACCTTGAACTTTTTAGTAGTCGATTCTCCCTCCTGGTAGAATTCCCTTTTTACCACCGCTTTCCTCTTTTTGTCAAAGAAGAACTCGTTTGGAGGAAGTTCTTCTGCTCTGATAGGCCTCAGTTCATCATCGAAAATCCATCCTTCTTCTATATTTCCTTGCGTCAACTGCAAGGGGGTGACAGAAGTGATGGGTTCCCCGATTTGTTTCGCTGCCTTTCCTGGGGTGACGACCGGGTCCTACTTCTTCGGAGGTTCGGGGGTCTTCGTCTCAGTTTCTGGATTTTGTTTCTTTGGCTGGTCCGGATTCTGTGCCTCTGCTTCGGGCTTCTTCATTTGCTTCCCCTTGTCCTAGATTTTTCCCGAGCCAAAAACTGCATCATTGGGGTCTTCAGCATCCTCTGGTTCCGTCTCAGCAACGCCCGGGCTCCCTCCTCGCAACACAGCGGGAAGACAACTTCGTCTGTGTTCCTGAAATTTCAATACAGAGGCTGTGTCTTCGAGTGCTAAAGATCGGATTCGAGCTAACACTTCTTCATAAGACCTCGCCCCTCAGAAAACGTCATCCGAGGGTGAAAATTCATGTTCAAACCTCTTTAGCCCACAATTTGCTAAATGATTGCTCACAATTTTCTGGGGATCATGTTTTGTATACTCGATGGAGACCAAACTCAGGTCTTCGAGGGCTGCAGCCTCATCTTTGGCATGCCCGAAATCCAATAAAGAATAAGAATTTAGCCGAACGGGAAAAAATGGCCACACCTTCTTTGAAGATGCTTTGAGTTCTTTACTCACCCCGCCAATCACTGTTTGTCGGGCGATCTCGCGACAAGCTAGCTTGTCAGGGATGAACAGTGGTAGTGCAAGCGGGGGAACAACAGCTCTGAACACCCTGAAGTAGGAGAACTCTGCCTCCGCGTACCAGTCTGCTATACCACTCAAATTTGCAGCAATGTTGTCTGAGATACGAGGTGGCGGGTGACCAAAAATGGTGATGTGTAGGGGCACCATCACCTAGTTGAAAATTTCGTAAATGAATTTGTCCGCTTTATTCTCCCACAGCTTGTCGTGATACTCATGTACGGGCTTCTCTTGGACTGGATTCCAAGCCCATCTCATCAAAGGGAATGGTGTCATGGAACATACCGCGTCCATAATATATGCAGACATGAAAAATGAGGACGGTATCCCACTTGCCTTCTACTCCCGATACTCTGTGACCCAGTTGGCCAAGCTGTCCGAGAGTATCTTTGCCCAATTAAACGAGCAACCTTCTGCGACCCGAAACATGAGAGGCACCCACGCAATGTAGAAATGCGATGTGTCCTCTCTTCCGAATAGTCGGCATGTCATCATTGCCACATACTTATACTGTGGCTCCAGCGAAGTGACTGAATAAACGCCCTGGTCATTTGCTCTAAATTTCGCGGAGCGCGAAACCCAATCCCTTATCAAACCGGGCATGGTTTTGTCATATTGTGTGCACTCCTTCTCTTTGAATTCCTCCAGGAATTCAGCACCATACATGTATTCAGATTCCATTGGGAGCTTATACATGGTTTGGATATGCTCCAGTCTAAAAGTCTCGACCGTGACCCGCTAGTCGTTCATGATAGTTCTGGTGGGTAAGTCTATGTGATCCAACGCCCATCGGATCATATCATAATATGGAAGCAACCGTGGTCTGGTTGCTACCCTGTGCATTCCAGATTGAACAACTATCTTGTATTTAGTGTTTAGGTCGTCCTTTTCATTGTCGTCGGAGTCTGAATAATTCACCAACTCAGATTGCAGAATATCTGAAACAAACGACCAGTTAGGGACCGAGTCGACATTCCGGGGCAAAGTGTCAGAGAAATTATCCGAGCCTTGCCCTACAACCTCGACATTTTCCTTTGCTTCTTTCCATGGAGCCATAGCTGAAACTTGCGTTTTCGCCCTTCTGCGATAGAACTGCGTATACATGCAGAAATTAGTTCACTCAGAAAATGACGAGCTCTGCGTGCTTATGAAAATGCTTTCCTTATAATAAAATGAAAATCTTATATATATTTGAAGCTTCGGTACTTTTCAAAATAAGCCTGTCAAATCGTAATTAGAAACAAATTTATTGCGTAAAATCCGATCTTATATTCGTGGATTCACCCTAATTCTCCATTAATGTCATCAATTTTTGGCGGTTTGACAGTCAGTCGGAGTAGGGAGAGAGATGTCTACCTCAGGAAACGTGCAAACCTCGGGACACGGGATATATCTTGCCTTATCTTAAATTATCAAATTTTACCACCTTTCATCAATTCCTTGTTGTTCGCTACTTCGTGGATTTTCTTTTAACATTCTAAGTCCCCAACTCGCGAGATCGCGAGGACCGACTTTGGCTTAATTAACTGTAATCGCGATTTGGAGCGTCATTAATTTTATAATCCATTCATTCACCATATCGCAACTCGGAACTTCGAAGGCAAGCTTCTGGGAGATCAGTATGCCGAGTCGTGAAACCGCGAGATGGCGATAATTAAGACTCAATTAAGGGGAAGAAAATCTTAGATTAGGCAATTAATTAATCTTTCTATAATTACGTCGTGACTTCGTGAGTCGGGGTTTTAGACACCATAACTTTCGAAAAGATAGTACCGAGTGGCGAAACGCCAAGAACCAATTTAACCATGGTTAGCTTTTTTTCCTTTAATCCTTGACCAGGGTTATCCCAAAAGTACCTCGTGTTCTCGGCTCTCGAGGCTGTAAAAATAAAAACTTGGGTTTGGCGAACGCCGAGGTGCGAAACCCCGACGACGTCTAATCATGAGTCAAAATATTTTACCCTAGTTAATGTCTTGGGAGAAAATTTGAAAATGACTTCGTCGTTTCGTGACTCGGGACGTGTGAACTCAAGGATTAAAGTATCCGACTTGCGAGATCCCTAAGTAAAACAAAAAGAGAGAACATTCCTACAAAAGTGGACCTGTTTTGAGAGTAGAAAAAGCATCGCTACTTACGCGACAAGGTTGCAAAGTTTTCAAAGTTTCGGGGGGGGAAAATCAAAAGGCCATCTTTAGAATTTAAGTATCCAAAATGAAAAAAGTGACGGGTTAAAAAACAAGGGCAGCTCCAACAATTTGGATTGCATCTGCTTGTTTCCTATGCTCTTGGACCTTAGGAGGAATCATAGGGTTAAGATTTTCCTTTAGCTCCTCAATCTCTTGTATGTACTGATCAATGGTTTCTGTGATGAGGTTGATCTTCTCCTCTACGCTTATGTTCATTCCTTGCACGTTGTTTCGGATGTGATTGTATGTTGATGTAAATACATGGTCCAACCTGTCTATTTGTTCTTTCTCTTCCTCCTTCTCTACGGTCAATGTGTCACATGTTATTTGAAGAATCTTTGTGACTCCTCTGCCCACCTATAAATATTTGGCATTCATGCAGGCCCTATACTACACTTCTTGCATGACATTGGCAAGTATCCCATATAAGGCCTTTGTAGGTATTTGTGCCATGATCATTTCCACTTGTTCTATCTCCTCCAAGGGTTTTTGTGCAATCTCATGATCAAATATGATCATTTGACGTGTTACCACCATGTTTCCCTACTCTAGATGATGAACTACATAGTCTCTTCACCTTTTTTCTGCGTAGGTGGCCTATGTGTCCTTTATTATTGTTGTGCGGAGGCATGTGATCCTACCTGGCTCCATAGTTGTTGTATATTTTCATGGACCTCAAGAAACTTGGCCATGATCTCTTCTTGCTACACCTTTGCAATTCATACCACTTCTTCCCCTTAGGCATATACTTTCTCCACAATGATCTCTACATCATCCTCTGTCAGAGTGATGTCTAGGTCTTCCGTCTCATACTTTCTTTTCTTTTGCTCCTCTTTTTCTGATGCGCTTTTCCTCACTATATGTGAGGGTTGTTCCCCACTTGTTGCACCTTGGGCTCTTTCTTCTGCAACTTGTGTAGTATCCTTCTTCCTGGTCTATGGTTGGATTTATGTCCTTGCTACAGTTGGTGTCCTCCTCGACCGTTTTGGTACTGCGCTACTCCCACGTGGTTGATTTCACACTGTAGTTGTTCTAGTATTTTTAGTCAGGCTATCTGTTTGGGCTGACGAGCCTACTTTGGCCTTATCCATAGGCTTCGAGGACTATGTTGTTCCTATTCTTGTGGCTATTTTTTCTACTAGTATTTTCCACTACGCAGGCCAGTCTTTGATAATCTAGTCCACTTCCTCTTTCGTGACGCAGTAATGCATCTTCAACCATGCCTTCTTGGGATCCCTCGCGGCTTCAATCCATACATGATGCCTCGATGCCTTGAATTTGGCTATCCCATCTGTCTCTTGCACTACCTCCATCGGTATACGCCATACATTCATGGTGTGTTGTTGTATGTCTTCTAGAAACATGGTGAAGACTTCATTATTGACATGTTGCATCTTGTTATCCTTGGCCTACCAGAGGGACTCATATCTGGCCGCATAACATTTTCCCATCCTATCCAAAAATACCAAGAACTTAGGCTCCTTCCACCCTTCCAATGATATCAATATGATTAACCATGAATAATGGAACTCGGTTCCATTACCCTACGTGTCACGACATTCTATTAAAAATTGGTTCAACAGGTATGGCACCCAACTAAACATAACTCCCTTTGCACACTGCGTGACTGCTACAATAACACCTGCGTGCGCTTCCTCCCAGCAACATTTCCTCAAATGTTTTCAAGCCATCAGCTTTCTAGTGAACCTTGTCGCATTATCATTGATGTCTTTGATAAAAATGCCTATGTTTCCCCGAGTAGTGTTGAACTGCGCTTTAACCTATTCTACCAGTTCTTTTCATGCGCCTTGTTCTATAGGTATTCTTCAGGTTGTGCGTCGACTATAGGGAGTCATGTGATTTTGGCAATCAATGCCACATCATTATGTACCGGTCTTTCCATCCGCATGATGCCTCCATGGATGTGGGCGACTAGTCATTTGACACATAGGATGAAATTCTTACTTCCCCCAAAATGTGGTATGTCCAATAGATTCATAATGCATGAATCATAGAGCCTCATTATCCACTATGGGGGATCTAGTATAGGTTTTCCTAGGGGTCCAATTTCTCCTGTGTTTATCAAATAATTATCCTCGGCCAACTCTAGAAACTTGACTGCATCATGCACGTTGTGGTCGGAATACCTCATCTTAGGTACCTTTCCTAGCATGTCATCCATAGTGATGAATGTGTCTAGGAGATAAGGGAGTTGAATCTCCATGGTGTCTGGTGTCTTTCTTTTCTATCCCACAGCAGATGTTCTTGCCTTTGTTTCATTTGTGTCCTCTTCCTCTCTTCCGGACTCTGGCCATTCGGTGATGTCCTCAACCAACACCTCTTCATGTTCTTGGGACTGTCATAGACCCATTGTTTCGTCGGGCTTCACAGGTGTCTCGGGGTTAGGGATTGAAATGTCATTTCGAGCCCCAGAGCTCTACCCTTTTTCTCCTTGATGCGTTATAGGGATCTCTTCCTCAACCTGTTTCGAGCTAATTGATTATGGGTCCGAGGTGGTAACATCCTCCAGCTCGACCACATTCTCAGGCTATTTCATTCTTTCCTTATGCCTTTGGCCCTGACGAGTAATCCAGATGAATTGTCCTGATGTTCCAAACTTTGATGGAGTCATCCTCTCTCAATTTCACAAACTTGCTTTCTCTTTCGTAAAACTGCTAAGTAGGGCACGTATTATTTTTCTCACTCTCGGCTCAAAAATCACTAAGTGTTGAATAATTGTATGTTTTCCTTCTTTTATATACTCGTTCGTGTTCATTTTTCCCTTTTTGCATGAATTTTTGTTGAGTTTAATTTTTACTGCACGTTTTCTTCTGATGTTTGTCACAGTAATTACTATGTGCGACTTTTTCCAGTATTTTTGTATTTTCTTTCTTTTCTATTTTAGTATTTCTTTTTCCCTCTTCTTCTCCTTTTTATTTCTTTTTCTCATATTACTGTCCTAATCTCTATTAACGTACACTATATACATATATTTCTCACTACGCTATAAATTTTAAGCGTTAGGAGGTCGACTGTCCTTGTACAATTTCATTTGACTCCCATTGATCATTCCTTTCAGTTATGTTCCTACCAAATCCTTTAGCTATACAGATCCCCCATCTGTGACAGTCCTTACTTCATATGTCCCTAGCCAATGCATTCTAAATTTACCAGGATGTTGAAAAAATTTACTGTCATAGAGAAAGACTAGGTCTCCTTCCTTGAAACTCTTCCTCTTTATATGTTTGTCATGCCAGGATTTGTCTCTTACTTTATGTACTTCTTTGGGAAATCCTTCCAGAATCCTATCCTCTTCCATCTCCATTAGTTGATTTAACATTTCCTCTATTGCGCCTCTTTATGTCATGTTAGTGATTGTTGTTATGCGCAAACTAGGTACCATAAATTCTAATGGTACCACTTCTTCCTACCCATACACCAATATGAATGGTGTATGTCCTGTCAACTTCTTACATGTAGTATTGTATTCCCATATTATTGCTGGTATTTTCAAGTCCCAATCATCCCTGTTGACATTGTAGATCTTTGTCAAAGCATTCTCCAATATCTTATTGAAGGCTTCTACTATTCCATTTTCCTGAGGATGGTATGGTGTACTCTTCTGGTGATAGACTTCAAACTCCTCAATCATGGCCTTGATAGTACTATTGATAAAGTGAGTACCTTGATCACTCATAAAAATTCTTGGACATCCAAATCCGGTGATCACTTGCTCAAACAAGAAGTGTGTTGTTGTCTTTGTGATACATTCTTTGATTGGTGTTGCTTATGCCCATGTTGTTAAGAATTTTTTCGCAGTAATGATATATCTATCTCCTGACCTTCTTCCTGGTGGATGGATTGGTCAAAAAAAAAATATTTCCCATTTTTCAAATACTTGCAAAGTTACTTGTGGTCTTAGGGGAATCTCATCCCTTCTGTTGGGTTTTCCAACCCTTTGAGAGACATCACATGTCTAACAATATTCCTTGGCATCTCTATGAATTGTTGGACACCATAATCTTGCGTGCAATATCTTCTGTGTGGTATATTTTCTTACATAGTGTCCTCCATCTATACCTCCATGAGATTCTGCCAAAATTCTTGGTCTTTCATGTTCTAATACACACCTTATCAAAGTGTTGTTTGTGGCCATGTTATATAGGTGTCATGCAATAAGTTGATAGTATATAGCTCTGACTACCAGATTCTTCTTATGTGAAGTACTAAACTCTTGCGGTGCACTCCTTGTACTTAAGTATTCAATAATATCATCAAAGTATTCATTAGCTACTTGTACTAAAAATAGTTGTGCATCAGGGAAGTTGTCTTCAAAGTTTCTAGGTTCCTCTCGATTAGTGACCCTTGATAAGTGATCAGTTCTTGCATTCAGCTTCCCTTGTTTGACTATTAATTCAAAATTAAATTCTTGGAATAACAATAACCATCTACAGATCCTCCCCCCCCAACACTAGCTTGTTGAATAGATATTTTAGGGTCGAATGATTTGTGAACATCTTAAAGTGCTTCCGCAGTAAATAGTGCATGAACTTCTAAAGTGCATATACCATGGCCAGGCCTTCTCTTTTTGTTGTGTTTTAATTCTGCTATGATTCTGACAATGTTTTGCTTGCAAAGGCCATAGGATGGTCTAAGTCCCCTGCTCCTAGATGCGCCAGAATTTCTCCAAGGGATATGGCTGATGCATCTACATGCACATGAAATCTATTTTCCCAATATGAAAATACTAGGATAGGTGTTGTGACCATATTTCATTTTAATGTGTCCAAGCCTTGTTGACATTCCTCATTCCACTGAAATACGATATCCTTGTTTAACAGTTTTTCCATTGGCGCAGTAATCTACGCATACCCTTTTATAAATTTCCTGTAATAACCCGTACATGGCATTGCTTTTCTTAAATGGCGCATTGATTTTGGTGGTGGTAAATTAACAATGACTATAATATTAGCAGGATCCACTAGTAAACCTTGTTTACACACTATATGTCCCAACAATATCCCAAAAGGTGTCCCAAAAATGCATTTCTTGATATTCAATGATATCTGACATTTCTTACATCTTTCCAACATTAGCCCTAATACTTCTACATGATATTTTAATAGACTATATACAATCCAATCATCCAGATGTACTTCTAAAAACTGATGTATAAATTCCTTAAAATCGTCTATGACTACTCCTGAAAATATGGTTGGTGCATTCTTCAGCCCAAAAAGCATGATTGTATATTGGTAGGATCCCCATTCTGTATAAAAAATAGTCTTATACATGTCTTGTAGAGCTATCTTGATCTTATGGTAACTTGAGAATCCATCTGTAAATGAATATGCTTCCTGACCTCCCACATTCTCTAAGACCTCATCTGTGAAAGGGGTAGGAAAAGGGTCATGTAAGCATGCATCATTCAATTTTCTCAAATCTACACAGATCCTTATCCCCCCTTGTTTCTTTTTTTGTACTACCATAGGTATTATCCATTCATAATCCTCTATTGGTTCTATGATACCAACATCCAACATTCTATCAATTTCTTCTTTCACTCTCTGCTTATACACTAGATTTAGTCTATAAGGTCTCTATATGATAGTTCTTGCCTTAGGTTTGAGAGGTATCTTCATCTCTCCTATCTCTCCTTCTATGCCTTTCATCTTTGTAAAGGTCATTGGGAACAAGTCACTATATTCACATAGTGTTAGGATATTTAGACACTTAGGAGTTAGTTAAGATCTACTTGGTCTAATATGTCGTTAGGTAAAAGTGTGTCTCTTTAGTATGCATTAGTATGCATTTGTAGTTAGGAAATCCGACGGTCACGATATGTTCCCGACATAGAGTGATCTGATGGTTCATACTCTCCTCGATCTTAATGGCCATTGATTCATGGCTTAACACCCGATTGGTCCATGATCTCTATTTAAAGAGCATGGAGGGTCATTTGTCGATGATCGATTGTGAGAAAATATCTTGTAAAATCTCTCTGTAATCTTTTTCTTTGCATTAATAAACTGCTCCAAGTGGTCGCGTTGGCTGGGGCCGTGGATGTTTCCCCGTAGGGGTTTTACCACGTGAAAACATCGGTGTGTTGATATTTGATCTGGTTATGTG
>ML780962.1:985353-996149 GCA_009831015.1 Picea engelmannii
CATGATCTCTATTTAAAGAGCATGGAGGGTCATTTGCCGATGATCGATTGTGAGAAACTCTCTTGTAAAATCTCTCTGTAATCTTTTTATTTGCATTAATAAACTGCTCCAAGTGGCCGCGTTGGCTGGGGCCGTGGATGTTTTCCTGTAGGGGTATTACCACGTGAAAACATCAGTGTGTTGATCTTTGATCTGGTTATGTGAGTGGTTACTGAAGGTGTTCGTCCTCTGTTGGAATACCTGTGTTGTCGAACACATAGTAACTCTGTTATTCTTTCTACTATTTGTTCATCCTAATAATCTCCAATACTTGCCATTTTAGGATTTTTAGTTGTTCCAATGTTGACTTTATTCACTTTAATTGGTGTAGAAAATACTTTTGAATCCAAATATGGACCTTCCACCTCTCTTTATCCTTCAATTTATGTAATCTTAATGTTGTGTGTGTCACATTCATCTGGTGTTTCCTCTTCAACAAGATAACATGAAAGTAGTTCTTTGATTGTCTGTCTATTTTTTTGTTGATACTTTGTTATGAGGTCAACCTATGTTTCATCAATGAATATCACACCCTTTATCTGTTTCAGTGTTGAATCGATGTTGGGGTTCTCAAATTCAAATGATAAAGTTACTACAAAGTTTTGTTGTAAGGTTGTCCACTTTGTAGTACCTCTGCACATTTCCCGATCTACATACCAGTTCTATGGGATTGCTTCCAATGTATGGATTAAATGATGAGGCCATTCCTCTGGTGGTGTCATCCTCCATTGTGTCATGCAATTCTCCAATTGTTCTGTTGGTGTCCCTTTCCCATAATACCTTTGCATTTTATTGCTGCCATGTTCTGCACTGAATCTAATGTGCAGTAATCGTTTGCATTGGTACCAGTCCTGAATTGTTTCTTTATGCACACCCCACCATATTGTAGGGGTATCCTTGATTGAAATATCTAGGGATAAGAGCCTATTATTCTATAATACTTCCTCTTCATATTTTTTCATAAATTCCTATAGATCAGTTATCCCATGAAAATTGGGAGGTTCCCTTATCTCTGTACCAACCCATCTTACTGCGTGGTCTATTCATGTGAACCTTCTTGTAGAAACTTCATGTAGTCTCTACTGCCAATTCTCCAACCCTGTATTTGAATCGGAAGAACATGATGTGATGCTTCTCCATATGATTACCCCATCTGCATTTGGGTTAACGTAATATTCTTCATGTGCGGTGGTTTTGTACAATTGGTTTATTTCCTCCAAATCTAAACAGGTGGGTTCTACAAACATTTCTCCCTCTGAAGGGTCTAATGGTGCAATGACTTTATATTCAGTTGATTCGATTGTCATTTTTCTTGTCTTCAAATTGATTATGGCCTGGTTTTCAAATTCCAAATCCAATCTAAGAAATGTTGGATATGGTGTTGTTCCATCTATTATCTCTATTACTTCAAACTTTTCCTTAGTGCACACTCCATCCAAATATATTTCCACACCTTTAAGCCTTCCAATTGGTAGAACTCTATGTTGATTTGATAATTTCAACTAGACAAGTGAATAGCCTAGTGTAGGGTCTCCCATATATTTCCATGTCTTCTTAGGTAAAACATTTGCTTCAGAGCCTAAGTCCAGTATAATATCCCCCATATTGAAATCCCCAATATTAGCATTGAGTCTAAATTCCCTACTTGTCCTCTTTCTTGTGTGGAGATTATTGATTGTTTTCTTCTCTAACTTCCCTTCTCCCTCTATGTTACGTATTTCTAGCATATTTTACAAAACCTTAACACATGATGAATCATTCAGTATCTTAACACATGATTGAAAAAAATTATTTATGGTACTTACTTTCTCTACATATTTTTCTTCACTGGTGTGGTCCATTGATGAAGGCATGTCGTACATTGGTACGTTATAAGTATGATGCGTAGCTGATGTAGATGCAACATTCTTCTTGAGAAACTCATGTCTGGCCTCCTTGAATGTCTCCTTTTCTTTCCATGCATCAAACTTATTTTGTGGTTCAATATTCTTCTTCACCCATTGCTGTTGCATTAGATCTTGTCTTACTACATTGGTTCATGTCTTAGCTCCTCCTCGTGTGACTATGTTGGTGTTTCTTCCATCATCCTCGGCTTCTACAGAAATCCACTGGATATTTTGGTTGTTCTGATTCCTCTTGTCTTGGATATTTCCCAATAGTTTCGTACAATCCTCTGTATCATGGTTTGTTACACGATAGTACATACATGTCGCTGGTGGAAGTGGGCACTCCCTTGCATAATGTCCTAGTTTTTGGAATTTTTGGCACACAATTGGACCTATACCTCTTCCAAATCCTCCTCGACCTCATACTCCACCTCTGTATCCATCTCAATCTCCTCACAGTGCGTTGTACTAAGGTACTTGGTTATACTGTGTGGGGTTATACTGTGGTTGCACGTTGTTATATTGTGGTTGTGCAGTGTTATAATATGGTTGTGCATGATTATATGGAGGTGGTACCTATTTGAAATGAGGTGCATCTTGTCCTGTCATCATTTCTTCTTGCACCCTATAAGTATCTAAACTTATTTCTCTCATCAGCTCCATCATCCTACAATCTTTATCATCATGACCCACTGACTTGCATAAATTGCAGAATGAATTTGTGGGTACTGTCTGATACTTATGCATCATTGGACAATGATATGGATCATGCCCATGCTTCTTACAGATCTTGTATCATGGTTCTCCTATTGGAAAAGGGTTTGGTACTCCTATTACCATGTACTGTGTGAAACTTGGACATTCATTCTTATGGTGTCCTTGTGTCCTGCATGTGGTACACCAAACAACTTCTCTTTTCTATTTTCCCTTGTTCTGGTTAAGATGAAATGTTAGATTCTTCAAATCCTCCTTCATCTCCTCTATTGTTGGATCTGTCTTCTGATACTAGTTCTCTTCTAGTTGTAAGGCTTCCTGCAGAGCCTCTGCCTGAGTTTGTAACTTTTGTTGTCTCAGTGGGTATTTCAACTGTGGTAACAGTGAGTTCACAAATAAGTGCCTATGTTGCATGTCATTCATTACATACTTCAACTTTCTTTTGAGATGCTCAAACCTATAATCAATATCCCAAACAGACTCACTTGGTTTCTACCCGATTTTAATCATCTCATTCATGTACTAATCTTCTGAGCTAGGCTTCTGAAATTCATTTATTAGTAGCTTCTTCACATCTGCAATAGTCCTTGTTACTCTTAGTGGACTATTTATAGCTAGGCTCATGTACCAATCCAACACACGGTATCTTAGTGTGATATATAACTGCGCAAGTTTTGTATCCTCGTATGTGATGTGCTTTACTTCCCAGATATTCTCGCAGATGAATAAATGATTTTCAGGGTCCTCAGATGCCTCTCCCTAAAATTTTGGTAACCTGATCGTGGGATCATGTCCTACCATTTTGAACTCTGTTGAACTACTACCTTTGCATGGTGTATATATTTGACTGCTACTTCCTAAACTAGCACCTCCAGTTGTTTCTCCTTGTTTGGATGTGTTTCCTGCTATCTTTCTTCCACTAAAATTTGGTTGTCTAAATGGTTGTGTTCTTTTTGGTGTGCGTGTCGCACATGGGGTTATAGGTTCCACACTGACGTTGATATGGATTGGAGTTTTTCCTTATGTTCCTGCCCTTGAACCAAATGTATTCCTTTCATAAGTTGAGCACATGATTTCCTCAATATGATCCACAACTCGAATATCCTCTACCTCTTCTTCATCACTTGTCAAGCCCTCTCTATCAGTTATGGCTCTCTTCTTATTATTCATCTTATATTGGTAGGGTGCTCCACAATGTGTATTTCCAGTTGTTTCCATTATCTAATTTATCTGGTCTTCCTCCATCATGATTGGGTCCATGGCCTCCTTCTTCTTTCCCTTATCCATCTCTTCCTCCATTTATCCACCTCTTGTTAGTGCTTCCCCCCTTCCCCCATGCACACAGGGAAGTTTAGATGTTTGATTCCATAGTCATCACACTGTTGTTATACAATAAAATATTGATTGAAGTGTACAACGATATGATATACCTACCTCTAGGTCCTTTTAGAAAATCTTGTTCTGCTACGATGTAAGACTTCATGGTATCTACTACAAATTCGGTGATAAAGCCTGCAACAACATTGTCTAACTAGAAATCTACTGCACGCATAAATTTGTTGTTAAATTTTTGTAACTACACGATATCTGTCGGATTCCACTCCAGTTGTCTGATTCAATTTGTAGGGTGGTTGTATTTTAATCTCAATAGCCACTTTTGTAGAACATACGGAAAATCACAGAAAAATGCCTCATGCAAGTCTCTAAACACGTATTTGTCAAGATATTTGTGCGATGTTATCTTAGGGTTTATTTTATCAATGTGCGCTACCTCAATATACTTTGTTTTCAACCATGTTTCGATCTCCACCTTCGTTGGATTACATGGCATGAACATTCCTTTTTATAACTTCATTTTCCACATGCTTCTTTTATGAATCCTGTCCACTCAATCCCATGCAGTTCTAGCCGGAAAAAAAACCATTTGTTGGTTTTGGTTTCTCTCTACCTACTTCTTCGGCTGACCCAGGTTCATATCTGATCATGTTTCCAACAAAACCCTCTAAAACTATCGGCCCTTCTGATAACCCAGAAGGAAACACAACACACAGAATGCACTATGCAGTCTCACTCGAGATAGTTCTATGGGTGACTGCAAATATCAAGTTCTTGCAGTCGAGGAAGGAGTGGGAATCTGGGATTGTATTTGATCTTCTTCAAACCTTGAACTGATTATTCAATCTATTATTCTTGGGATTCATTCATCTGTTAAGCCCATGCATGCATTCTAATAGATCTAAATTAACCATTCATCCATTCATAAACTAACTATTGACATAAGGTAAATATGCAAGTAACAACACACAAAACACAGGTTTTACCGTGGTTCACCCCTCTTGGGATACATCCACAAAGATCTAGCTTCTATGCTCCTTTTATTTATATTTCTACAAAATATGGCATTGTGGGCACTACATCTTCGATCATACAATCATGAAAAGGTTCAATAACTTCAGTGTGGTGGACTAGATCACACGAGGCTCCTCATCCTATGATCTAACCCTAAAAATCTAACCTAATTGGCTCTTCTACAGTTCAACAGCTACAAAAATATCAGAACTACAATAGTCAAACTAAACTAGTATCCGAACTAAACAGAACTCCGAAGAACCACCCCAACCTAGACCTCCAAGGTTATTATTTATACTATTTTACAAGCCTATTAGTCATTACAATCTCTTACCAAAACCCTAACCCTAACAAAGTTAGGTTTTTATGCCTACATGTCTTGCATGAGTTCCTCCTTTGCATGTTTCTTTTCCTTGCACGTGATGATTTTCCTGCCAGTTTTTCTTCTCCAAAATTAGGCTTTACCTTCCAAAAATAGACCTTTCCTCAAAATAGTCTTGCGCTCAACATACATACATGATCTACCTACCCTAAGTTACTTTAAATAAAGGGGCAACTTATGTATAGGAAGATTTCCAATGGAGCCATTCAAGCATTGATTTGATTTGTGGAATTAACTCCATAACTATGGAACATATTGAAACTTGTACCATTGAGTTAGGGGCACTCTCAATATGTATTGGATAAATATTGAGCAAGGTGTGTTGAGGATCTGATTGTATTGCTTCTCCAACAATGTTTTGAAACCATAATTCAATGAAATCAATTCTTGGTTGCTCAAAAATACTATTTTCTTTGATTGGGTGGAGAGTTTCCAATTGTAACATTCTCTCCTTATCAATGTCCATATCAAAGATTCTTGATTCATCAATAATTTCTTGAAAAGTCTTTTCCTTCATGTAATGGCCATCTTATTCATTATTTTTCTCAAGATTCATTTCTTTCACCAATTCTTCTTGCTGCAAGTGTTCTTGAGGCTTTTCATCATCTATTACAAGGCTAAAATCTTCTTGTGTATTTGGTGGAGGCTCGTCAATTTCATTCTCAAATTTGTTGCTTGAAATATCTTCATATGGAGTTTATAGGAGACTAAATTTTCTTCTTGTAATTTGGAATTTTCATCTTCATCTTCAACAACATGACTTGACTTAGAAATTTCACCCATTCTTTGATTAGATTCTTCTTCAAAATTGGTCACTTCATTATCTTTCTTCCATATAGGAGAGGGTGGGTAGGAAGTAACATTTAAAACATCAGCAAAAACATATAAATTCACTTTTCAAATGAACTTTTCTGCAAATGAATATTCTAACACATCCCAGCTAGTAATGGAATTAGGTATTAATGAGCTATACCATTCAAGATCATTCCCTCACGGAGTTTATTAAACTAATCTACATGTAACATTGTATTCAGTGAGGTTGAAATCACGACATGTACTTTTAAAATTAAACAAGTGTTTCTCTGCATCTTCTAAAGCATCCCCAAATAATGTAGAAAAAAAATCAATAGAAATATCAAGCATTCGAAAATTTACTTCTAGTAGATTTAAAGGGGTTTTATGAAATAGCCTCCTTCTTTGGGTATTTGTCACTTTTGCTAAGTCTTATAAAGCAATTGATGGGCTTGATGAAGAATTTAAAAGAGCATGATGACATGAATGAAATTTTCCATTTTGAGTATTTCCAATGGAGTTGCCAGAAAGTCCATTCTCCCTAATCTTCAATGCTTCTCGGTTCTTTTTGAAATTATAAAAAAGGTGCAACATAATTAAAACAAGCAACAATTTTCTTGAATATTCTTTTTGAAACTTTGAGCCATGGAGATTTCTGATTCTTCAATATGATCTAAAGCAGGGCATCAAATGTATTGAAAATAAATTTATCCCTGGTATGGTTGCCAAAAATGTTGACGCTTGAATCTGTCAAGACCAAAACGACAACCTCACAAGGATATGAATCCTCCTACGTTTTTAAAGAGGTGGTACTCCTCTTGCTAAAATATATAACTAGAATATCTTGGATTAGGAGAATTCTTAGGAACAAAACCCTAAGTATTTATTCCTTGAATTTACGAAATGATATGGTCTTCAATAACGTGATATAATTTGTGTGTACAGCTAGAAGTCTCTTAATAAGAAAAGATTGAAAGAGGGATTCAACATCATAATTTCTTTGTGATCAACATCACATACACAATCTTCTTAATCATATATAAATGCATCCATGTCTTCTTCACAAGAAATAGGAGAGAATAATTTTATCATCTCAAAGAATTTTAAAAGAGTACTAATATGAATATCATAAGAGAATTTGATAGGTCAATCTCAAATACCTCATACTTAAGACTCAAAGTTACAAGATACAATCGAAATCAACCCCGAAGCAATTCTTTGTGGAGTTTATTCATGAAACATGTTCTTCATTACAAAATATTTGATAGTCATGTATATGGTTGTAGATACTCCATGATCATCCAAGAAAAATGTTTTGGAAGAATAAAAGAAGAACACTCAAGAACTCATCCTTGTGCCCAATTCAGAGACTCAAGCATAAAGCTATGGAAAATGGTGTAGAAGAATAGAAAGAGTGGAGAATATGGAGATCTCTTTTCTTTGATCAGAAGATTTGTTGTGTATCCATGGTTGTACCTTCTTCTTCCTATGATATTCTACCTTTGCCCTTTGATAATTCTGATTATGTCCCCTTGATTATATCTTTCTTCTCTTTTAAAGTTGGTTCTTCTAACTACTTGAGTAGTTAGGGTTTTTCCTCTCTTGAATTTCCCATACAATTATTTTCTTGAAGTATTCTCTTTAATTAAATCCTCATTAATTCATCATTAATTAAATTACAACATCAATATATGCATATCTAAAATGGGTCCCTTTCCCTTTTTAATAAAAGCTTTTAAATAAACTTTTATTTTTCAAAATTCAATTAATTTCCCTTTAAAATAGGGGGATTGTGTTTTAACTTTATGGAAGTGAAAATAAAATTTTCAACCATATAAATTACTTCATATTTGATATTCATATTCTTATATTTCCAACTATATATTTTTTTCCCAAATCCGTTGCTCGGATCTCAAGATATGAACTCGTCAAGTTGAGTTCTCACGCAGACCCATTAAAAAAGAAGTTGACTGATATTTTAAATTCTCAGAAAAAATGTAGAAATGTTTAGACTTTTAAACATGTACCATCATATTCTACGTCAAAATACCTATATAGCCTTCGCAATATTAACACTCAACCACCATCGCTCAAAATTGATGCGAAAATGTGGGCCCTTGATCTTGGATTCGTCCTCCTCTAGGAAATTTCAACTTGTCTTCATGAAGGTTATCCCACATGCATGGGAATAGGTAAGTCTTAGTGGCATATAATGTTACGTGTAACATATAGTTGAAAAGAAACAAATAAGATAGGAGATTATGGTGCTTGGAGAATTCGACCCTTAGAAATTTTTTGAATAAAACAATAGTTTTGAATGCCAAGCCAACCACCAATCTACCCAATCGGCACATAAGTCATCCTACAAAATATTTCCATGCGTCATATTATGATAATTCGTCATTAATTTCCATGTGTCACATTCATAAGCTTCCAAATTTCACCAATGACTAAATTCCATGTGTCTCCAATAAGAATTTTCCGCATGCCTTCCTCCTTGAGCTGACATGTGTCACATTAGTTAGTTTCCATGTCAATCCAGTTGTAGGCTACCACTTGTCATATTTTCATAGATCTGATTGTAGGCTGCCACTTGTCATATTTTTATAGGTCTCCATGTTTCATTACAAGAGTGGATGGAATGTGAAAAAATCTTATTGGTTGGTGGTGTAATATGTGAAACTTTGGTTAATATTTTAAGTATGGGAGGGATTCAAGAGAGGGGAGAGGGAAAGGGTCCTTAGGGGGGGTATTTTGCAGGTGGCAGAAGTGGGGAAGGAAAAATGTAGGCAATGGAGTTAAGGAGTGGCGTAGGGTGAGGTGGGGAAGGGTAGTTAGGGAGAGGGAGAAATAAGGGGGGAGGACTTTCGCACTCACGAGGGGCAGGGGTGAGGTGAGTCTAAGAGTTTGAAATGAATTAGAATTTTTCTAAGTATGGAGTGGTGAGGAGGAGGGGTGAAGTGAGGTGAGGTGAGGTGAGTCTAAGAGTCTGAAAGGACTTAGAAATTTAATATTAAGTACATATAGTGGGTAAGTGGGTTGGTGGGTATGAGGAGGGTCAGATTGGGGAATGAGTGGTTTTAGGTAAATGGAGTATGACGGGTGTCTACCAACCTACCATACAAAATAAAAGTTAGGTATGGATGGAGTGTTAAAGAAATGTGTGGAGGGATAAGGAGTAAGAATTAAATAATTCTAAGTGTTACGAAGGGGAAAAGTAAGAGGGCTCTTAGGCCCATAAGATTTTGAAGAAACAAGGGCCTTAGGACTGCAAGAATTTGGATATGTTTCCGACCAACTAGCTTTATTCCACATGGAAGACGTGTAATTTTCCACTTAAAGTTTAAACATGGATATCTTGAGCATATGAACTCAGATTTCCGATATGAAAAATGCATGGTGAAGCTGAGACTGAAGACTACGCATTGAAATTATAAGAATTCAAGAATTTTCATCTTCCGATATCATTTTTTTTTATTAATCCAAGTGTGGGAAAATATATGTGACCAATTTTGGTCAACAACTACTTGATGATCATTCTATTCCTTGAATCTTACTATATCGGGTAATTTTATTCTGACATGTGGATGCCATGTTTTCCACCGACTTTCCTTATTTTACACCACCTCAAAATGAATAGAAGGTACTTTCAGCAAACATTCATATAAACAATAGTAATATATTCAAGTTTTCAAGTTAATCTATGGCATAACATGAATCACAAGTTCAATGGCACGATGTTGTAGAAAAACAAAAATCATGGATTCAATAGTAAATCATTTTTAAGTAAGAAAGTTGTTTTCGGGGTGGGGGATTTGGATGGGTGGCACACAAATCAGGCATGAACCTACGGTGATGACCATCCTACAAATAAATCTTTAAGCATACAAGTTTTCCAAGGAGAAGGGTGGATATAATATTTTTAGCTACTCCAATGGTACAATAATGAAGTGGCCATGTAATTTTCCCAATTATTTATGAGAGACATTCCCATAGTCATAGGCCATCAAGTCCCCATGAATAATGTTTTCATTTCCAAGATAACAATACTTTATATGGAGGGTGATAAAGTGACAAGTGAAAAAAAATGTCCATGACAATTTTCTCATGGTAAAAGAGAATGTGGAAATCACAGGAAAAGGTTTAAGGAAGACATCTCTCCCTCAACCATGGGGAGAGATTTCCTTTCTATCTAGAAATACATTAACTATGAAGGTAGGTCCAACATACTATAAAATTATCATTTTAAAGTCCTCTCTCACCTAAGACTAATATGCAATTCCCTACGTCTTGCTAAGAGCTTGGGAAAAAATCTTATGGAAGTCTAGATAAATATAAATCCTAACGGTGTCTTAGCCCATCATGGGTTTATTAAGTTATTGGTGGATGATTCCCTATCTTAAACTTAGAGAACATGAGCCCACTTTTGGTAGGGTAGGATGTTGAGTATATTAAGAGAGAAGAAGGGAAAATTGAAGAAATTGTTGAGGGAGAAGAAGAATGGGTTGAAGTTGAAAACCTAGCTATATGAGAAGTAGATGTAGAGGAAATAGAAGTAGAAGTCCATGAAGTTGAATAATTTGTGATAAAACTATAAGAGTTGTTCAAGGTGGAGTGAAAATAAGGACTTGCAG
>ML780962.1:1001511-1027689 GCA_009831015.1 Picea engelmannii
TTTTTAACTTGTTTGTAGAGTTTTTTTGTTTTCTATTTATTGTTTTAATGTAAATTAAAAAAAAATTAGTAAACAAATTTTCAAGTAACGATTTATGAGCTGATTTCAAGTTTTTTATCAACAGAGTTATCAATTGTCAAGGCCATGGTTTCAATTAGGTTGTAATTTTAACTTCAAAAGAAAATCGGTTCTACTATTAGCATCACTTTTCGATTCAAGGGTTAATTTTGAGATTTTTTTCTAGTCATCAATATCTTGATTTCAAAGAAGTCAATGTTTTAACCAACCCCCCAAAAGGAGGTGCTATCGGTAGTGCCACTTTTTTATTCAGGGGTAAAAATAGCCACTAAATATAACCTCTGAAAAAATGAGAACGATGAAAAGTTCTCGTTAAGTTGGTAACTATGTTCTTGGCGAATGTGAAAGAGTCAACAATGAGCAAAGTGCAAACAATTTTTTGTTGTTAAAAAATATGGGATGCCTTATCCCTCGAAACTTAAAAACAAGGAAACCTTGTCCTATCCTAAACTCAATAGAGCTTTGAATGGAGACAATTTCTATTTGAATTATTTAAAAAGATTTGGTACCAGGTGGATTGGCCTAAGTTTCCATTTTCTCATCATTTGACCTCCTACCATGAGTTACATATTTAAATTTATTAGGGGTGACTCTAAAGAAGTAATGACCATCTCAGCCAAAGTAGAATAAAGGTCCAAATATTATAATATGGGGGAGCATTTTTATGGGGACCCATATAGCTGGAGTAATATGTATGAAATTTTTATGTAATATGATTCTTTGGGACTTAAAAGATTCTCAAGCATGAGTTGCAGGGTTGTGTAGGGACATGCAAAAAAAATGTTAGTCAAGGGGAGATGATGGGGCCTATTTTGGGACACATTTTTGGATATTTTACACTCTTTTATTTTTCGCTTTTGCTTATGATTTTCTTCTTATCCATCATTTTTCTACTTAGATTGAGTTTAAAGTGTCATAGGTATTTTTTATCACTTTTTTAAGTTTTTCAATAGATTTCTACTTATCTAGGGTGAAATGATGTGTTGCTTGGATTTATTTATATTTTCAAGCAGTAATGTTGATCACATAAATATTATTATAGGATTTTAAAAGTTGTTATGGAGCCATCTACATGTTGCTACAAGATTCCGAAAGTTTCTACAAAACCTTTTATAGGTTACTATAGGATTCTAAAATTTTCTAAAAAGTTTCTACGATACCATATGTAGGCTGCTATAGGGTTCTAAAAGTTTATATGGAACCCTAGAGTAGGTTGTGAAATGTCATAGTTGTGTATAAAACATTAATAATATTGTGTCAAGAGAAAAGAAGATTATACAAAACCTTACAAGATTGTTGTGGAACCTTAAAAAGAATTATAAATTCATTGGAAGATGCTACAGAAGTATGGCCATAAGAAAATGATAAGTGACGGCCAAGAAATTAAGTGGACCGATCTTGTGAATGTTGGATTGTTAGTATTAGTTGGCCTTATATTAAGTATTATGTTTCTTATCATTACGATGTAGACAAATTTGTACAAAACAAGCTTGATTATCACGTTGGTTTAATTTAGATCCTCCCATTAAATTGTTAAGGAAATTACTAGTTTTGTGTATATGTCTATTATAGAATTTTCAAATATTAATAATCCTCTATAGAACTTAGGGGGCCTCACAGATTTTATGTGGAAGAAAAATAACATATATATATATATGTATATGGGATTTTTAATTTTCTTATTTCTATGATGTATGTGGCGAGATTTTTAAGATGTCTATGTCTAATTAGACTCTATAACTAGTACATAAATTATTCAACAATAAACTATTCAACAATATGTACACATGACCCACATAAGCAAGGATTGACCTTGTTGACCCTCTCCTTATTTTGAATTATGTTAGTAGAAGTGGATTGTATATTGTATTTCACTAGTTCTTTTTATTAATTATAAAATTACATTATATCTAAATCTTGAAGTTGATTATTTGATTTAGCTGATTTTAATAGATTGATTCTTTTTATCTTAATTCAAGTGTGTTTTCTTTTTCAAGTATTGTGTTTATTTTTATTATATTTTTATTAGTAAAATTAATATATGAAAATTGTTGCATATACAAATAGTGCATGAACCTTGGGTTGACATAACAAATGCTCAGGCTATTTTATCATACCATTTGTTAATTAAAAGGATGATTAAAAAGACATCACTCTTTGTATGCAAAATTTATCAAAATGGATATTCTCCACTCGTAACTACTTACTCAAAAGATTCTAAATGTAGTGCAATAAACCAACTAGAATAAACCAACTACACTGAGTTTAATATTTCTAAATTTGAGAAGCACATGATTTCCATCCGAGTATAAGAAGAATATAATGACAAAAAATTAAAAGTAATGTCCAATTTAAGTTTAGTATTATGTTAATTATGTAAGCTATTTTCAATTTATTTTAACTTTATCATTTCAATTTAGTATTATCTTAATTATGTAAGATATTTTCAATTTATTTTAACTTTATCATCCATTACCAAAGGAATAATATTAAGGACTAATTATAGTTTTTAATATTTCTTTGTAGCAAACATAGGTATCTATAACTTTGGATTGTTTCAAGTCATTATAGTTGACAAATCTTAGCCATATGGCGTGTTTTTTAGATTTATTTATCTTTCCAATAAGAATCGTTACAAGATTCCAAAACTTGCTAAGGAACCCTCTACACACTACTATACCCTCTACATACTATTATAGGAATCCAAATTATCTACAAAACCCTCTACATGCTGCAATAGGATTCCAAATTATCTATAGAACCCTCTACATGTTGCTATAGGATGCCAGAGTTGCTACATAACCCTCTAAAGGATGCTATGAGATTCTAAATTTTTTTACGAAACCCTCTATAATTGTTATAGGATTATAAAAGTTGCTACAAAATCATACAACAGGTTGTAAAATGTAGCAATCGTGTACATAACATAAATTATCTCGTGGTAAGATAAAAGAATATGTTGTAGATCCTTAACAGGTTGCTATGTAACTAATTACTAAAGAAATAACATTTAGAACTAATTAAATATTTCAATGTTTCTTTTATATGTAGCAAAGAGAGGTGTCTATAACTTTGGATTTTTCGAGTCATTATAGTTGATAAAGATTAATTTATTATGCAACAACCAGCATTCTTCTTAGGTTGGTTAAGAATAAGATGCATTTACTCAAACTTGTTTATTAAAAAAATAATACTATCTATAGATAAGTTGGATGGGTGTTTTTAATTATTTTTTATTGTTTAGAGAGTTAATTAGGGGTATTTAGGGGCACTTCATGTTAATTATGGATATTTAGAGTTATTTTCAACCCACTTTCATAAAGAAACCCTAATTAAAACTTGATACTTTCATTTTCCATATGAAATGTAATAAAATTTATAAAGTAGACAACCATTTGAGAATAAAGAAAACAACAAATTCATATCATTGGGCCAGTGTACAATATGTGAATCAAATTATAACATTAAATAATATTTCAAAAATGTCAAAGACTTAACTTTATTAAATAATAGTTATTACATATCCAACTTAAAATTGATCTTAAACTTCATCCAATTCATTATCTGACCCATTAAGATCAGAATATGTATCTAACCCTTCAAATTCATTGAAAGACTTGTTCATAACGACATATGGTATTTTTAGCATCATGTCGACATCATCCATATAATCATCATCATTATCATCCATAGGATGTGATCAATGATTAGATGGTCAACTTCATGATATTTTCCTCCAACACTTGTCTATGATCTATTGCATCTTCTTGGTCTTCTTCATGATCATCTTCTTCTAGAACATACTTTACAAACCTTCCTCTTGGATCAATTCTAACAACAATTGACCAACCTACCCTACCTAGCACCTGTGAATAACTTACCTTCTCACATTGACTTGGAAGGACATACAACTCTATACTCAACTCCTACCTAGTAGTATTAGTCACGGTGAATCCATTATCATGATCAATAACAATGCTTTCATCACCTTGTAGCAACAATATGTACACCCTAACCTTAAACAAAACCACTTTGAAGGATTTGAGTTCTATATCAAGTATATATTCCAAATAGTCATAGTATGTCAAATAAAATGTAATAAGATGTTTATCACCACTATGGAAAATATTAGTAACATGGAAAATTGCAATTATCCCACTATCACATGTGTTTTTCTTATCATTCAAAAATTTGGTGTGATATTTTCTACCACTACACCACATAGATTTGTGATGTTTTACTTGCATGATCAACATGCTAAAATGAATTATGGATTGATAAATATATGTATGAGATAAATTGAGGGGCCAAAAAACAAAACTTAAATGGAAAAAAAAAAACTAAAAATCAATGGGTAATGCCTACCTTTATACCTTTTGCACCATATGCTAGATCAATTTCCTTATACATCAAATTTGTATCCTTACCCGTATGAGCTCTTCTACTCAACTCTAACACCCCAGTCCATGATAAACTATGATTAACTTTGTTACTTCATTTTATCCATACCTTACTATAGTCAATATTATTTGCAATGTACAAATGCAATGCATGATGTTATACCTCAGATCCACTCCAATGCACCTTATATTTTTTCACTAGATGTAACCCATAATATGAGCATATTTTTTTCATATCTTGATGATATTTGAGCTCATATTCCCATGATCAGTTGTGCCACTATAATGATTTTTTATTATTGTATCATGTATCAACCAAAAGTGTGACCATCTTTGTACTCATGTATTGTATTGAACCATTCTTAGATGATCTATCTAAAAGCATTGTATTGTCTAGATGGTATCTCTAGACCCCCAATGGTTAGTCATGGCTCATCCTCTTAGTCCCAATTTCAATATAGTTCTTTCTCTTATAGCTTAGCTGGATACCCTTTAGTGGAATTAATTTGCCACCATGTTGGTCATTTATGGCCTAGGTAGGTATGTGAGGGTCTTGGGATGGATCTACTAGGACATATGACTTAGAGTAACTCTAGACCCTTTTCACTCGATGTAAAGGTGTTGCTCATGTTGTAAAGGATGTCACACCTATGGGAGAAAACTTATGGCATGCCTAAGAATGGATCCCCTCATATGTTTTTCACACTTTGATCATGGATTCTTGGAGATGATTCTATAGTTTTTCATGTAGTTTCACATTTTCGAAGGAAGTTTCATAGATCTTGAGGTATTTCACATCTCTGATGTGTTAATGTTTAAGCCATTATTATAGATGTTTTCTTTTCATTAGATAACAATAGCATAATCCAAGATCACTGAGAAATACACAATCACGAGAGACACAACATTTATCCTGGGAAACCCTCTAGGGGAAGAAAACCCAGCAAAAAATTCCTTAATATAAATAGCCAATACAATGCCAAGAGATCTCTATGCAAAAATAGAAAGTCCTCTTCAAGATATGCGCCACTCTCTCTCTCTCCTTTGCCGGTAACAGATCAAAACTTGTCTCTCAAACTGAGCAAGTGAGTTGTGTTCAAATGAGGTGCTAGCCTCCTTTATTTATACAAGTTCTGGCACCTGTGAAGTGTCTCTTCACTGGCAAGGCCGACTTCTCAATCTGGGTGGGTAAACCCACCTTTATTATATTTATGGGTCTCTTAATTAACTGTTGGGGCCAACTTCTTATTCTGCCTATTATAATTGTCTGTTGACCAATCCACAAATGGGGATTTGGTCCTATTACAATAACCGACATGATCAATCCACAATGGGGATTGATCCTATGAATAATATGTCAATAATAATAAGAATACTCTTTGCAGTTACAATATTTCAACACTCCCCCTTAACAAAAAGGGTATTCTTCAGCAGCATCATGCAAGAGAGAGAGGACATCATCATCAACAACATCAAGTGGGAGGAAAGCATCATCAATATCATCTTGGTTGGCGTATCTATAAATCATCGAAAAAATTCTTCATTGGTAGCATCATCATTCTCAAAGGAATGCCATCATCATCTTCATCAATATGTATTAATATAAAAACTCATACATCATCATCATCATAGCACAAGGTTGTCTCATACTAGATTGGCTTTACATCACAGCTATCTAGCTGGAAGCTCAATGCTAGTCTCATCATAACATCTTGCTTTACATCTGACAACTAGGTCAGAAGCAAGGAACATCTCATCTTGCTTTACGTCTGACAACTAGGTCAGAAGCAAGGAACATCTCATCTTACTTTACATCTGACAACTGGGTCAGAAGCAAGGAACATCTTGCTTTATGTCTAACAACTAGGTCAGAAGCAAGGAACATCATCTCATCTTGCTTTACGTCTAACAACGAGGTCAGGAGCAAGGAATCATCTTGCTTTACGTCTAACAACGAGGTCAAAAGCAAGGAACACACACATCATCTTGCTTTACGTCTAATAGCGAGGTCAGAAGAAAGGAATCATCTTTCTTTACATATAACAGCGAGGTCAGAAGCAAGGAACACACACATCATCTTGCTTTACGTCTAACAGCGAGGTCAGAGGCAAGGAATCATCTTGTTTTATGTCTAACAACGAGGTTAGAAGAAAGGAACACATGCATCATCTTGCTTTACATCTAACAACGAGGTCAGAAGCAAGGAACACATATACTCCCCCTTTCAGGGAGGGTCCTTTCGGACTATACCAAGCTTATCTCAAAAGTGTTCAAATTTTACACGAGATAGAGGTTTGGTCAACACATCAGCAACTTGTTCATCCGTGCTAACATACAGGAGCTTCAAGGCTCCTCTCTGCACCATGTCACGGATGTAATGATAGTGAATCTCTATGTGCTTTAACCTGTCATGGAATACAGGATTCTCTATCATCTTTATGCAGCTCTGGTTGTCACATAGGATCGTGGTTTCTTCCATTTCTAGGTCAAATAGACCGGTCAACAACTTTCGAAGCCATATAGCTTCGCAGCTAGCAGAACATGCGACAATGTACTCTACTTCCACTGTGCTGAGAGAAATACTGGATTGCTTCCTACTCTGCCATGAGATCATGGCTAATCCCAAACTAAAACAACATCCGGAAGTGATTTTTCTGTCAGCAACGCTTCCTGCCCAATCTGAATCAGTGTATCCACTCAATGTGAAATTATGATCTCTGTCATAAATGAGACCACAATCTAATGTACCTTTAAGTTACCTCATCACATGTTTTGCAACCACTAGGTAAACACGTCTGGGTTCTACCAAAAACTGACTCAAGGTGTTCACTACAAAACAAATGTCTGGTCTAGTGTTCTTCAGGTACATCAACAATCCAATAGTGTGGCATCAATCAATTCTGATGATCTATCGACCATCAAATTCAACTTCGCTTCCATGGGTGTATTCATGGGATTGCATTCCAGCATATCGAATCTCTTTAAGATTTCAACCATGTACTTCCCTTGGTTAAGGAAGATCTTCTCAGGACTCTGCCATACCTCAAGACCTAAGAAGTAATGCATTAGGCTAAGGTCTTTCATTTCAAATTCAAAGGCAAGTCTCTTTTTATATTCAATGATGAGATTTTCTTCTCTAGTTTAGAATAAGTCATCCACATATAGCAGTAATATTACTGGCTCATTATCCATAATTTTGAAGTAGAGATTTGAATCAACTTTACTCTTGGTAAAGACTAAGCTTGTCAAGAAACTGTCTATACGGCCATACCAAGATCTAGGATCTTGCTTCAATCCGTATAAGGCTTTCTTCAATATGCAGACATGAGACCTCCTGTCTTCAACCTCAAATCCTTGAGGTTTCTCTATATACACTTCCTCTTCGATGACACCATTTAGGAAAGCTATCTTCATGTCCATCTGGTGCAGCTTCCACTTCATCTTAGCTGCAAGAGCTATGATGGTCCTGATCGAAGTGTATCTAGCCACAGGAGTGAATGTCTCTTCATAGTCAATGCCTTCCTTCTGGGAAAAGCCACGAGCAAAAAATCTTGCTTTATACTTCTCAATACTTCCATCAGCAGCATGTTTTATTTTGAAGAGCCTTCTGGAGGATACCACATCTTTATCCTTCAGTCTGGGAACTATTTCCCATTCGTTTTTCATTATGGATTGGTATTCCTCTTTCATGGCATCTTTCCATTCTTTTCTCTGAATGGCTTCTTCAAAACAGGTAGGCTCCTCTTCTAGGAGATCACACATCAAAGCCATATAACTGGAGAATGGCTTTGGTCTTTTCACCTGTCTCGTAGTTCCTTGGGGAACACTATACTGCTCTCCATCTTGAATAAGCTCTCTAGCCCAAGCTAGTTTTCTTTTATGGAGGATCGTCATCTGAGGAGGTTCTTGCACTTCTATTATATCATGGTCTTCTAGAAGTTCCTCATCAGGGGAAGTTACGACTTCCCTCACTAGTTCTGCAGCTCTAGGAACCTCCCTCATTGCAGTATTGGGGATTACAGGTTCCTATTCATATACCTCTTCAAGCTGGCATAGTTTTATATTTCTTGAGCGTTGCATATTCATCAAAGGTCACATCCATGCTGATCTCAATGTGATGTTGACCTGGTATATAGATTTTGAAGGCCTTGGAGACCTCACAGTATCTCGCAAATATTCCCTTCTTTCCTGAAGGGTCCAACTTGTTTCTCTTTTCTTTAGGTATATGAATAAACACTGGACAACCAAATATTTTGAGATGGCTTAACTCTGGCTTCTTTCCGGTGAAAATATCTTCCGGTGTCTTGAGACCAAGTGCACTATGGGATAATCGGTTCTGCACATAAACAATTGCCATTGTTGCTTCTGCCCATAAGCACATAGGAAGATCTTGATCTTCACAGCTTCCAGCATGGTTCTGTTCTTCCGTTCAACTACACTATTTTGTTGGGGATTATAGGGAGTAGTGAGTTCCCTCTAGATCCAACATTTTTGCAGAAGTTCACAAACTCTTTTGAGGTATATTCTCCTCCATTATCTGACCTGAGTATCTCCATCTTCTTTTCAAAAAGGTTCTCTATCAAGGCTTTGAATTCCTTGAAATTCCTGAACACTTCAAATATATCCAAGTCTTTACAAGAATAATCATCAATGAATGATACATAGTAAACATACCCACTAATGGAGGATGATGGCATTGGGCCACACACATCTGAATGAATGAGTTCTAGGACTCCTTCTGCCTTGCTATCCCTCTTCGAAAAAATGGGTTCTTGATGTTCTTCCCTTGCACACATCCATTGCATATGCCTTCATGGTCACCTTTGAGTTCTGGTAAACCTATGACCTCTTTGCATATGTATGGTAGCGCCTTGTAGTTGATGTGAGCTAATCTTATTATGCCAAGATTCTTCAATGGCGTGGGTCATGGCAACTTCTGAGTGACCCTTTAGCTCATGCAAGTCACCTTCTTCTCTTCCAATGATGATTGCTTCATTTATGATCTCTTCTTTAGCACATTGCCTTCTGCAACCTTCGCTATAGCTTCCTCAGGGTTATTACATGTGACCTAGAGAAAGGTCAACAAAGCAACAAGCAAGAATAATATCCCTCTGATAATGTAAAGCAATAGCACGAACAATCATCACAGTAGCTCCTTTAGAGCCATCACTTATAATTTATCTGAAGCAAAGATTAAAGGTAAGGAATACAATACGAAATGAGGTCAACACTCTTATAGTGTTGTGACCAAGCATTCTTCCATGGCAACTTGAAACTAACACACAAGGTTTCTCCTAGAGGATATTTTAGTTGTATCAGGCAAAGAATATACCTCTATATGCTTACATGCTATCTGGTATAATACTTTACAAAGACTGTTGTCTCAACTATAGTCATCAACTTGTCATGTGTACCTTTGAATATTGATTAATCAAACTTGGATCCTTGTCCTCAAGAATAAGTGCTTTCTTTTCTTCTAGGTCTCCTTCACTCAAGTGACAAGTGCTTTCTTCAACCTGACTTCTGTACTAAGACAATACGCTATCTTGACGAAAGGTTAGGTTAGAGGATAAGCTCTATGATCAAATTTCAATCCTTATAATAATTTGATCATAGCTTCAACATGCAACACTAATAATGTCATGAAAAATAGATGCACATCAGAATAATCACACCTGGTTTGCATCGTTCCTCTGAATGTGTTGGATTTTGAGATCCCTTATGTTTAAGGGTTTAACCATTAAACATATGTGAGTACATACCTCTGATGACATTTGCAGGTGGTGGCTCCATCTGGTTGCAGTGGTAATCATTACCAACTCTTAAGAAAACTTCAAGGTTGACTGCCACTAGTAGTACGACTGCTACTGCAACTGCAACTGGTTCTGAGACTGCAAGTGCAACTGCAAATTTAGGGTTTTATGAGAAAACCCTAATTTTTCAAACTTCAAATTTTGAAATTCTGATCCAGGGGATAGATGTGTTGAGCTGAGGCGAGTTAGCTGGTGCAGTCATATTTCTGAAAATCCAACTTTTACCCCCTCAAATTTGATCTGCGGATTTCTGGACTAGTGCTTCTGGTTTTTTGGTACTCTAGTACTTCTGGTACTGGTTTTCTAGTACTTCTAGTACTTTTGTGAAACTAGGGTTTCACTTTATGGGAGATCCAGCCACTGAAAATGTGTGCTGAAGGTGCCAAAATGATCCTAGGGGGAGGGCACAAATTTCTAGGTGGTTTTGAAGCTAAAAAGATTCACTTTTGAAAAACCCTAATTTGCAAGTACGACAATAGTGACGTTTTTCTCTTGCGAAATATGCTTCCTTCAAGTTGGCTCTGATACCATGTTAATGTTTAAGCCATTATTATAGATGTTTTCATTTCATTAGATAACAATAGCATAATCCAAGATCACTGAGAAATACACAATCACAAGAGACACAACATTTATCTTGGGAAACCCTCTAGGGGAAGAAAACCCAGCAAAAACTTCCTTAATATAAATAGCCAATACAATGCCAAGAGATCTCTATGCAAAAACAAAAAGTCCCCTCCAAGATATGTGCCACTCTCTCTCTCCTTTGCCGGTAACAGATCAGAACTTGTCTCTCAAACTGAGCAAGTGAGTTTTGTTCAAATGAGGCACTAGCCTCCTTTATTTATACAAGTTCTGGAACGTGTGAAGTGTCTCTTCACTGGCAGGGCCGACTTCTCAATCTAGGTGGGTAAACCCACCTTTATTATATTTCTGGGTCTCTTAATTAACTGTTAGGGCCGACTTCTTATTCTGCCTATTATAATTGTCTGTTGACCAATTTGCATAAGGGGATTTGGCCCTATTACAATAACCGACATGATCAATCCACAATGAGAATTGATCCTATGAATAATATATCAATAATAATAAGAATACTCTTTGTAGTTACAATATTTCAACATGATGGAACTAATCACATCATTTGAGGAATTTGGGGATATTTCTACATGCATGGTCTCCTCTTGACATACCACATTGAACATCCTTGAATTCTCTTCTCTTTCATCACTTTTTTAGTTCCTTTTAACTTGTTGTAAGGGCCAACCTGCTTTGGAGGATATACCTACTAGTCATTTGAGCACATGTGGCTTTGTTTTGACTTGGATAGGGTTATTCCATGTATTATGGATGTCACTTTCATTATATGAGGATGTATTATTACCTTGGAGAAATGATATGAGGACGTTGGAAGACATTTGGAGGAGTTGTCCCCTTCTTTGGAGCATTTTTACCTCATGCATGTGGACTGCCCTACATTTGAGGCTAGACATTGACTTAGTTGATGATTTTTCTTCCTTGGAGGATGATTTTATCATGATTTGAGGCTCCTTTATTTCCTTTGAGAGAGATGTTGATGATTTTCATTGTATTTGACCTCACTTATGTTGGAAAACCTCCTCTCTTGGAGGGTTTATTGTACATGTGGCACATTTTGCTTGTAATTTGACTTAGTCTCCTTTATTTTGTGGATGACAAGTCACTTTTTGTAATTCTCATAGGCTAGATTTTAGGATATAGAAAATAATAAAGAAAGAGAAGGATGTAGAAGCCTCGTATATAAATATAGGCTCTTCTCTCATTCCAAATTATTTCTTTTATTGGATTCTTATTTTTTAGAATACAATTATGTTGAAGATCTACCTAGTGGAGGTTTTGGTGTCAATTCTTGGAGCTCTCTCTTTCTTGGTTTATTCTTGGCACATTAAATATTTTTCGTGATAGTTTAATAATTATACAAGATTGAAAGATCGATCAATTTGAGAAGTAAGTCTACCACTTGGAGGGAAGATGTTTTAGGGTTTCTTCCTTTCCTTGTTCATTTCTTAGTTCAGTAAGTTCTCAAGTCCTTGTTTTGTTTTACCTTCAGTTCCTTGGAAAGGGTTTTAAGTATTTTATTCAAGATATAGTTGATCTTTTTGGTGAAGGTTCTTCCCTTTGGAAAACCCTTCTTGTAGGGACTTGGTATTCATACCATATCTTGATTAGATAGGAAACTATTCTACCCTGAGGGTTATAGTATGTTATCCCTAATGCTTTAAGATAAGATAGATTGATTCTTAGAGGGGAATTGTTCTTGACCGCATAATCCGTAGTGGGAATAAGACACTTTCCTTCTTCCAACAACCAACCATAAAACCCTAAAATCAAAAATATTTTATTTATTTTTCTTTAGAAAGAAATATGATGGTAAAAATCAAAGAAAAATTGTAATTTGGATTTTTTTCCTAGTCTAGTGAAAAATTCATGGTTTATTTTATCTTCCTATACTCGTTTAATAAGGGTTTGTGCTTAATTGTTTATCTTTAACCCTAAAAAGGCAAAAAGGCCCTATAATATTGTGTTTAAATTTTTTATCTAACTTGTTGTGAGATGATTTTAAGGATTTCTCAAATATGGAAAATACATAACAACAATAAAAATCAGGTTTGTAAATTTTTGTTGTAAATTGCCTTTGCAAGAGAAGGGAGTGAAATTCGAATGGAATCCAAAGTGTGAAGAAAGTTTTTAGCAATTGATTTTTTTTTTGACAAGTGTGCCCATATTAAAGATTGCATATCCATATAAATACTTTGTAGTGTGCATGAATGCATGCAAGGAAGGGCTCAGTGGAGTCCTTAGTCAAAAGGATCATGTGACATATTATGAGTCTCAGAAATTAAAAGAGCATGACATAAATTATGCTACACATGATCTAGATTTGGCACTCATTGTACATGCATTAAAAATGTGGATGCATTACCTCCACATGGTCTCCACTTAATGAACCTATGACATAGCACGTTCGATCATGGTTTTAGCACTCCGTAAATCTATTTGGTTGATGAACAAACAATGAAGGTAACTTTTTCAACCAACTTTGAGACCCTAAACTAGCCTTTCAGATCTAGAGAGGGATATCTCAGAAATGGTGCGGTCTCCACGTGGGATATGGATTTACGAATGATGGCTATATTTTAAAATTGGTGATGAAATGCTTCTAGTTATTTTGGTGTAGGTAAATAAAACTTGGGCTATGGGGTCGGTCTAAGGAAGAGACAAAACAAATGACTCAGTGACTGGATTCGAGAGGAAAAGGCTAGGCAAGCGACAACATTCAATGTTAATTGTAAAGTGTGGCAAGAGAAAAATAGAGGCAGAAAACTCAAGAGTGTCATTGTGGACGAATTCGGAGTTAGCTCGAGACGAAAACGCTTTGTCTAAGTGGCGCAAACAAGGGGCACAATACAACGAATCTGCAGGTTCGAAAATTTGTTCCAAAATAGAAGATTTGAGATATGAAATTAAAGATAACAGGAAAGAACATATGCAGATAAAGAAAAAAAATACATCCAACTATTGTAACTAGAATCTTTACATCAAAACATAGGACCTTTGCATTAAATTTCAGTGAAAAAACACTTAGACTTCTTATAATAGCATTTGTTTCTTAAAATTGCCAACCAACCCTGTTTACATACAAATGATCCCCATATATAGAAATCTAATGTCACCCTTGGCTTTTAGGGTCGAGCTACTCTCTCCTAGAATCATGGATCTGTTTTCTTTGAAAGAGAACAATAACTTCAATGGATTCACTAAAAATAGAAAACCCGACTTTGCCAAATCATATTCATAAACGAAATATTCTTTCACATATGTTATTCGGAAAATCCACAGTAGGTATCATTTCGTCGTCGACGTTTCGAATCCGAAACAGGATTCATCATCAGGACGATTAGTCCTGATGATGAATCCTGTTTCGGATTCGAAACGTCGACGACGAAATGATACCTACTGTGGATTTTCCGAATAACATATGTGAAACTCCTCACCACAGAAGCTTGAAAACAGCGAAATATTCTTTATAGTCATTGATAATGATCCAAATTATACCATATGGTTGTGATGAGCCATCATTTTCACTTATGGACACTCTATCATCCCTGCACAACAAGTCTTCTATGCAACGGTAACCTACATAAAAAATGCAGCAGAATGCACAACAAACTGGTAAAATAAGCGTTAACTATGACATCATATATCATTGATAAAAAACTATTTTTAGAAACTGGGAGAGGTTTCTGTATTTAAGATCGTTTTAAATAAAAAACTCTCTCGGTTTCTTTAAATTCATCTCCAGTTGGCTAGAATACATGTCGTAAAAACATGTCTTGGACAGGAAATCACGAAAACTGAAAAATAGGGCTCAAAGATTCCTTCGAATATCCCAATCCATGACACATTTTCCAAATTCCTCTCTAGGTGGTCGGAAATTGATATTGAAGTTGACCACTAAACCAGTAATTTGCATAGTGCGACCTGTAGCATGTGCATAGGAAAATCCACTGCAAGACATCAACCTATGTGCGACAACCCACTGCGCGACGAAATACACTACGTGAAAACATCCTATGCATGACAACCTTCTTTGCGCGACAACATCCTATGCGCAACAACCCACTACGCAACGAAATCCACTGTGCAACAACCTTGTTTGCATGAAAACATCCTTTGCACAATGACATTCTCTGCACGAAAACATCTTCTGCGTGACATCATCCTCTGCACGATGCGTAGTGAATTTTGCAGTGCACAATGGATTTTGTAGCGCGCAGTTGCAAAATGAAATGGGAATAAATAAATGATAAGCTTCCTTTTGAAAATGGACCTTGGAGATGTTAGATGATACCAAGCATAAAAACAACATGGGTGCTGACAGGCATGAATTTGCAAATTGTTGACAAACCTCTAACCTTAGCAATGAAAATCATGGTGCTAGAAGCTGGCTCCAAGGAGGATGCTATCCTCCCTGTGAGGTAGAAAAGAACAATAGACCAGGTGCCAATCCATTGGGCTTCTCCCAAACTCAACTTTCCAACTGTAACGTGTAACCTACATCCGCTGAAAACGCAAAACTATATATGCTCCAAACTGAAATCTGAAACTAAGATGAAAAAGAAAACGACATATTGCTAAAAGAAATGCTCGTAGTACCGAGCTTATTCGCACTCCTACCTATCCTAACTACTGAAAAAGATGTCAATCAAGTGAAATCAAAGTGCCAATGCAACCATGCAAGCACTTTATCCACCTTTTGATTTCTTTGTACATGATTTCTCCAAAAATTGTTTACTGTTAATTCGTTCAAAAATTTATCTATAAATTCCAATCTCAAAAAATTAAAAACATTGGGGTTGTTTACCGCCTCCAACAAAAATACAAATGGATCCTCCAAAACATTCATAAAAAAACAATCGTTTTTCACCCCTTCCACTGCATCCTTGTTTTCATGTAATTCAACCTGTTGATTACCACAAAAAGGTTGAAGAATATGTGGAGACTGTTGGAAATAACAATCTTCTGAATCAGAAGACAATGTTGGCTGTAACGATCCCCCCGACCAACCTGAGGCTAGGGCACACCACTCCAAAGAAACCACTCATGCTCTGACGCCAGTCGGTAACATTCCCAGCCATCAATCTAGGCCATGCTACTCTAGGGAACACTTTCATTCCCATACTGTAGAAGATACAATAGCATACCCAGTAGTCAACTAAGCAATGCCACCTAAATTTACTATTTAGACTATATGAAACTAAAACATATACATACAACACACTTGCATAATCTTTACATCTAAACATAACAAACAATTACTTTCTGTAACATATGACTTTTATATTAAAATAATAGTAATTACCAATATGCATCATTTATAGTAAATTACCCATAAGAACACAATCAATCATAGTCACATATGTAACATAAGCATGTAAATAACAAAACATCATATCCATAAATCATACAATTGGTACTTATCTTAGAAAGACTGTCACCAACTTCTTACAAACCGTCCATGAACCTCCCAGCCATAGACTACATTGTTCATCACTCTCAACAATGAATCACCCCTGAGCTGGGACTGAACTCCACCCAGGGTAAAGGGATTCCTATCTAGGATAAGGCTCATGGATAATAGGAAAGACTCTGTCTCAGGTTCTCACTCAACTAACAGCCTACAACCTCTCATTCCCCACATGCCTATCCCACCCAAGGAAGTGTGCCCTTTCTCTGCTCAATAGTCCCTCGGCTACCCCACTTCCTTTCTAGGGCTTCAAAAACAAGCTAGACTGGAAGTCTCAGAGCGTTGTAGCTACAATTTATCACCTACGAAAATCAATCCCCAATAATTATCTCACTTAGAGAACTGCTCATGGGCCTGACAACCCGCTTCTTCAATCCTGCTCCAAGCTAACCAGGTACACCAACCAAAAAGGATGGGGAAATAGGCTTCGGAAAGGTGAAATGGTTGTCTCAAGGATAACGAAATGTATGAGTGAAATGGTCATGGATTCATTGACTAGATAAATGAGTGTGTTTTGGAATCACTATGAATTCTTTGTCAAAGGTGATGGTTAGCCTGATGGTCCCCCCCCCCTCGTTCGTAACATATCTCTCAGAAAAATCCCCCCTTGAGCTAAGTTTCCCCATGATATGAATGCATGTCCCCTACTTGACACTTGTCATATCGGAAGTTACTTTTGTCCACTTGTCCCCAACTTTATAACTTAGGATAAACTAATTATCCATACTTTATGTTTTAGGAAATATTAATATAATATTCCCTTGAATTTTGGCCCTCCCTTTCCCTAACTGGTGAATTTCAGTCCCCCATCTCTTTTATTGTGGTCGGTATGTGCACATTGATGTATTTTATATTAATCATGAGTCATGTACAAAGTAGGCTCTCTAGCCTTTAACATCTAGGCGTGCTGGCCTAATTCCAAGACATAAGCATTCTGGCTTATAATATTGGCTCACCAACCTATAATGCATATTATATACACAAAGGTTCGTTGGCCTTGATATTGCACGCACTTAGTTACTATGCGATGTATCCTCTGTCTTTAAGGTTGCGTGCACCTTAGTTACTGTGCGTGGTATTTAGAAATGTGCACATTACATCCCTTTACTGCGTAGTATATGCGCGCACCATGCCATGAAAGGTGTATTAAAAAAATGATGTCTAAACAACTCACTAGATTAAATATACTTGGATTATATTTACTTTTGGGTTCGGCTGAGGGATATTACAATCCCCTCCCCTTATTTATGCACTATCCTCAGTGCATCATGTACCCATATACAACAAAATTCTTGAAATTCTTCAAAAAGATGTGGGTATTCTACCCACATTGCATCCTTATGCTCCCAAGTAGTGTCTTCAGGTCTGTAGCAAGTCCATTGGACCTTTACAATCCCTATGGATCGATTCCGAAGTTGTTTGATTTTTCGATCCAGGATGCACACCGGATGCACTTGGAAAGCGCCTTCTTGCTCCACGTGAATAACATTCCAATCAATAACATGATTAGCATCGGGTATATATTTGTTTAGCAATGATACATGGAAGACATTATGAACAGACATAGATGCAGGCAATGTAATCATATAAGCAACTTGAACATTCCTCTCTAGTATTTCAAATGGTCCACAAAATCTAGTTGCTAACTTGGCACAGCTTCCCAGCTTCAGGGAGCTCCTGTTAGATTTCACTTTTAGGAAAACATGATCAACCACTTTGAATTCTCAGCGGAATCTGTTTTTATCATCATAAATTTTCTGTCTTGGGCAACATTCAAATTCTGCTTAATTTTTAACATTTGGTCCTCCATCTCCTTGAGCAATTCTAGCCTGACTACTGTTATATCAGTTGGATTATCCCATCTTACTAGAGTATTGCACCTTTTGTCGTAAAGTGCTTCAAATGGGATCATTTTCAATGATGCTTGATACCCATTTTTATAAGCAAATTCTACTAAATTTAGGTAGTCTTCCCATTTTGATGGTTTTTCCATCACATACATTCTCAACATATCTTCTCTCACCCTGTTCACTCTTTTTGTCTATCCATCAGACTCAGGATGATAAGTTGTACTAAAGTTCAGATTCATTTTGAATCCTTTGAAAAATCATTTCCATAAATTTGAGGTGAATTTCGGGTCTCTATTAGACACAATCGTTTTAGGAATTCCGTGCAATCATGCCACTTCCTTCATGAAAATATCAACGAAATCCACTGCCTTGTGAGTAGTTTTTAGTGGAATAAAATGGGCATCTTTTGTAAGCTTGTCCACCACTACCATAATCGAATCATGTCTCTTGCCTGTTCTGGGCAATACCATAATAAAATCCATTGTCACCACTTCTCACTTCCATTCAAGAATGGGCAAAGGTTGAAGCAATCTTGCTGGGTGCCTATGCTTTGTTTTAACTTTCTGGAATTCCATACACCTAGCAATGTATTCTTCAATTTATTTCTTCATACCTGGCCAAAAGTATTGGCTCTTAACCGCTGTTATGGTTTTCTGATATCCAGGGTGCCCTGCATAAGGAGCATTATGCATCTCATGAAAAATTATACGTTTCAAGTCCTGGACATTTGGTACAAAAATTATGTTCTTGTGCAGTAGTATTCCATCTACTCCCAACTTATAAATATCCATATTTCGAAGTATCTTACCCTGTTGTAGCATTGCTACCAATTCTCTGTACTGCAGATCTGTATTTGCAACCTCCATAATTTTTCTTTTAACATCAGTCTGATACATGTTGATGGTTGTAGCACATAGTTCATGCACTGTCCTACTGAGTTCATCAGCTACTTTATTTTTTTTCCCTTTGATATGCTTTATATCAAAGTTATATTCGCTTAGAAATTCTAACCATCTGCTTTGTCTAACATTTAGATCTGGCTGATCAAATAAATATTTCAAACCATTGTGGTCTGTTCTTAACTCAAACCTTTTTCCCATGAGGTAGTGTCTCCATTTCCTTAGGGCATACGCTATGGATGCCAACTCCAAATCATGAGTGGCATAGTCTCTTTCATTCTCTTTCAACTTCCTTGATTCATAACATATCACAAATCCATTTTGACTGAGGAATCCACCCAGTGCTTCATTACATGCATCTGTGCATATAATGAAATCTTCATTTGGGTTTGCAATCCTTAGTATTGGAGCACTTGTCAATAATTGTTTCAAATGTTGGAAACTCCCTTCACAGTCTGACGTCCAATGAAACTTTATACCTTTCCTTTGCAAGGAAGTGATTGGGTGTGCTATCTTCGAGAATCCTCCAATGAATCTCTTGTAGTATCCTGCAAGGCCCATGAAAGATCTGACCTCTGTCACATTCTTTGGTGTTGACCATTCTCTAATGGATTCTACCTTCTCAAGGTCCACTGCTATCCCATCTTTTAAGATGATATGCCCCAAATAATGAATTTGTTTCTGATAAAATGAGCACTTTCTCAATTTGGCATACAACTGATGTTCCCTTAATACTTGCAACACCATCCTCAAATGATGTTCATGATCTTCCTCTGACTTGGAATATATAAGAATGTCATCCAAAAAGACAATGAAAAACTTGTCCAAATACTCTCGGAAAACACCATTCATTAAGCACATGAAAACAACTGGTGCATTTGACAATCCAAATGGTACCACTGTGAACTCATAATGACCATACCTTGTCCTGAAGGCGGTCCTGCTAATATCTTCTTCTTTAATTCTTACCTGATGGTATCCTGATCTGAGATCTATCTTTGAAAATATCCTTGCATCCTTCAATTGATCAAAGAGGTCATCAATCCTTGGTAGAGGATATTTGTTCTTAATAGTCACTTTATTCAATTATCTAAAGTCAATGCACAATCTTAACGTTCCATATTTATTTTTCACAAACAAGACTGGGGCACCCCAAGGTGATACACTTGGGTGTATATACCCCTTCTTTAGAAATTCTTCAAGCTGCATTTGCAACTCCTTCAATTCTGGTGTACTCTTTCTATAAGGAGTCTTTGATATCGGCGTTTCTCTAGGCATCAAATCTATAGAGAAATCAATGTCTCTCCTTGGGGGTAGTCCTGGTACTTCCTAGAATACATCTTCAAAATCTTTCAGGACTGCATAATTCTTCAAATTTGGCACCTTTTCTTTAGGTTTCTCTCCATATGAGCTGCAAATATTTGACATCCTCTTTTATAACATTTATTCAGCTGCAATGCTGAAATTTCTCTGACGGTTACTGCCCTGGGAATTCCCTGCACTTTCCTTTGGTTCCCTTCTTCATCCAAGCAAGTGAATGCTTTGTTATGACAATCCAATAGATCATGATGTGGGTCCAACCAATCCATCCCAATTAAACATTCATAAGAACCTAAGGGTAAGATGTTCAAATATGCCCTGGTATTTAGTCCATTCATGTCTATGAGGCAAGACTTAACCATCTCATTAACTTTTCTTCTAGCTCCTGTAGCTAGTTGCACCAACAAGGATTTCCCATGTTTTATTCTTGGAAATTGAAAACTTTCCACCATCTTAGGGTCTATATAACTATGGCTAGCTCCCGAATCAATTAAAATAGCAAGGGTTTGCTTGTTGATCATACCTTCCACTTCAATCATGTGGGACTGATACTCTGCTTGTTTGTTGTCTAGGGCTGCATAAATCCTTGGCACATTTATGCCCATGTCCTCTACTGTCTCAGCTTGTTGTACATTGTGAACAACCCTACCTTTTTCGCCTCTGTGAGGACAATCTCTGAACCTATGGTCTCCTTTACAACCCCAAAATTGCATAAGTGGTTTTCTTGTCCCTTGACTCCCTGTGTCAATCACTCTGGTTTCCTTATGCGTTTGTTGCTATTGTGGATTATTTATGAAGAATGGTGGCTTAGCTCCCTTCTTCCTCTAATCCATCTTGAATTTCTTATTGTCTTCCCAAGCCTTTTGGAAAGTGGGTCTTGCTTTCAGCTGGTCATATAAGCATTTAGCTCTCCTTATGGTCTCTTCTAATGTCTTGGGATCATTATATTGTATGTTTTCACTGATGAACGATGGAAATCCACTTAGGTACAGTTGAATCTTGACTGTCGCATCCTTAATGAAAGAGACATACTTCAACAGTTCTAGAAACCTTCTCTCATATTCATCTATGGTCATACTTCCAAGCTGGAGTTCAAAGAACTCTTTTATTTTCTTGTCATAGTATCTCTTGGTCAAGTACTTCTTCTCAAAATACTTCTTGAATTCTCTCCAAGTAACACTTTTCTCTACAATGTAATGTACCTGCACAAGTTGATCTCACCACATGGAGGCCTTTCCTTTGAGTTGATAGATAGTGATTCTACCTTCAACATGAGAAGAATAATTATGCAATTGAAAATACTTCCTCATGCCTAGCAACCATGTTTCAGCATCTTCATCCTTCTTGTGCTCACCATCAAATGTAGGAGGTTTGATTTTGTTCATTTCTCCTTGCATCTCATCCATCCCAGATATCTTATACCTTCTGACATGGGATAGACTTGATTTGTTGCTTGCTCTCTTATGGGAATGCCTATGGGGATGATGATGATGCCTACTAGCACTTTTTACTTCTCCCTTCTCCTCTGAATATTTGTGACTCTTAGATCTACTTAAGTCAATATCCTTAACCAATTTCTTCTCTATTCTTTTCAAACCTTCCAATAGATTCATGGTGAAGTCATCGTACTACTCTTTGGCTTTCATAAGCCTTTCATTATCAAATTTATGGATTTGGACATCCTTCTACAAATTCTTAATGGTCTTGGCCATATTCATATCTTCATTCCTTTCTTCTCCATGTCCATTGGAGTTCGTTCCTTCCCTACCCAAATGGACATCCATCCCTCTGCTCTTCTTTGGATGATTATAATTCCCCTGTGCCTCTTCCATTCCTATGGAATATTCACTGGTCTGGCCTGACCGAGTTGTTTTTAATTCTGCAAAACGTGCAACCATCGAAACTAATCAGACTAACAAATCAGCAATTCATGAGAATATGCACCATTTCGATTCAGCATACACATCAACATTATCACTCCAGGTTTCCTGGTGTTATCACCATGAAAATTCTATATAATACCCAAGTCTCGAGAACGCTAACGCATAGTGCCTTCCGAGATACATTTGCGCAAGAAGGTGGTTTTGTCGAAACCACTTTCGCCAAGACGTTGTATTACATGTCTCAACATGTCAAATCCACCACTCGTGGAGTGGGCGACAGCTAGTCAGATCACCCTTCTTCATTCATTCGGTACTTCGTAGCCATGTGACATCATCTAAACTCATCCATGTAACGAACTCAAAATCTAATCATTCGAAATGGATTGGTCAAGCATGGAAACCCAATGCTCTTTGTACGTAATCTGTTTGCGCTTCTTAAATGGAGTTCTATAATTACCAATTCCCAAGTATGAAGATATCTGGGTATCCATAACCATAGTAATCTTCAAGATACTCGACTTCCCGCTCTCTGTAAAGACACATTTCAGTATCCCCAACATGAGATACATGGACAAAGTTAAGTTGAGTGAGACTGGTTATTCGAGCAACATGCTAGGCTTTCCTACGAATAAGGAGGAAAGGGTCCTTGCGCACCTTCTAGCAACTAAGTTCCACACAAAGCTAGTTATAGAATCATGATTGGAAGTCAGGATGAATCCCACTATAAAGGATTTAGTCATCAACATGCCAGCCGCTAAGAAGAAAAGGAGTAAGGGACATAAGAAGGAGGAATCTACGGTTGAAGTGGCCGAAAGTGTTGGAGAAAATCAACCAGTCTGGTTAGACTCTTATTTAAAGGTGGAGATCGCTAAGCTGAAGTAAGTCTTCAACTAAGATAAGCATGTCTCAGTGAATTTTGAACAACCGGTAGTGGAGGTAAAGAGTACAAGAGATGATAGGCCTGTTCTTCAACGACCCTTTTTACAACATGCTAACTGTTGTCATCACGCTTTTGTAATTTTGAGATTAATATGATTATATAAATATAGAAACGGATTTTAGACTGTTTTATTACAATTTCTATCTGGTGATGTTATGACTCTTTTTTTCTTTTATAATAAGTTTTTCTTGTAATCTTATATTTTATTTTCATCTATCTAAATCGGAAAAAATTAAAATTTGGAATTCTTTTTAATTAATGCATCAATGCGGTTATGTGTTTATTTTTCTTTTATTATTATGCAATTTAAACTCAAACTCCTCGCCTTCCAACTGACTTCACACGCATTAACTTGACCTGTTCATTTATATTATCGTGCATAGCAATATTACAAGGTAAACACTTCTCCACGCACCTAAATCTACTGTGCATTTCTTCTTCATCGTATCGACTACTTACACACACTACTCTGGCATTGTGCACCAATATCCACTGCACACAGTTTCGATACTGCGCATTGATATTCCACATGTATTCTCATCCTATGCATGCACCATGTCAAGTTTAACATATTCCTTCACACTCAAATATCTGCGCACACTACTGAATACAACGTCGCGAAACAACTTCTACTCATACTTATGCACGTACCAACAAAACTCCTATGTGTTAAGAAATACTTGCACACCCCATGTGCACCTTACTATGTGTGTGCTTATCGTGCAAGGCTAATTTCAGCAAGTGCATCTACACATAATAATCTTTCGCGCGGTGCCACAATTTACCGTGCACATTCGCACGCCACGGTTTTTCATGCGGTGACAAATTTACCATGCGCGCCAATACACCAATCTTTTCCAATGACACTCTATGAATCTAATTCTGGTCACTTTGAAGTTACTTTTCTGTGAATATTCACTTCAATTGCACCCTTATGGTCCATCCAAGCTTAGTGTAACTGAGGCTTTGATACCATACTGTAATGATCCCCCTGACCAACCTGAGGCCGGGGTATGCCACTCCAGAGCAACCACTCATGATCTAACGCCAATCGATAACATTCCCAACCATCAGGCTGGGCCATGTTACTCTAGGGAACACTTTCGTTCCCATACTGCGGAACATACAGTAGCATACCCAGTATTCAACTAAGCAATGCCACCTAAATTTACTCTTTAGACTAAATGCAACTAAAACATATACATACAACACGCTCGTAGAAGATTTACATCTAAACATAACAAAAATTACTTTCTGTAACATACGAATTTTATATTAAAATAACAGTAATTACCGATATGCATCATTTACAGGAAATTACCCATAAGCATACAAGCAATCATAGTCACATATGTAATATAGGCATGTAAATAACAAAACAACATATCCATAAATCATACAATTGGTACTTATCTTAGAAATATTGTCACCAACTTCTTACAGACTGTCCACGAACCTCCCAACCATAGACTAAATTGTTCATCACTCTCAACAGTGAATCACCCTCGAGATGGGACTGAACTCCACCCAGGGTAAAGGGATTCCTATCCAGGCTAAGGCTCATGGAAAACAGGAAAGACTCCATCTCAGGTTCTCACTCAACTAACAGTCTACAACCTCTCATTCCCCACATGCCTGTCCCACCCAAGGAAGTGTGCCCCTTCTCTGCTCAAGAGTCCCTCGGATACTCCACTTCTCTTCTAGGGCTTCAACAACAGGCCGAACTGGAAGCCTCAGAGTGTTGTAGCTATAGTTTATCACCTATGGAAATCAATCCCCAACAATTCTCTCACTCAGAGAACTGCTCACGGGCCTAAAAACCTGCTTCTTCAATCCCACTCCAAGCTAACCAGGTACACCAACCAAAAAGGATGGGGAAACATGCTTCGAAAAGGTTAAATGTTTGTCTCAAGGATAACAAAATGTATGAGTGAAATGGTCATTGAGTCATTGACTGGATAACTGAGTGTATTTTGGAATCACCATGAACTCTTTGTCAAAGGTGATGGTCATCCTCACGGTTCCCCCCCTCGTTCGTAACGTATCTCTCTGAAAAATCCCCCCTTGAGCTAAGTCTCCCCACGATATGAATGCATGTCCCCAACTTGAAACTTTTCATATCGGAAGTTACTTTTTTCCACTTGTCCCCAACTTTAGAACTTAGGATAAACTAATTATCCATACTTTATGTTTTAGGAAATATTAATATAATATTCCCTTGACTTTTGGCCCTCCCTTACCCTAACTGATGAAGTTCAGTCCCCCATCTCTTTTATCATGGTCGGTTTGTGTGTAGTGATGTATTTTATATTAATCATGAGTCATGTACAAAGTAGGCACTCTAGCCTTTAACATCTAGGCGCACTGACCTAATTCCAATACATAAGCATTCCAGGTTATAATACTAGCTCACCAACCTATAATGCATATTATATACACAAAGGTTTGCTGACCTTAATATTGCGCGCACTTAGTTACTACATGTTGTATCCTCTGTCTTTAAGGTTGCAGATACCTTAGTTATTGCACGTGGTATTCAAAACTGTGCACATTACATCCCTTTACTGCGCAGTATATGCACGCACCATGCCATGAAAGGTGTATTACAAAAATGATGTCTAAACAACTCACTAGCTTAAATATACTTGGATTATATTTACATTTGGGTTCGGACGAGGGATATTACACTGGCTGAAATGAAACCCCTAGTGGAAATAAATCCATATATAAAACTGATTTTGATTTACCATCATATTTATTTCCAAGTTGGTAGTTGATCACAGGCTGCAAATCTGAACTGAAACAACTTTCCATGTAATAAACAAAAGGGTCATTAAAAGTATGAGAAGGTTGTTGGTCCTCTTCACTGATAACAATTTTCTCATGTAAAACAATGTCACTGTGAATGCAATCAAACTTCACTGCTTC